>VMDO01001269.1:179000-219791 GCA_007922755.1 Pedetes capensis
TACCTGGATGGGAGACCACCTGGGAACACCAGAAGCTGTAGGCTTGGGAGAAGGACCTGGCAACCCCCTCCCAAAAATCAATCTGCCATTGAAAACCCTATGAACAGCAGAGAAGCACTGACAATAGTGTTTCCCCTGTTGTACAGAGGGTCGCTATGAGTTGGATACCGACTCGATGGCACCTAACAACAACAACAAGAGTATCCAGGAGACTTACACTCTTTACAAACTATAGTCAGTCTACTTATGGTTTTCTTAAAACAGACTATGTACAACTGACTGTGGCAAGATCTCATTACCTTGTGGTGGTGTACAGTGTACAAAGAGACCAGAAGGAGCTATTATGGTAGAAAGAGCTTCAGAAAGTTGACTTTGGTAGCTGTGAGACATCCAGTAAGCAAGATGCACCAGGCATTGGGATGGACACTGTCCATGTTTGAGGAAAGAAAGCCCTGGCTTGAATGTACCTGGTCAATAGTTAATGATCTTTGTGAGATCCTGTGTGGATGGTGGATGGAGGCATTGGGAGAAAAGGAACTAGACAAACTTGACTTCTGACATAAAAATAACAAAAATAATAAAATGGGATCCATAGCTGAAAATAAGGAGGATAGGCATCAAAGGAAAGTCTTCAACACTTAACTTTTCTAAATTGCTCCCTGTTCAAAGTTATTTTTAGGTTTATTCTGGACTCCATTGCTAGTTAGTGCATTAAGACCTGGATTCTTACCTCCAACATGAAGATTTCTGAATGATTTCTTGGAGATTACATATCCTACAGGATATTGATTGGTGTAACATTTCCTGGCTTAAAGTCGTTGACACAATGTCATGCTATGTTCATAAGAGTGAAGGCTCATCTGTCATATGTTATATATAGCAAATATATATAAATTTAAGTTATTCATACACATATGTGGGTGTGTGTATATCTCTATGTCTGGGATGACCTGTGACTTATTTTGAGATTAAAGCTTACTTGTGATTTTCTCCAAAATGCAGTTTTGATTCTTTTCCAGTGCTGATAAAGAGACATCTGGAGCTTCAAAGTTCTAAACCGTAGAACATAAGTGTAATAATCTTCATCTGCAGATGAGAAGATTAAATAAACATAAGATCAAAGCATAGTTCTGAGAGTGACCTACAAAGCTGCCATGATCCCCATGCCTTGGCATAATTACCTTCTTGACTAACTTGGGGAATAAATTTTATTATTTTGAACAAGGAAAGTTCTTGCAGTTAGGCCCTGCAGCATTTCAAATGAAACAACATTTAAGATGCAATAAAACCTGAGTAATGCCATTAAACCCAGCTAAAAATGGGTGTCACATTCTGGATATATCATTGACGAAGTCTAAAATTATGAAAATCCTTCAATTTTCAGTTTAGTTAGTCACTTGTGGTGCTAAGACTGCCAATAATATCTCAGTTCTTGAACATTTTAATACAGCAAGCACAAAAAAGTTCCTGGGATATTCTGGGTATAATATAAAGTTGTTGATGTGATTCCAGAAATACCTCCCTAATTATGAAAGGGAGGGGTTTCATCTTGCTCAATAAAATGATGTTGAAAGTAAAATTTGGAGAGTGATTAATCAGTACTTTACTTCAAGTTCAGGCAATGTATTTCAATCCATAGGGCTACCTCTTCTAGTTCTTCCTTAGTTCTGTTTCCAGTCCTGTGATCTGAGTTGCTGTTTTTAGGTGTCACAGGGTTGGATTCTACTTGTGACAACCCTATCTATATAAACAAAACCAAACACTCCCTGACATTGTGCCATGCACAATGGGAAAGGGTGACCTGTTAGAGTATCCAGGAGATTTACACTCTTTACAAACTATAGTCAGTTTACCTATGGTTTTCGTTCTTTTTATGTTTGAGCCAATGTTGTAGCCACTATGATTCTTCTTATTTTGAGTCGTGCCACATCAGCAAAAAGAGGTCCCAAGGGCTTTACTCTATTTCCATCATTAAGGTCTACTCTACTTTGAGGAGGCTACTCTTCCCCAGTTGCTTCTTGAATGCCTTCAAAACTGGGGGGCTCATTTTCCGGCACTATATTTGACAGTGCTTCTCTGTTATTTACAGGGTTTTCAATGGTTAATTGTTTTGGGAGTAAGCTGCCAGGTCCTGGTCCCTTGTCTGGGTCTTAGTCTGGAAGCTCAGCTGCAATTTGCCCCCCATGGGTGGCCCTGCTGGTGTCTAAAATCCTGATGGCAAAGCTTTTAGCATCACAGCAACACTCAGGCCCCCACCACACAACAAGCTGACAGACACAGGGGGGTGGTCTGACTATTTGTTGAGAAACCAATTGCAGCTACCTGTGGTCTAAAGGAAATACCTCTTCACACTGCCTCGAATTTTCTTCTCAGTCTCCTTTCCTTTGTGATGTCCTAACCCTTTTCTCCAGCATCTAGTGTAATGTCAGATGTTTTCCTAGTCTAATTTAGCACTGTTGACACATGAAGGAAGGGATGTTTCGGATCTATTTCTTTTTTTCTTGCTGTACTGCAGGTTATACCTGTGACTTCATGCACACTTTGCAAATGCTCTACTACTGGGCTGCAATCCTAGCTCATTTTTTAATTTTAATTTTAATTTTTATGTTATGTTTATTTAGGTTGAGAAAACATTTTGATTATTTTAGTAATAGTAAAAATCAGGATATATTTCCTTCTGTCTTAGCTAAACTTGCTGTGTTTCTGTTTCTGTATGAATATATATATATATATATATATATATATATATATATATAGGCCTGCAGCCATAGCCCTGTGGCATCTGATCCTGTCAGACCTTGGCAGCTAAGCAGGGTTGGGCCTGGTTAGTACCTGGATGGGAGACCACCTGGGAACACCAGAAGCTGTAGGCTTGGGAGAAGGACCTGGCAACCCCCTCCCAAAAATCAATCTGCCATTGAAAACCCTATGAACAGCAAAGAAGCACTGACAATAGTGTTTCCCCTGTTGTACAGGGGGTCGCTATGATTCGGATACCGACTTGAGGGCACCTAACAACAACTAACAACAATAAAAATATATAAATAACAATAATAATAAATATATATATTTACATATATAATATATGTTATACATATGTGTAATATATATATATATATATATATATATTTAGAAATGCAGACACATGTATGCTAAAGTATTTGTGTGTGTCTGTATCTATCTACCTATGTGTTATGCAAAGGTAAGGCCAGAAACGTGGGTTCAAAGCTAACCTGGGCTATATAGTTATGTAATACTAGGAAGGAAATTCAGAGGTAACTGGTCACTGGTATGTGGAGAAGAGTGAGCCAGGGAAGAGAGAGAGAAGGAAATCCAGACCTCACAGGCTCTCAGAGACTGAGGAGGGAAATAGCTCCTGAGAACGTCTCAATGATGGAACTGGTCAGTACATTTAATTATTTTGAACGTCAGATATCCAATATTCATTTGCTTCTTATATTGTACTAAGACATGGCAACTAATTTCCCATAGACAAACCTTTGATTAGAAGCTGGACTTATAGCAGCAGCATGAAGAGGACACTAGCTGGAGGCTAACAGCCATAAATACTGAATTGACAGGGGTGAAGTGGGCAGGAGGTACCCTACAGCGTGGAGATGGGATGCCTGCCACACATGGAGGGTCACCTTTGGCTTGACAGACCTAGTACATGGAGTCCCTGGTTTCTCTATAGGGAGTAACTTTGTCTGCCATAAAGATTTGGTACAGTCTGGAGGCATTTTTCATTGTCATTGTGGGGAAAGGACCAATGGCATCTAATTAGTAAATGCTAGATAGCTTACAAGGCACAGGACAGTCTCTTCAACAATGACTTTTCTGAATCCAATGTCAATAGTTCTGAGGTTAGGAAACCCTAGGTTAGATGTACTCATTTTCAATTATAGCAGTATACAGTATACAGAATACTTGCTATTCAACATAGAAGGGGCTGGGATTTAGCTCAGTGGATGATAGAGTGCTGCACTGTAGTCTCTGAGGTCCCGAGTTCAATTCCCAGCACCGCAAAAATGGGAGAAGGGCCTGGCAATCCACTCCCAAGGCAATCCCGAAATAGTCAGCCATTGAAAACCCTATGAGGGTCGCTATGAGTCAAATACCGACTGGACGGCGCCTAACAACAACAACAACATTCAACATATAACTTTAGAAAGTGCTGCTGCTCCATGTTCTAAAAGATGATGAATCTGTAGTTGGGGAAAGTCCCTTGTTTGCATTTTTCCAACCCAGAGCTCCCCTTCTGAACTATGCCCTCTGTCTCAAATGGTAAAGGGGCTGTTTGATGCATCAGCCAGCATTTAGCATGGAAAGATGGCAATATTTCAGATTGCAAAAAGAGGGATGGAGGATTATTAACATTAATGAACAATTTTTATATAGTCTGGCAGTCTTTTCTCAGATTTATCCTTGGAATTCAATCTTTTTACTTACTTAGGGATACTGTGATCCAAGTTTTTCTTACCTTGTATCCGCTACATGGACCTACTCAGGGGAGTGGACTTCTAGAGGACAGAGTTCACAGCTCAGACAGCAGAAATAGTCAGGGGCTGGGATTTAGTTCAGTGGGTAGAGCGCTGTGCTGCAGTCTCTGGGGCCCAGAGTTCAATTCCCAGCACCGCACAAATGGGAGAAGGGCCTGGCAATCCACTCCCAAGGCAATCCCGAAGCACTCAGCTATTGAAAACCCTATAAGGGTCGCTATGAGTCAGATACTGACTCGACGGCACCTAACAACAACAACAACAAACAGTGAAACTCTCCCATGTCTTTTTTTCTCTAATGTACACAGAGAAATGTACATGTAGTGTACATTTGTCATTTTATTCCTCGATCTGTACTTGCTACTATATCATTATGTTTTCTGGAAATTTTACAGGTAAAGTTGTTATTAAAGAATATGAAATATGTATTATGATTTTAAAATTTAAGACATTGCAAAATTTGGTCATTGCAAAGAGCAAAGAGTTCCAGTGTTGCATCTGCTCATCTTGAAATATATATACACACAAACTAATACCTGCCCCTTGACACATGATGTTCCAAATCAGCAGAAATGTTTCCAAGTAATTCATGGGACAGAGCAGAAGGAGAGTGTGAGTCACTAAAATATAGGCAAACTTCAGTCAGACAAACTGATGGGATTATTGCCAAAGCAAAAACAGCTTACAGTTGGGCCACCCTCATAGATTTCTCCAACAAACACAGCCAGATACTCCTGGTGCTTGAAGACTAGATTCTGTGATCCTGGATTTCAGCCCCTACCATTTCTTTGGTTTAAGAGAAGCATTGTTTGAATGAAAATATTGAATCTAATAATAGGAGAAAGTTGTACTCATTTTCTGAAAGTATTTACCTGCATTTACTAGTTATAAGAAAAGGATATGTTCAAGCTAGTTGGAACTCTTAGTCAAGATTTTTATAAATCAGGAGTTTCAAGATTTACTACTCATAAGAACCACCCAGTAAATACACTAAGTTGCACGTTCCTCCTCCCACTTCCATGGATTCTGAATCAATAGGCATTTTTCAGGCTTCCGTGGGGATTTCTGAGCTATTGGTATGTGGATGCAGCTTTACCAAAGCCGTCAAAGGAGCCAGCTTAAGGTTGTTGGACAATAGGATAATCATTGTGTAATGGTATAGGCTCAATAAATATCTGTTGAACTAATTTTCGTTAGCTTTTTTCCTAGGAATAGAAATTTTCTTTTTGCTTTCATGTGAATGGATTGCTGGTGGACGACTCCTTTCAATTTCTCTTAGACTTAGTTTGGGCATTTCTAACCTGGGAAAGTTAATAATTACTTCCCAAAGTGTCATATATCACTGAACAGAAAAAAAAACATGTATGTGAAAAATGCACTTTTATACTTGTTTTATACTTCTGTAGTTTATGTCTTGATTCCTAGAAAACAGTTGTATACTGGAATTCAGAATTGAGTAACAAGAGATGTTAAGGTTTAGATATAAAGTGTCTCTCCAAAAGGCTATTGTGTGGAATGCTTGGTTCCTAGCAGATGGTGCTGTTCAATGATTGGAGCACAAGGACCCAATAACTGAATTAACCCATTGATGAGTTCATACTGAATGGGTGTTAGGATATGGGGCATGGTGAGAGGAAGTAGGTAACTTGGGGCTTATCTTGGAAGGGTATATTGTCCTTGATCCCTTCTTCCCTGCTCCATCTCTCCCTCCCTCCCTCTCTCTCTCTCTCTCTCTCTCTCTCTCTCTCTCTCTCTCTCTCTCACACACACACACACACACACACACTCATGTGCACACACTTTCCACAGCCCCTTAGTTCTTCTCCTATCAAATATGAGATAGATACGCTCTTCTTACTCCACTCAAACTGTCGGGTGGTGAAGGACAGTTCTTTAAAGATGTCAGTAAGCAATTAAATATTGGTAGTAGGAAAGGAGGTGAGTGTCTACAAGTAATTCCAAAGCTTTCTTTTCTTTCTGATAAAAGAGGTATAAAAATCTCTGGGAAATGAAACATCTTGTCACTGGCATGATAAATGCAGAGCCTCTCTGCTTAAACTTAAAATACTAAAAATTAAAGGAAAGAAAGAAAGTGTATCAATATGGAAAATGTGGTAGGAAATAATCATATTAGCACAAGTCAGCTGTACACAGTACAAAATAAGATATTTCAGGGCAAGTGCTACCTAACTTGGAGGGCATAGAGACCCACTAGGGTATAGCTCACCTCAGCATTTGGTCATCCTCTATGTGAGTCAGGATTCCTTGTAGTTTCATGGATCAGAAGTACTACTTGGATTAACTGAAGAAAAGAGAGTAGTGCTCTCGAAATTTTCTCTCTGATCATAGGATTCATTCTTATGGGTGAACCTTTTGGCAAAGAAGAGAACAGAAACATCATCTCCCTAGAGTTTGTATCTTCCATGCAGGATCCAAGAAGATAATGACATGGGAGAGTAGTTCAGATCTGAGATATAATATAAACAAGAGGTGAAATCATGAGGCCTTGGTGTGTGTGTGTGTTGGGAAGCACATAAATTTGTATATCCAAAGGAACAGTTTGTAGTGGATACAATAATGTAACCCACTACTCAGATCTCTCTTCAGGAATGGAAGACTTGTGATCCAAATGCTGGAAATGCCACAGTCATCATCTGTTGTAGATGATTTTGGAGATTGTCTCCACTGGAGTGGGTCCTCTCTCCAGCTCAAACCATTTTCCAGGACAGGAGGCATCTATGAACCAAGGAAGAGAAAGATGAAATGGCCAGTGGATGCTCCCATGTCAACTTAAGTAAGCTCTGAAAGATCTATCTGCACACTTTTGCTTCCTTTCATTCAATGGGATCCTGGATAACACGCTAATGGAGCCCTGCACACTCATCTGCATCCTCCCAGGGAAGCTACCCCCTGACAGCTGAGAAGGAATGGAAAATAAAATTCTGTAGATCAAGAAGGGAATACACAATGAAGAAGAAATTGAGAAGGAAGAGACTGGTTCAGAGAGTACAGTAGTATAAGATGGGATGATTTCTACCTGACATGCTCCATTGATTTATTTAGGTAAGTTGGCTTAGAGTGAGATAAAAGGATCTGGGTTAGGGTATTTGAAATTCAGTAAAATTTCAAGGGTAACAAGGGATACTAATGATTAGAATAAGAAAAGTGGTGTCAAGGATCCAGATGAGGCTGAAAGCCTGATATATCAGCACTACACTGAACTGCAGTGTAAGTTACTCCTGCATCGTTCGGAATGTAGGAGTGAACAGGATAACTGAAGGAATGATATGCATTTGGGGATTTATGTCTGTGGTGGAGGGTGGAGTGCTGTCATAGTATCAGAGGCCAAGAGAGTTGAAGCAGTCATTAAAAATAGAATATATCACTAACATACACACACAATATATTATTGTTGACTCTTCTACATTGATATTTATTATACATGTGCTATAGCCAAGGAATGTTTGCAAGGCAATTTTTGCTTTTTCTGCAATGTTTTAAGTAAGTATTCATTTGCAATGATGATTATATGATTATTAATTCAGTTATATATTAATGTATTAATTCATTTATATATTAATGTAAGCATGTGGCTATCATTCCATTTGACTTCTCTTGAGTGTATGTTGTTGTTGTTAGGTGCCATTGCATCTTGTCCAACTCATAGCGACCCTTATAGGGTTTTCAATGGCTGATTGTTTCAGGATTGCCTTGGTAGTGGATTGCCACGCCCTTCTCCCATTTTTGTGGTGCTGGGAATCAAACTCAGGACCTCACTGACTGCAGAGCGGCATTCTACCAACTGAGCTAAACCCCAGCCCCTTGAGTGTATAGTGATGAATAAAAAAGATATAACATGCATATATAATTACATAAGTAATTAAATTAGAAGAGAGTAAGTCTTCATCTTTGACATTTGAGCCAAAGACTTGTAGCAAATAATATACAAGGAAGAGGCTTTAAATTTATTTTCTGTTGGCATGATTTCACTACCTTTTCTAACAATGTATGGCATTTTTGGGTTTGAAAGCATAGTGAATGAGAGGGTTTGAGGAATAACTGAAGTACTGATGAACGCTTGGCATTTCTAGCAAGATTGGCAGAGTATGTACTTACCTGCTCAGCAGTTCTTATAAGCAGAGCCCTGAAGAAATGCAAATGTATCCATCTGTAGTAAGGCCACTTACCCAAGAGAGCAAATACATACTGAGAACAGAAGACAATGGAAACCAACCATGTTCACACAGCATGTATAGCTCCTCTTTTGTGCCTCATTCATACTAACTATTCTTCTGTCACATTTCCTACTTGCTTTCCAGTTTGTCTCTAGTATTAATTTGGAAGCTCCTTAAAGGCAAGATCTGAGTGACATTTGTTGTTGTTTCATCAGAATTTACCCTCGAATGTAGCTCTTGATATGCTGTAAAAGAAAAGTAGGCTGAGTGAAGGAACTCAAGAGATAAATCTGGCAACTATTTTGTAGCTGTTAAAGGGTAGTGTCTCAGAACTCAATCATTCTATAGTAAGATCTCTTATACTAAAATTATCAGCATGTCTAGTAATTAATCCCAGACTGATATCACATCTGTGCAGTCCAGCATAAGGGATGAGTTGCATCCTTCCTGCCCAGCATGATAGTTGATAAGCTCAGCGGAATGTGATCATGCCTCCATGCTTTATTCCAATCCTGGGAAAGCTCCACATAGTTCACGAGGGAGGATGCAGTGGATCAAGTCCAGTATTTCGATTCCTAAACTATTTTCATTTAGGAAATAACTTCTGTGTTTCTCCTACTCAGGTGCTTTTGATTAGCAAGAAACACAAATAGGCAATCACACAGATATGCACTCCCACAATCAGAATGTATGAAGGCTAACTGAATGCTCAGCAGGATTACACTTCTATACATTCCTTGACACACACAGAGGCTTCTTGAACCTGGCTGGCCAACCCTTGTGCGTGAGTGCCAGACTCCACAAGGCTAATGGAGGAACACCCAGAGTTGCTTTTTGTTTTTATCCTGGGGCCATGGTCTACAGGATAGACACCTTCTGCTGAACAGCTGTGTGACCTTACAAAGCCTTATCCTTGCTGTCCTGGGAGTTACATTAGACTTAGGTTTGACTGTTTTTCATCACTGAAATATGGGCGTGGATCATCATTTGTAGATCTTTAGAAGGAAAAGCGTAGTATAATATGTACAAGTCATATATATATATGTATGTGTGTGTACATATATATATATACATATATGTATGTATATTTGTTGTTGTTGTTGTTAGGTGCCATCAAGTCGGTGTCCGACTCATAGCAACCCTGTGTACAACAGGTGAAACACTATTGTCAGTGCTTCCCTGCTATGCATAGGGTTTTCAATGGCAGATTGATTTTTGAGAGTGGGTTGCCGGGTCCTCCTCCCAAGCCTATAGTAGCTGGTATTCCTAGGTGGTCTCCCATTCAAGTACTAGCCAGGTCTGCTGCTGCTTAGCTTCCAAGATCTGACAGGATTGGACAACACAGTGGTAGGGCTGCATATATATATATATATATATATATATATATATATATATATATATAGATCCATATATATAGCTCCATATATATATAATATATATATATAATATATATAATAATATATATATAATATATATAATAATATATATATATAATATATATATAGCTCCATATATATATAATATATATATATATATATGGGGCTGGGATTTAGCTCAGTGGGTAGAGTGCTGTGCTGCAGTCTCTGAGGCCCTGAGTTCAATTCCCAGCACCGCAAAAATGGGAGAAAGACCTGGCAATCCACTCCCAAGGCAATCCTGAAGCATTCAGGCTTTGAAAACCCTATGAGGGGTTGCTATGAGTCGGGTACTGACTCGACAGCACCTAACAACAACAACAACAACTACATATATATATATATATATACACATATATCTACAACCATAGCCCTGTGGCATCCCATCCCGTTAGATGTTAGATCTTGGAAGCTAAGCAGGGTTGGGCCTGGTTAGTACCTGGATGGGAGACCGCCTGGGAACACCAGAAGCTGTAGGCTTGGGAGAAGGACCTGGCAATACCCTCCCAAAAATCAATCTGCCATTGAAAACCCTATGAACAGCAGAGAAGCACTGACAATAGTGTTTCCCCTATTGTACAGAGGGTTGCTATGAGTCAGATACAGACTCACGGCACCTAACAACAACAACTATATATATATATATATATATATATATATATATATATATATATATATAGTTTTTCCCATGGTTGACTCTGTCACTGTCTATTATATTTGGACACTAGTTTCAGAGGAGAGTCTTTGAGAAGAACAAAGGGATAGAGAGGCTCTTTACCCCAGTTTTTGGCCTAGTCTCACTAGCTAAACAGCTTACTCTGCTGCTAAAGGGCAAGTGCTTCCTATGACTACTTTCCATATCCAAACAGAAATTCTTGGCGTGTCCCATAGGCTCTCAGCCTCCCTCTGAAGTGCCACCTCACATTGGTCACCCCTTTTGTCTTGCCATAAGTCTCAAGGCTGCTCTTCTTTGTACACACTGTTCCCTTTATCTGCTTTCTCCATTTAGATTTCCAGATTATGTCAACAACTCCTAGCACAGGCGTTCATCTGTTCATATAGCTGTCTTTCACAGCATTATTGCCAGGTATAGTTTTCCCTGGAGTGCTGTGGTTGTTTAATGTATATCTAGACACTCTCACATGGAAGCCATGCCTCTTCTGCACTGAACCTCTGCCGTACACAACACATAATATCAGTAGGTCTGCTAAGTTCAGATAATGGCCAAGAAAAGCTCCCTTATGCCTACCCCCTGCCTGTACATATGCATTTGCAATGTCTTTGGTTGTTACTCATCCTTCTACTAAGCCAAAAGCTCTTTATTAAAAGAGGCTTTGATTATTATATTTTAATAAAATCAGTCATAATCATAAGGTATTATTTAAGACAATTTAATTAGAGAATATATTAATTTACAACTAAATAACTTATAAGTTTACAATTTGACCCTCAAATGTGTGCTTGCTTTTGCAAAGCCCCAAAGGGCATGGTGTATTCTCTTGATTCCAACTTAGTAACTAATGCATGAGAGGTTAATAAAAAAGTTTTATTTCAGAATCTCTATTTGCCTTTCCACCTTTATTCACCCTCTACCCCAATAATTATACCAATCCACTCTAATAGTTGATGCTCTTTAATGACACTTGTTTCCATTGTTTTTTATTTCCCAGGCAATACAATCTCTATTACTTCATTCCAGTCAATTTTAAAATAAACATTTGTGTCACTACGTCCAGTGCATGCGAAACCCTAGAAAAATTTAAACAAATATTTTGATTTTGTTTACATACATACTACCAGCTGCTTCAGAGAATCTACTTGGGAAAAACAGAAATTGCAGAAGAAGAAACCCATAGTGTAAACACCTGGATTTAAGTACTCAACAAAAAGCCAGAAAGTAAACACTGCAGTATTAAACTCAATCAACTGGAAGAAATCTACTCCCCAGTGGATTTAAGACAATTTAATTTCACATAAAAGAGACTTTGAATAAGTGACAGACAAAGAGAACAGGGAAGATAGAAAGAAAGGCTCATCATTGTGGTTCTGATCGTGTTTCATCTGACTCTGGTGGTGGATTGTTGGAAAGGTTAGATCACCTCAAATATACTGAGCTTCTCTTCTGACTACAGCTTATAAAGACAGTCATTTGACTACACATAAACTTTCCATTAGCAGGAAGTACATTTACTCAGTAAGTTCCTGCAGCCTAATCAGTTTTTGACATGGTGAGCACTGTGTTAAGTGTCAGAAATAAAAGGAATCCTTTTGTACAGGGATTTCCAATTTACTGAGGACTGAAATATCTGTGAATAATTGTGTAAGAGTTATGATACATGCTGGAAGTAGAGGTGGCTCAATGTAGTAAGTTGTGGATTCTTGCAGCACTTGGAGGAGCCTTCCTAGAAAAGACAGTCGTTCTGTTGAGTCTTGGAGCACCCAAATGAGTTTTTCCGATATTTAAGAAATGGAAGATAAATTGGCAAATGTGAATGGAGTTGCAGGCAGAGAACACATTGTGGCAAAAACAAAGAAGGGTTTGCAGGACTGCCCCAGAGTGTGAGCATGCATGCAGGGCCAACTCCAGTGTAGGCACACCCTCTTGCCAGCAGTTACTGAGCCACAACCACTTGGGTACAATGAGTCTGGGTCATCCACTCTACTCATGCATATGTTCCTTTGTCCTGTTGTACTTTACTTCTAAAACATGGTCATAGAGAAATTTATTAAGAATTTCAAAATGGTGACAGAAGATCAAGCTAAATAAGTATAGAATCTTTCTCAAAGGAGGGCCCTGGATTGCTGCACAGGTTTTGTAGTCATTAGGTCAGCATCTCAGTACAATTTTCAACACAGAGAAACATGGCATATGGACAGTTAACATCTGTTTTCCCCTCCATTCATCCCCAACTGAGTATTAAATGAACTTGGTACAAAGATAAATTAGAGAAAGGGGAAACCAAAGTGGGACATAGTGGGATGAAGCTGGTACAAGAGGCAGAGCATAGGTCCTGCAAATCTGGTGTTTATGGTAAAGAAGCACTACTGAATGATTCTAGACAGGGATATCACATGGTGAGATTTGTAGATTAGGAAATTCAATCTGGCCTTAATGTGATGGAGAGATTTGATGTAGGAGAAACAGAAGGAAAGGAAACCAGGTCCAAGTATTATAGTCAGGGGTATTTTACCTCTCTCCCTGTCTCTAGAGGTGGTTGGTACCTGTTGATACCTGCTCTGTGTTCTGTTTCTGAAGGACATGCTCCATCTTTCATGGTATAATTGAAGTTCCTTGGGAGCAGAAGGGATGGTAGTGCCTTTTAAATAGTAGCTGCTTAATATATATTTCCTGTTAATTCAAATCACCTTAGCTACTTGAAGGATCACCTCAAAACCTTGACTCATACACAGATTTTAGTGTAAATTAAAATAAAATTATGTTATCATAAAGTACATGGGTTTCGTTGGCACCACGATACATTACATGGAGACCACCAGTGTTTACCAATGACCCTGCATAAAGCTGAGTAACTGATATGATCTTCACAGAAAAACAACAAATCACTGTATTGAGTCATAAATACATTACCAGTCAATCAACAAGTGTTCATTGGTAAAGGTAATTTCACTATGATTCTATTTGTTGAGAAGAGGAAAGGTGTCTATCCCTAATATTTCAGGTAGCTATCTTTATTTGCATACGATTGTGATGCCACAGTCAAGAAGGACCAGGGCTTCTAAAATTAACACCATGGAATGGTTGTTTATAACCCTGCCATTGTACTTACCCAGGGAGAGTTTAAATTTTCTGCTCTCCTGGGTCCCACCAGAAATGAACTAGATATGATGAGGCTGTGACTTCAGTATCTGAATTACTCTTAAGTTTTCTTGAGTTATCCTTTATACACCATAAAATTCTCCCACCTTAATGTGACCTCTGTCCCTATAGCTCTGCCTTCTTTTTTTTTTTTTTTTTTTGTCAGTACTAGGGGTTGAACCCAGGGCCTTGTGCCTGCATGCTGTGCAAGTGCTGGACCACTGAGCTGCACCCCTAGCCCTTTTTTTTTTTTTTTGAGACAGGGTCTCGCTAAGTTACGCAGACTGCCTCTGGTCTCGAACTTGCGATCCTCCCACCTCTGCCTCCCCAGCTGCTGGGATTATAGGCATGCGCCACCCTGTCAGGCATAGCTCTGGCTTTTTCAGTAAGGCACATAGGTGGAATCAGAGAGCATTTTTTTCTCTTCTGCCTGATTTCCTTCACAAAGCATGAGAGATTTGAGACATCATATTGCATCAGCAGTCCATTCCTTTATTCAGTACTGAGAATATCAAGTAGTATTCTATAGTATGGATATACCACAATTTGATTCTTCATTAACTTCCTGATGATAACACCTTCTAAACTGTTTAATAGTCTTCCAATTCACTGTAAAACATAGGAAAGACTGAGAATCATTACCTCAGAGAAACTTAAATATTTAAGTATCACTGCCGGGCATGGTAGCACATGCCTCACATCCTAGCAACTTGGGGGGCTGATACAGGAGGGTTGAAAGTTCAAGGCCAGAGGCAACCTGAATAACTTAATGAGACCAAATAAAAATGTCTCCAAATAAAAAATAAATAGAGGGTGGGCTGGGGATGCAGTCCTGCAAAGTATTTGCAAAGCTTTGGGTTTAACCTCCTAGTACCATAAAACTAACAAACTAAATAAATAAACTTTATATTTTACCAAATGCTCACATGCTTTTATATGCCTCAGTTATTGTAATTACACTCATGGATTTAACATGCTATATGTGAAAAGTTAGAATTAACAGAGACCCTTTTGTAGACCACACTATTTAAATCATGTGGAAATTGTTCATGTCTACTTAATAACTATGTGCCGGTTGCTCATAACTAAACATGTATGTACTTCTCAATGACATAGTGAATGAGTATCAGCCACATCCAATTATGCTTATTATCAATATGGCTTGAAAATGTTGGTGGAAGATTTATAAAAGAAAATCATTCACATTCCAAGTCATCTTCTCCTAGCCATAAATGGAAAATATTGAATATAAAGAGAGTGTAGTTTTAGGACTCATGATTATTAAACCATCTAACATGTGCATATTTTGACTACTTGGAAAGCAGTATGAGGCTAATTCAGTGCCCAAGTCCATAAATTATTATTAAGAATAATATATAAGGGCACAGCCCTTTCTTTCACAAATGCTTGGTTGTGACAATTTATCTGTATCTACCCTGCCTTTAAAGTCAAAAGGATCAGAAATAGCCTGGAAACCTCAACATCACAATGAATGAGAGTATTTGTCCGTGTTCTGCATTTCTGATTTTTTTTTTTCCTGTGAGTTTCTGGGGCAGTCTTTGGATTTCTGTGGTTTAATAGATTATGGTGATGCTGGGCACATAGTAGAACGATGAGTCACTTGAGCTGGCTGGGAGCCTGAGGACTCCATGGAGCTTTACACAGGAGATGTGCTGCTGGAGAACAAAGGCTTCAATCTGGCTTCCAGAAATTAAAACATCAGTTGAGAGCATTCCTCTGAGTAAATAAAACTTCCACTTTACCGTTTGAAAGAAAGGAAATATGTGAGGTTATATGATGATGAGACAAGATCAAGGGCAGTCTGAATTGCTAATAACTTTTACTGATGTTCTGAACTGTGAAACCTCTCTCTACCCAGAAAGTGCTGCTTTGAGAACTGAACTCTTTGAGATTGACACTGTAGGGGACTATTACAATCTTTTGGCCTTAAGAAAGAAAATTTCAGGAGTCCTCCTTGTCTTCCCTGAAAAAAACAAACAAACACCACCACCACCACCACCACCACTACCACCCCCCCACCCCCACACACATGCACACACACACACACACACACACACACACACACATACACACACAATCACTTTTTTGGATTGTGGGAAGTCAAGTTTGCTTTTTGGCTCTGTAAAAGCAAATGGCCAAATACTTACCAGTCTTGAATGGTTTAAAAGAGGTTAGGGAGATTTATTCCTCAGCCCTTTGTGACTCCCTCCATTCACCATGTTTCAAAAGTCTTTTCTTTTGGCAACCAATGGATAAGAGAACATTGACTTCCCAGAGGATTTTTATTTAGTTCTCCCAACATGCATGCACACACCAATATGTGATTGAAGCAATCCCTGGTTTCTGAGGACATGCCAAATCTTGCAGAGACGGCAATGAGGTAATTCTAAAATGAATGATAGCCATGTCCTCTGACAAACAGACAGAGGGAACAACTTAAAAAGGAATCAACACAAGAATTAGAGGTAGCCTTGGTGAAGTGAATTGAACTTGGGAAAGGCAGGGCATTTTCTCATTTATGAGAGTCTATGAGTTATGAGGCAGGGCATATTTCTCGTTATGAAGAACTTAACATTATTTCAACATAATATTTAATTGAATAGTTTAATTCTTCTGTACTTAGAACGAACAGTGATCCTCCCAAAATTCATGTCCTTCTAGGAACCTCAGAATGTGACCTTATTTGGAAATGGGCTCATTGCAGATATAATTAGTTCAGATGAGGTCAGACTCAACCAGGGTGGGCCCTTAATGCACCATGACTGGAGTCCTCATAAGAGCATGAGCCAGGGCACAGAGACAGAAAGGGAGGGATGGCAGCCATTGAAGACTAAGGTAAAGGTTACTGGCATGTGGTCACAAGACAAGGATTGACTGGCGCTGCCAGAAGCTGGAAGAGGCAAGAAAGACCCTCCCGTAGGTGCTTAGCAGGAAGCATGGCCTTGCAAACACCTTGATTTTGGTTTTCTAGCCACCAAAACATTCAGAGAATTTTTTCCCCCTTTTTAAAGTCACTCAGTTTCTGGCATTTTGTTATGAGGGCTCTGGGAAACTAATCCAGTGTGCCTGAATTATTATATATAATGAGGGTGAAAAGTTGCCCATCCCACAGACTGGTGGTCTATGAAAATTTGGGAAAGATTTCAGGAACACTAAAGGCAACAGCATCTCCTTTCTGCATAATGATGACTTCTTCATAGTGACACATGTGACGTGTAATCTGTCCATATCAGCAGCACTGGAGTTGTTCAAAATGCCGATTCCCTGCCCAGGCCTAAACCTGTCTGTTTAAATGTATCTGATTAGGGCCAAGTAATCTGCATTTTACTAAGTTCCTAAGTCATTCCTGTTAAAGCTAGACTCTTACAATCTTACAGAATTCTATTTACTACCATATTTCAAAGGTAATCAAATAAAAATCTATTAGCCCATTGAGTACCAACAAAAGGCTCAATTCTATCCTTAGGACTCTAGATGAGGCCAAGTGAAACCCAAACATCAACAGCATCAGCAAGTCACCTAGGACAGAGTTTCCTATCAGAATACAAAATTTGCCAGCACACACCCACGTGGTTCTTAATTTGCTTCTCTGCTCGTCAATTCTAACAACAAATAATGACATCAACTACACGATCCTCTTACTTGATGCCAAAGCAATAGTAGCTGGGGGTTGGAAAAGACAGAGGAGATCGCCAAATGCTGTGATCCATGTCTGTAACCCCACTGGGAGGGCAAGGCAAAAGCATCACATGTTCCAGGCCAGAGGTAGTGCGTGCAACTTAGTGACACCCTGTTTCAAAATAAAAAATAACAAAGGGGCTGGGGCTTGGTGATGGAGCACTCATCTGCCATGCAGGAGGCCCTAGGTTCAAGCCCTAGTATGAAAAAAGAAAAAAGAAAAGACGGAAGAAAAATAGAGAAAATAGTGAACGTAAACTTGCTACATATATAGTTTTCTTATCTCTTTGAAAAAAACGGATTGTATGCTATCAAAATAATTAAAAGTCATTTGTTGTTGTTGTTAGGTGCCCTCCAGTCAAGTCCAACTCATAGCACTCTACATATAGCAGATCAAAACACTTCCCGATTCTGTGCAAGGCACATGATCTTATTTATGCTTAAACCCGTTGTTGCAGACACTGTCAATCCATGTGGTGGAGGGTTTTCTTCTTTTGTGTTGCCCTGCCACTCTCCCAAACATGATGTTTTCTCTAGGGATTGATCTCTTCTGACTATATGTCCAAAATATGTAAGACACAGTCTGGCCATTCTTGCTTCCAAGGAGCACTCTAGTTGTACTTCTTCTAGGACAGATCTGTTGGTTCTTTTGGCAATCCATGGTATATTCAATAGATGTCTCCAGTACCATAATTCAAAAGCATCAATTCTTTTCCTGTATCCCTTGTTCAATGTCCAGGTTCACAACCATTTGATGCAACTGAAAATACCAAGGCATGAGTCAGACGCACCTTTGTCTTCAATGTGACATCTTTGCTTTTCAGTACTGTAAAGAGATCTTTCACCACAGCTTTTCCTAGAGCACTGTGTCTTTTGATTTCTTGACTGCTGCTTCCACGGGTGTTGATTATAGAGCCAAGCAAAGCAAAATCTTGGACAACCTCAATCTTTTCTCCATTTATTGTGAAGTTGCGTACTGACCCAGTCATAAGTATTTTGTTGTTGTTGTTGATGTTTAGTCACAACCCATATTGAAGGCTATGATCTTTGATCTTCATCAGTAAATGTTTTAAATCTTCTTCACTTTCAGCAAGCAGAGTTGTGTCATCTGCATAACGCAGGTTGTTAATGAGTCTTCCTCCAATCCTGATGCTGTGTTCTTTCTCATAAAGACCAGCTTCTTGGATTATTTGCTCAGTGTATAAATTGAAGAGATAGGGTGAAAGTATACAGCCCTGACACACACCTTTCTCAACTTTAAACCAGACAGTATTCCCTTGTTCTATTCAAACAACTGCCTCCTGGTTAATGTATAGATTCCTCATGAGTACAATTAGGTGCTCTGGTATTCCTACTTTCCTAAGTGTTATCCATAATTTATTATGATCCACACAGTCAAATGCCTTTGCATAGTCAATAAAACATAGACATCTTTCTGATATTCTCTACTTTCAGCTAATATCCACTTGAGGTCAGCAATGATAAAAGTCATTACGGATATCAAATTGACAGAAGGAAAACATTTCTCTGAAGATAAATATTATTTAAATCTTTTCAATCATGTAGACCTGAATTTATATTGATATTTAAATAAATAAAAAGATTAAGACGTCTACCACCTTGGTGTCTCATCCCTTCAGATCTTAGAAGCTAAGCAGGATCTATCCTGGCTAATACTAAGATGGAAGACCACCTGGAAATACTGAGTGCTATGGGCTTGGGAGAAGGACCCGGCAGCCCACTCTCGAAACAATCATCCATCAGAAACTCTATGAATAGCAGAGAAGCACTGACATAGTGCCATAATGCGACTTGACACAATGTCATATCAATATAGATGTATGTGAGTATAGCGAGTTAGTACTCTTATTTCCTTTCAAAATTGCGTTGACTTTTGATAAGTTTGTGTTTTTAGGTGCCATGGAGTTGGTATCTGACTCATAGCAACCCTACATACAACAGGGGAAACACTATTGTCAGTGTTTCTCTGCTGTTCCTAGGGTTTTCAATGGCCGATTGATGTTTGGGAGTGGGCTGCTGGGTCCTTCTCCCAAGCCTCCAGAACCTGGTGTTCCCAGGCGGTCTCCCATCCAAGTACAAACCAGGCCCGACCCTGCTTAGCTTCCGAGATCTGAGGGGATTGGATGCCACTGGGCTATGGCTGCAGGCTTGATAATTTTAGAAGTATACTAAACAGAGCTGGGTGTGGTGGCACACTCCTGTATTCCCAGTGACTTGAGAGGCAGAAGCAGGATGACCACAAGCTGGAGACCAAAGGCAGTCTGGGTAATTTAGCGAGACCCTGTCTCAAAAAAAACAAAAAACAAAAAACAAAAACTGGACTAGAGGTGGAGCTTAGTGGACCAGCACTTGCAAAGGATGCAAGCAGGAGGCCCTGGGTTCAACCCCCAATAACTGCCCCCCCAAAAAAGGTACAGTAAACATAAAAATTTTAATAGAAACCCATGTAGCTACTTCCCAAGACTAAGAAATGTTAAAGTATTTCTATATAATATCATTATGAACAAAATGTATAGAACATCATGGACAAAATTAGAGTCCTTTATTTGCCTCTTCAGTCTTTTTCTTTCATTCCAACTGTAGAAGCAACTGCCATTTCATCTCCCTAACGTTTCTATATTTTCTATCACTTATATCTCCATGGCAATATATATATGTATATATTTCATACATATATGAAACATAATATATTTTATTTTTATATGTATATATACTTTGCTTTATTAAACCTTACTGCCAAGTAGTACTCTATCACTTGGGTATACAATATGTTCTTTTATTCATTTTATAAACAATGGGCCATTTTATATGTAACTATAATTTGTTTTATTAAATTTCACTGCCAAGTAGTACTCTATCACTTGGATACCCAATATGTTCTTCTATTCATTTTACAAACAATGGGCCATTTGTTTTTTCTTAGTATTCACAAAATTGAGATATCAATTTTTTAAAAAAATATTTATTAATGAAATCTTTTTTTCTATTCTATTTCATGCATGGTGTTGTTGGTTACAGACACTGTTGATTTATATGTGGTGGTCCCCTAGCCAATAATCTTGCTTTTTTGTTAATTTTCAATTCTCTTGCAGAATATTTCGAGATTTATATTTAGGCAAACATACCCTCTTCAAGGAAAAGTAGTTTTCTAGCTGGGTGCAGTGGCACACACCTATAATCCCCACTACCCAGGAGGCAGAGGCACGAGGATTGCAAGTTCAAGACCAGAGGCAGTCTGCATAATTTAGCAAGACTCTGTCTCAAAAAGCAAAAAAAAAAAAAAAAAGGGCTGGGCGGGGGTGAAGTCCCTGGTAGAGCACTTACAAAGCATGCAAATGTGAGGCCCTGGGTTCAACCACCAGTACCACAAAAAAACAAAAAGGAAAAAGAAAAGAAAAAGTTTTCTCATTCTTTGTATGAACTGTTGAAGGATTCACAATCCCTCCCTATAAAGGAGCTGTGATGCCAGGCCTACAGTAGTGGGGTAGTGCTCCTAACATTAATGGGAATATCTCTAATGCTATGAAAGTAAGCAAAATGTTCATTAAAGGCAAGACCTGTGTCTAGTAAGTTACTATTGTGTATCTTCAGAGTTAGGCCAGCAGGAGAATGATATTCAGAGAGTTTCTAAAGGTTTAATTAAAAAAAAATAAAAGAATTATACTTTATAAGTTGAGAAGAAAAAAGTATAGCTATTCTTTGCTTTGGCTAGGGGTTAACTTGATTGATAGAATGCTGCTTTGATCTCTCTGAGGTTCTGGATTCGATCCCCAGCAAAACAGAAACAGGAGAAGGACCTGGCAACCCACTCCTCAAATGACCTGCCATTGAAAACCCTGACAATAGGAGAAAAGCACTGATATTGTACTGAGCATGGCACAGAATCAGGGAGTGTGTTTGTTCTGTTGTACATAGGGTTATTATGAATCAGACCTGCCTCAATGGCACCTAACAACAACATTCTTTCCATAGGAATATTGGCCATAGCATATACTAGTCAATGATCAAACAAGCTCTTTGCATTTGGCATACTGGGGATAACTGACTTAAAGAGAGGCTCATTTTTGGTAACACACCTTTGAATGTGCAGTCAAATTTATCCAATAATTATAAAATGTAACCAATAACTATGATCACAAAAGAAACACAGAGAACTTTTCCTTTATTGAATTCAATGTATATAACCATGCAATAGAAACGAATAACAAATAAATAAATTTCACTATAAAAAGGAAATAAATGAACTAATACTTTAAAATTAGTTAATTTTCTAAATTTAGGGAGAATAAGTATATCCACCTGGCCTGTTGCAATAATGTGTAAAAATATTTAATATAATTTTTATTTTATAGTATTCAAAATTAAGTATAATATGTATTTCATTTTTGATTAAAAAATCTTTTATCAGCTGGGTGCAGTGGCACACATCTGTAATCCCAGTGACTCAGGAGGCAGAGGCAGGAGGATCGCCAAGTTCAAACCCAGAGGCAGTATGCATAAAAAGTATGCATAAAAAGTAGACCTTGTCTCAAAAAGTAAAAAAATGGGCTGGGGATGCAGCTCAGTGGTCCAGCACTTGCAAAGCATGAAAGTGAGAGGCCTTGGGTCCAACCCTCACTACTGAAAAACAAAAACAAAAACAAAAAAAAACTTCCTTTACTTACAGAATGGTGAGAGTTTCATTTTTATTCTAAGTGGTCATTGTATTTCTAATACCTTTTCTGCATCAGTTAAGATAGTCATATGGTTTTTATCTTACAAGCTATTAAATTGCCAAAATTAGTTTTCTGACCTTGAACATACTTAACATTTCTGGGATAAAATCCATTTAATTATAATTTTTATGAACACAGAGTGGAAATTCAATATAATGAGACTTCATATCTGATGTTTTTATCTACATCACAAATAAAACTAGTTTACTATTTTTCATGTACCATTCTTGATTAATTTTACTACTGAGTATATTATCATATATACATTGAAATGCACAGACTTTCTTCTGTCTGTTTTTAAAAATGAATCATTATAATCTATGATTTTTGGGAGTTTTCATTAAACCTCATCTGTAAAATCTAGACCTGTTTTCTTTCAGTATTTATTATGAGCTAGGCTGGGAAGCAATTTTTATTCTTTCAATAAGCAGTTTATTTACTTTAATTGTTATTGGTTAATCTGAGCTTTCTATTTCTTAGTTTTAACATCCTATTGAGGCATAATTAATATATTATACTATCAATATATAATTCAATGAATTTTAGTAAATTTACAGAACTGTATACCCATCACTACTCTCCCATTTTAAAATATTTCCAACATGTCACACACATCCTTTGGCCGAGTTAGAGACAGGTCTCGTTCATACCTCCTACCATAACTGACCATTAGTTTATTTTCTACCTGATGATGATTTAGCTTTTCTGGGCAACTCCTATAAATAGAATCATATGAAATGGCAGGTTTAGCCTTTGGCTTCTCTTCCATTAACCCTAATGTTTTTGAGTTCATTGGTGTAATACCATGCATCAACATTTCAGTAATATTTTATTTTACCTTTTTATTCTTGAGTGCATTTTGCAATGTTTATTTCTCCAATATTTTATTTTGTTTATGCTTTAAAATTATTGATAACATTTTAAACTTAATTATAATATTATTCTCTCATAATTATTTGTTTTATAATTATGATTCCTACTTTTGTTGAAAGCATATTTTAGTTGTATTTATTCCACTATTTTCAAATAACTTGATTAAACATTTATATTTTTAATGTTGTATAAATAGAAATTTCTAATTTTATTGGTGTCACTATTTCATGTCTCAATTTTATTTTTTGTCTCATTTCTTCCCTTTCTTTTCCATGAATTTCATTCCCCATTGTTCTTTTCTTAATTTCATGAGATATATAATTAATTATCAGTATTTATTAAGATTTTTAAAGATTTCTTTTATAACCTTCTTTAGGTTTGTTCAAGACTATCGTATTTTCTTCTTTATATACTGAAGTGTATCTCATAAGTTTTAACATGACACCTTCATAATCATTTATCAAAGTGAAATCTTTAAAAATATGCACTTTATGTACCATATTATAGTCTCTTTTTTCTCTTGTGATGCCTTCCAGCCAATGACAAAATTATGATGCTCAGTTTGGTGTGTATCAATCGCTTACATATACTTATACTTCTAATACACAGGTAATTTCCCCTAATCCTGTGGTTACATGCCATTTAAGTGTATTAATATAACACAATTCATCAATTTAGTGAGAAAATGCTGAAGTTATTTGCAAATGAATTCTGTTTTAGTACTGTTTCTTTGAATGGTTTTGTACATGCCTCTCTATATTTTGTATATATGGAGAGAGATTTTCTAGAATGTCAAAGAGCTTAATTTCTGAATCATATGGCAGAGGCATTTTCAACTCTACTATGGATTTCTAAACTTTTCTCTCAACAGCCTTCTAAAAATTAATTGTCCTCAACCAGGTGTGCTGGCGCACACCTGTAATCCCAGTGACTCCAGAGGCAGAGGCAGGATCGCAAGTTCAAGACCAGAAGCAGTCTGTGTAATTTAGTGAGACCATCTTTCAAAAAGTAAAAAAAATGGCCTGGGGGTGAAGCTCAGTGGCATAGCACTTGCAAAGAATACAAGCACAAGGCCCTGAGTTCAACCCCTAGTACCACAAAAAATAATGATAATAATAATAATTGTCCTCAAATCAGAATTATCTATTACTGAATTATTCTTAGTTTGACACCAATAGTCCTAGAACATAGTAAGATCAGAATCACTATTGGGTTTTTAATGAATACTGAATATGATTATGATTTTTTTCCACAGAGATAAGTATACTTTTTCTTGTCCATATGTAATGTTCCATAACTTTGTATGGCATATTTAGACTATGGTAATACAAAAAAATGTAGATATTTTTACGATCTTTTTTTTTTTTTTTGGTGATAATGGGGGTTGAATCCAGGTCCTCATGCTTGCATTCGTTGCAAGTGCAGTGCCACTGAGCTGCACCCCCAGCCCATTTTATTTTACTTTTTGAGAGTCTCACTAAATTACACAGAGTGTCTCTGGTCTCGAACTTGCAATCTTCCTGCCTCTGCCTCCAAAGTTGCTGGGATTATAGGCATATGCTATCACACCCAGCTACTATAAATTTTTTAGGCCTCAATTTTACATGGCCTTATGGTAAAAACCAATGTTGTTGTTGTTATGTGCCATAGATTTGGGTCATAGTGACCTTCATAGGGTTTTCAGTGGCTGATTGTTTCGGAAATGCTTCTGAAATGGATTTCCATGTCCTTCTTCCTTCTTTGCAGTACTAGAGATCAAACCTGGGTCCTCAGTGAGTGTGGAACAGCACTTTATCAACTGAGCTAACCCCCAGCCGGGATTCCTATAGTTGGAGTTTAATCTTCTGTCTTCTATATCAATACTCTAAGCATTAGTTCTCTCATCTATTAGAAAAGAAGTGTAAGTTCTAAGGTTGTGGTGAGGATCAAATTAATTAGCATAGTGTTTGGTCTAGTATTTGGTACAGCACAAAAATTGAATAATTCAGTTATTAGAATTATTATTTATTATTGTAGTGATGGAGGCCTCAGTAAAGATAAGGTTAGTGTCCATACAACTTTTAAAAATTGAAATGGCTAGCTTAAATAATATAGAACTTTATTTCACTTTCTTGTGAGAGATGTTCACAGATGGGTAATCCAGTTCTGATATGAAAATTCCAGAAAGACCCAGAGCACTTTTCAATACTGGAAACTATCAGCCTTGCTTTTGCTTCATAGTTTAAGGTATCTGCTAGTTATCCAAGTATTGCATTCAGATTCTAGTTTATAGAATATTAAAAGGAATAATGAAGGTGATTGTTTTTCCCTTCAGAAAGTTTGTCACCAAAAGTATTACCCCTAAATTTTACAGCCATGTATTAGCCATAGGGGCTGGGATTTAGCTCAGTTGGTAGAGCACTGCTCTGCAGTATCTCTGGTCCCAAGTTCCATTCCCAGCACCACAAAAATGGGAGAAGGACATGGCAATCCACTCTCGAGGCAATCCTGAAACAATAAGCCGTTGAAAACCCTACGAGGGTAGCTATAAGTCCGACATGACTTGACCGTACCTAACAACAAATTAGCCATAGATGACATCTAGCATGTAGAGGGAAATAAGTAGGCTTGTTTTAGTCATTGATGTGTCATCTAAAACCAGGATTCTGTTGTTCTAGAAGAAAACATCACAGGCATAAATGCTAGAAATTACTAGTCTAGAGGTTGAAAAAAATTGAGAAATGCAAGATCAAGGAGGTGGAAGCCTCAGTGTCTTACAAAGTTTCTCTTTCTTGCTTAAGAGATTGCATCTTCTCATTGTGTCTTCACATGGCATACGAGGTAGGGAAGGTTTTTGCGGTATTTGTTATAAGGGTACTAATCCCTCATGACCTAATCACATCCCCAAATCCTCTTCTCCAAATATCAATGCCTTGGAAATTAGGTTCAACATGAATTTGGAGAGGACAGAAACATTCAGTCTTTAGCAAACACCTGAACTCCCTGACTCAGCTTCATTAACTGAAAACTGAGGATAAACTGGGCATGGTGGCGCACACCTGTAATCCCAGCAATTGAGGATGCAGAAGCAGTAGGATTGCAAGTTAGAGACCAGAGCTAGTCTGCGTAATTTAGTGAGACCCTGTCTCAAAAAGTGAAAAAGTGGGCTGAGGGTGCAGCTCAGTGGTCTAGCACTTGCAAAGCATGCAAGCATGAGGCTCTGGGTTCAACCCCCAGTACTACAAAAAAGAAAAAAGAAAAGAGAAAGAAAAATTAGGATAACACCTGTATTAGCCAGAGTTCACCATAGAAATGGAACTAGTAGGCTATATGGAGAAACATAGGATTTATTGTCGGAATTGGATTATGTGATTATGGAAACTAAAAAGTCTTATAATAGGATGGAGAACAAGGAACCTAATGATGTAGTTCAGTCTGGGTCCAAAGGCCTGAGGACTTGGGAAAAAATGGGTAACTCTCAGTCTAAAGCCAAAGCATGAGTGTGTGTGGGAGCTGGTAGGGTGCTAGGGTAAGTCTTGGAGTCTAAAGGCCCCAAAATCAGAGCCTTGACATTCAAGAGCAAGAAAAGATGGATGTACTTGCTCAGGAAGATAGAAATTCACCCTTCCTTTGTGTTTTTATTCTATTTAGACCCTTAAAGGGTTGGATGGCACCTGCCCAAGTTGGTAAAGATAGGCTAATATCTTCCAAAAAAGCCCTCAGCAACATCTGGAAATGATGTTTTACAAGATACTGGGGCATCTTTCAGCTTAGTCAAGGTGACACATAAAATTAATGATCACAGGACCTATTTTAAAATTACTATGCCTTATTGGTACTCATTGGTAATTGGTTCCTGGAGGTACAATGAAGACCAAAAACTATGACTACCAAACAAAATCTTCACATGAGAAATAGTATAAATAAACTTAATGCACTTCCAAACCAAAGACAATGCATATTTTTAAGACAATATGTAAACATGATAGGGTTGTATATCATTAGTTTACATGAGAAATAAACTTTAACAATTAATAAATACTTAGATTAAATAAAATTAAAACTTCACTTTACCTGTGCTGAGGAGAGTCCATGGCCTACTGGGATGGTGGGAGCAGGGTGGTGAGGAGGAGAGGTTCCATGGAATGTGGCTTGGACAGAGTGTCCTTTCCAATAGAATACCTGGCACTTGCACTTCAGATGTTCTTTCTATTTTCTGTCTTTTTTTCAACTTGCACCTCAGGCTCTGACACACTCTTTGTCATCTTCACTAAAAACTTATTCAATGAGGATTGCTTCTGTCTTCTTTTCAGAATTCCTCCAAAGTATGAAACTGTTTCATCATTCAATAAATTCACATATCTGCTTGCCAGAGCTTGGTCTAGATGGTAATTCTCCACAAAGTTTTGAACTTCTGCCTGTTTTTCACACATTTCTTTAATCAAGGAACTTGGCACATCCTATCTTATAGCCTCTTTACCGGAAGAAATCTCTTCAGCCACCTTTTACTGCTGCTCGTTCTATAGTTTTTGCAGCTCCTTAATAATGAGATCTTCACAATGTTCGGCCACTAATTCTTCAACCTCAGTAGCATCGACCCCTAGACCCAAAGATACAATATTCTGTACAGTATACCCTCTGTACCTGTAGGCTTAGAGTCAAACTCAAGCCCTTCAAAGGTATCTCTGAGGCTTCAAGGTATCTCTGAGCCACAGCTTCTGGCTTCAAATTCTTCCATGTCAAAATCATTGTCATGTCAGACAGGAGTTCCCAAACTGTGGACAGGTACCAATGGCAGGAGAGCAAGTAAAGCTTCATCTGTATTTATACAATAAATGTAATATGCTTAAATCATTGCAAACTCCACTATCCCTGGTCTGTGAAAATATTATCTTCCAGGAAACTAATCTCTAAATGTTGGTGCCAAAAATGTTGGTGATGACTGCTATAAGATACTTAATTCCAGGTCTTATCAATAAGGTTAAGGCAGTTCAATAACAGCTCATTTTCTTAAGACCCATAATGAGGAAAAACAGCACAAGAATACACAAAATAAGCATAGAAGCTAAGATAATACTGCAAAGGGATATGCACAGGACAAGAGCTATGATGTGATCCATTTTTTCAACTGGAAATGGTAGGAAGTCAAGAGGACGCTGCCACTGAAAAGTTCTAGCATATCATATCAAGTACCAAAGCAAATGATGAGTAGCGGGGCAAAATTTTTGCATCAATGAGTCAAGTACCAAATTCAGTGAGTTTCAAAGCAGCTGAGTGCCAAGGTATGCCTATACTTCTAACAAACAAAAAAACAACAAGAAAACCAAGCACTCTGGCACTCACTTTGTTGAGCTTCACCTATATGCACTTTCTAGAGTGGTTGTTGTTGTTAGGTGCCATCGAGTTGATGTCCTATTCATGGCAACCCTACGTACAATAGGTGAAACTGTTGGTAGGGATTTCATTGGCTGATTGATTTTTGGGAGTGGGTTGCTGGGTCCTTCTCTCAAACCTACAGTATCTGGCATTGCTAGGCGGTCTCCCATCTGAGTACTAACCAGGCCCGACCCTGCTTAGCTTCCAAGATCAGATGCCACAGGACTACGGTTGTAGTCTTTAGAATGGTAATGAGGCAATATTAAAGCATCTAGCACCATGTCTGGCACACAGAGTGCTGTCCAGCACCTCTATTATTTGGTCAGTTCCTGCAGCTTTGACATCTCTGATGGCAAGCCAGTATTCACAGACATCATAAAACAACTTTCGTATTGAAAATCAGCACTATCAGACTTATTTAACACAACCCTCATACCATGAAAATTTGCTTTTCCTATTTGAAGCATTAAACTACGTGGGATTTATGTGTAGTTGTGAGGTAGTAGTCTTGCTTTATTTCCAATCAGAATATGGAGTTAATGGGGTAAGGCTTTCTATTTTTAAGTCACTTATGGCAAATTTAGTATTTTTCTCAAAGTCTTTTGTATCATCTAAAGCCTCAGATATATTGTATATCTACAATATGCTATATCTATAGATATTCAATCCCTGTATTATTTCAGTATGCTTTTTTTAAATAACAAATTTATTTGGAGCAGAAGTTTACTGTCTTATTGTTGTCTAATACATATTAGGTCATACATTAGTCAGGGTTCCCCAGAAAATTGGAACCAACAATAAATATATTCAATGGACCTTGGCTTAGGCAATTATGGAAGTTGAGAGTCTCTTGATCCACTGTCTTCAAACTAAAGAAACAGGAAAGTTATAATGTAATTTTGTACAAGTCCAAAGGCCAAGAACCAGGAGCTCTGATGTCTGAGAGCAGGACAAGATGCATATTTCAGCTCAAGAGGAGACAACAAATTAGATGTTCCTCTGCCTTTTTGTTCTATAGAGGCCCTCGATGGATTGGATGATGCCCACCATATTAATGAGAGTGGGCTTGTTTACCCAGTCTATCAATGCAAATGTTAAACTCTTCCAGGAATCCTCTCAGGGACATATCCAGAAATATTTTACCAGCTGTCTGGGCATCTCATGGCTCCACTGAATTGACACATAAGTTAACCATCATGGGTTCTTTGGGGTTGTTTTAGTTTTTCTTTCATTGCTGAGGTACTTTATTTTTGTTCTTTAATTTTGCCTATTTTCTTTGGGTTTACTGTGTTCCTTCCAAACTTCTTAAATTCAGTTTTTAATCTTTTAAGTATAAGGATAATATGGGATATATTTCCCTGTAAAGACTGCTCTTTGCTGAGTCATGTATTCGGAAGAAGGTAGTCCAATGTCACCTTATACCTATTATTATTTTATTTTTGAATAAAATAAATTATTTTAAATTTTGTGATACTTGGTTTTAAAGTCTTAACTCATCAAACTTATCTTTTCAGATTTTAACTTAATTAATTTTTTTGACCTTTACTTACAATCTATTTGGTCTTTTTAAGTTTCTTTCTTTCCCCTTTATTAGTAAATGATGATGGGGTACAAGTTAATGCAGCATTGGCTTTTTCCATTCTGCATCCTTTACATCACTTCTAGCAACGCTTTCATCAACTCACAAAGTTTATGGAGCCTTATGGCTAATATGTAGTAAAACTCAAATGCCTATTTGGGTTATATTCCCCTATTTTTCCAATGTACTCATGAAGTTGCGCTGTTTACGTTGAGATTGTCTTCTCCCCATTCATCCCACCACATTGACCCTCCTTCCCATCCCACCTACGAAAATCTTTGCTTCCCTCTGCTAATTCCCTCCCTCCTTCTTTCTGCTCTTTACATTGTCCCTTCTTCACTATGTGTAATTGAGCATTTTTAAGATATCAATTTATGTATAGGATTTTTCTTCCTTTAAGTATAATTCACCTCCCACATATGAGTGGAAACAATGGCATTTCTCTTTTTAAGCTTGTGTGCATTCACTTAAAATGATGTTCTCCAGTTCCATCCATGCTGCAAATGACATTATTTCACTTTTTTTATTTCTGAGTAGCATTCCATTATGTATATGTACCATAGTTTTTTTATCCATTCTTCTGTTGATGGGCACCTTGGCTGGTTCCATGCCCTAGCTATTGGGGAAAGTGCTGCATTGAATATGGAGATGCAGGTGTCTCTGCAGTATGATAACTTATCTCCTTCTGGGTATATTCCTAGTAATGGTATAGCTGGGTGGTATGGCAGCTCTATTTTTAATTTTCTGAGGTATACCCATATTGATTTCCAAAGTGGTTGAACCAACAGTTTATTTTTTTAAGCACATAATTTTTATGTTTTTTCTTCCTTATTTAATTTCATGATAAATGGAGGAAAAGTTTAGACTGTCCAAGATTTTGTTTACTTGGTTCAATAATCAACACCCACAGAAATTGCAATCAAGAAATCAAAACACACATCACACTGGGAAAACCTGTTGCAAGTGATCTCTTTAGTGTTGAAAAGTAAAGATGGCACATTGAAGATGAAGGTACACTTGATTCATAGCATGGTATTTCCAGTCACATCATATGGTTGTGCAAGCTGGACATTGAATAAGGGAGGAAGGAGAAGAATTGGTGCTTTTGAATTATGGTACTAGAGATGAATATTGAATATACTATGGATTACCAAAAGAACCAACAGATCTATCCTAGAAGAAGTGGCATCAGAGTGCTTGCTCCTTGGAAGCAAGGATGTCAGGAAGGTCCAATCTCTGGAGAAAGACATCATGATTGGGAGAGTGGCAGGTCAGAGGAAAAAGGATGATGAATACCCTCTACTAAGTGGATTGATACAGTGGCTACAACAATGTACTTAACAGATTATGTTCATGGTATGGTCTCCAGTAGTGTTTCACTCTATTGTCCATAAGGATTGCTATGAGTCAGACAACAATTCTTTATTTAAATATTTAATCATCATAAACTTTATTTTATAATATATTTCCTTTTATATCACTATCTTTTGTTGTTGTTATTGAGGCAGGGTGTCACAATGTTGCTCAGCCTGGCTTTGATCCTTTCGGATCAGGTGATCCTCCTGCCTTGGCCTCTGGAGTAGTTAGTACTACAGTGTGATCCACCATGCCCAGTTTGATTTTATTATCTTTATGCTTTTTGTAGGCCTTCAGTATGTTTTATATACTAGTATTTCCTTATGATGCATAGTTTCCTTTATAATTTGTTAATGAGATTATGTTAGAAATAATTGTTTTATCCATGAGACTTCAACAAACCAGAACTATATAGTTATCCCTTAATAAAGGATTCTGTGTTTGTTTCTAAGGAGCATCTCACAGATTTCAGCTGCATAAAATATATTTAACAGTTCCTAAAGTTTAAATTAAAATAGGTGTTCAGCTGAGTGCAGTGGTGCATGTCTGTAGTCCCAGCAACTAGAGAGGCAGAGGCAGGAGGATCACAACCTCAGGCCCAGGGGCAGCTTGTGAAACTTAGTGAGACCCTGTCTGAAAAGGAAAGGTGGTAAAGGGGCTGAAGGTGCAGCTCAGAGGTGGAGCACCAAGTTCAATCCCCTAATACTGCAAATAAATAAATAAATAAAGAAAGAAAGAAAGAAAGAAAGAAAGCCTTTAATATCAAGTTGGCCTCCATGATCACTCAAGGCATAGGCTTACCTGCTAAGGAGAAGCAGTTTTCCCAATATTCCTACCTTAAAAAGAGTTCTCAGTTCCTCTATCTGCCTTTCCTCTGGTTCAAAGTTTTTTACAGAGAGAGTTTTTTGTTTGCTGATAACACCATGTCATCCAAATTAGAATTCTTTATAGAATCCTTACAGAAATGTTATTTATTGCTGCCAATGATACATAGCAAAATAATAACATGGATGTAGGTCTCCCAATCTGGTACAAGAGAGAGAGTTTTATTCTGAATTGTGATGTTTGTGGAGTTTTGTGGGAAAGATTGATATGGCACAAAGAAGTACATCATTAGGCAGACTTGTGTGAGTTGGAGAAGGCTTACCCATAGCAAGATTTGTGATGGCCTTTGCAAGGTGCTGGAGAGCCCCAAGAGTAAAGAAAACAAGAGGAAGGCATCCTCCACAGAGAATGTGCAGCCAGGTTGCGATGTGAACGCAAAGTTAAGAGATGAAGCCATGAGACACATACTATTGCAGACTGCACAGCAGTGTTGGTGGGGAGTATGGTATGGGAATGGTGAGTGGTGTCAATTAAGCAACTGGAGTAGAAGAAAGAACTATGAGCAGACTTCAAGTGGTAGAAGAAAAAGCAATGGCATGGAAGCAGGGAAAAGCAAGGTTTAACAAGAAAGTATCAAAAGCTTCATGCGCCTGTGGTTGAACAGTAGCCCCTTTGATATAAAGTGTTATTTTAGAGGGAAAGTACAAACAGAAAGAAGGTCTTTGTGCACCCTAACAAAGAAATGAACTTTTCTACTTGAAAAAAAAAACCACCCTACCAACTTCTATTCTCAATATCATTCCTTTTATCCTCCCATGACATTAGGTGCAATGTTTAGAGTTAATGCTTCTAGAGATCTGATAGCTAAATGAATAATACAGAAACCATAACCCAAGCATAAAGAATATCACAAGTTCAGTTACTGGATAAAGAGTTCTATAATGTGCTTTTCATTGTTTTGTTTCCTGAAAGGCTGGAAATGCACCCACCTTTATTTTATGGCTCACCCACCTCCTTCTTCATGACCTCCATGTTCATCCAAAATTCACCATGAGTGGTCGTCTCAAGAAGTAAGAAACTGAACATCAAGAAAATTCCCACAGGGTTTCTCAAAAATCCTAAAGTAGCACAGTCTTTAACTTTCCCTTCATAATCCCATAATCTCTAGTATAAAATAGATTCTCCTTGATTTCCTAAAGGCTTAAAATCAGTCCAAAGTTCAACATTCTAATCCCCAAAAAGCAATTCTTCCTTTTAGCTGTATGCATTATCATTGTCGTTAGGTGATTAGGTGCCATGAAGTGGGTATTGACTCCTAGTAACCTTACATACAACAGGGGAAACACTGTTGTCAGTGCTTCTCTGCCGTTCATAGGGTTTTCAATGGCGGATTGGTTTTTGGGAGTGGGTTGCTGGGTCCGTCTCCCAAGCCTACAGAACCTGGTATTCCCAGGCAATCTCCCACCCAAGGACTAACCAGGCCCGACCCTGCTTTGCTTTTGAGATCTGGCAGGATAGGATGCCACAGGGGTAGTATAATGCAGTCGTATGCATTATACTAGAAGTTAATTCAAGGAATCGACTTCTGTGCCCTCAAGAACCAAGTAATAAACTCTTTTGTATCTGTTAAAGTTTTTTTTTGAAAGTGAGAGTTCCCCCAAAGCTCAAATGGGCAATTATTGTAAATCTACCTCAATGGAGCTTTCAGCATAAAGTTAATTCTCAGGGCTCAGGCAGAGATAAAAATAGATCTCCTAGGAAAAATAGCTTTGCTGAGAGTGAGAGGCCCATATATAGCACCCAAATTACAGTAGACCTCATCTGACAACTGAACACACACTCTGAAGCCCTGATTCTCCTTGAAAATGTTTTATTTGTGGTCCTCACACAGCACTGGTTACCAACCACATAGTAGGAACTAGGAAAAATATGTGGATGAAAATATGAATAATTGAGTGAATTAGAAATCACCTACTTCGATGCTCATGGAACTAGATTTAAAAATGAAGATACTTCTATTCAGAGAAGTTGGTAGATAAAACTGCGATGAAGGCAAATGTTTACTTCTGACTTATCTTTCCCTCAGTCTTCCTCTCTTGCCAAAGATCTCAGGGGAAATGGACTATTGGCTTCATCATGTTCAGAACTTATTTCATTTCAGACTCTAGTGGCAAAAGAATCACATAGCTGGTTAAAGTTCCCATTCAACTGCTTTCATACCCAGATGTTATGATTCAGAGAATCTTGGAAGTATCTGAGGAATCAGTTTTTATTGACACTCCAGGGAACTTTGATGCACGGGGTTTTGGACCACACTGTGAGTAACAGTATTAAATATAATATGTTAAGCCATGCAAGTCACTGCCTACATAAATACAATGAAATTTTACCCTCTCACTATTAGAGAAACTCTTGTATAACTGTCTTTATTCTTGAGAATGGTGAACGTGGTTGACATTTTTCATTGCATAAAAAACCCTCTTGCAAAGCTAAGTGACTCTTTAATAGTTTAAGCAGTTTATCCAGGTGCCAATGGTAGTTTTTCACTGACCACTTATTGCAATTTTTTTTTTGGTCTCCTATGTATCCCCCATGTGTCTGTCAGTTTATCTTGCTGTGGGAGCTTCCATGTTGCTGTGATGCTGAAATCTATGTCACCAGTATTTCAGACACCATCAGGACCAGCCATAGGAAACAGATTTCAGCTGAGCTTCCAGACTAAGACAGGCGAGGGAAAAGGATCTGGCGGCCCACTCCAGAGACAATTAGCCACTAAAAACCATATAAATAGCAGAGAAACACTGTCAAATATAGCACTGGAAAATGAGCCCCCACCCCGACCCCAGGCTAGAAGGCATTCAAAAAGCAAATGGGGAAGAGTTGTCTCCTCAAAGTACAGTCTACCTTCATGGCCAGAATAGGATAAAGTCCCTGGGACCTCCTGTGGCTGATGTGGCATGGCTCAAAATGAGAAGAAACGGTTGCTCCAACAGTGTGCTGAAACAAAAAAAAAAGATCATGTTCATGGGACAGTGTTGAGTAGTGCTTCCTTCATTTGTCCATAGGGTCCATATGAGTTAGATCTGACTTGATGTCACCTATCAACAACAAAATGTATCTACTGAACATAATACTCTCACGCTATTTGCAATGACTTTTTCCTATAAGAAATGTTGAACAGGGCTTGCTAAACATAGGAAAGTCTTATGGATGAATTGGAAGAGTAGATATCCTTTGACAGAACCGCACTGTTGATTCTAATGTCCATTAAAATTTTACTTGGATTTTTATTCTTTACTAAGATTTAGTGTATGCTTTTAATATTTACAGGAAGGATCCCCTTTTTGAAGTTTTCTACTCTCTTCAATGTCCTACTTAAATATTTCTTCTTCTGCAAAGTCATTTTTTATTCACAGTTCTGAAATTATTCTATCCTTTTATGCTCTGTAGTACTTTGTTTAAAGCCCTGTCTGACAAGGCATATATTGGGATTTTTGCTGCCCTGTACACTTCCTCATTCTAGCAGAAGCCTTACTGTACTCATCTCTCTATGGTTGGCTTTTGTCACATTGCCTGGCTCAGAATACACACTCCATAAATATTCATGGAGAAGAGGAAACCAAGCAGCCAGGCACATGCAAATGTCCTGCTACTGAAGTTAGGAACTCTTTGCATGTGTTTTTTAGCTAGCAGACATAAACAAGAATCACTAGTCAGAAGATTCTTCTGAATCTAGTCATCAAGAATTTTGTCTTGCAAAACTTAAATAGTTGCATGTCTTTTACAAGTGTTCAGTTTAAAACACTATATTTTGTAAAAGTATGACATGTTTGGCTTATAATGCAGTGCACTGTGGATCAATTATGCGTTTTAAAATGATATAAAGCATCCAACATATAATGACATTTGATAAAATAATGTAGTTTTCAAGTTATATTTAAAAAATTGAATATCTGGGAACGTGTGGTGTGTGTGTGTGTGAAGTGTGTGTGGTGCTAGAGATCAAACCTAGGTCCTTGCTCATGCTGAACGTGTTCTCTTCAACTAAGCTATACTCCCAGCCTAAAGGAACATTTTTTTCCATAGTAGTTTAGAGCAACAAAAGCCTTTTCAAATTCATGCAATTGTTAGTTCTTTTCTCTTTACCATGTAAGAGGTCTGCAAATCTATATTGATTAAAGAATATAAAGAAAACACATTTATTTAGATTGATTTGTGAACTCACTGTTGGAATGAAATACTGTGCTACTTGTTTCAATATTGAGCCTTGAAAATCAGTTTCCAGGGTACCAAGGCCACTACTTTTTTTTCGTGTAAACAAAGGCTCTTTAAATTAAAAAGAAAAATGCCCACTATGTTACATATTGGAGGAGAAAGCCATTGCATTTAAGGAGGAGATGTCAGCATTTGTTCATTTTGATTCACTTAATGCCATAAAGTTAATATCGGCCCATTCTGAATGTTCCACTTATGCTCATTTTAGGAAAAAATCAAGAACAAATCAAATTATGTTACAGCACCAACTTAGATGTTACTTCTTATAGGAAGAGTTTAAATAAAGCCATTTCAAAGAAAGTTTGAATTCTGTGAAATCTTTTTGTCCAAATGTTTTAGACACAGACAAGATTCTTCCTTCCATGCATGTTACTTGGCTGCAATGAAAGAATGTCATGGTTTTTTTGAATTTCCAGTTTTAGCCTAGTGGAGTCTGACCAACCTTCAATCATACAGGTTTCAATGTTACTTACTAGGCCCTTTCAAAACAGAGTTGTTCTTTTTCTGACAGGATCATTTATAATTATATTGAAGGAACAATGCTTAGAGTTTATTTTTAAAAGAGGAAGTGTAGGTCAAGATTTAAGCTTATAATCACCATGCAGTCTCCACCCAAAAAGCCTCCTAAAATCTAAATTTTATGCCTTTTTATTATACTTCCTCAGAAACTAGTTGGGATGCCTTGGTTTCTCTTCTAGAAAGAATGAGAGTAAATTCAAAGTAAAGTTAGGCTGAAATTCCAAACATTAACTCTTCAAAATTTGAGGCGGGAGGCTGTGGGATATAAATAGCTGCTTTTCAGTTAGGCTTCAAAAATCACAAAAAGGAGTCAAGTGTTTGGAATAGGTTATCAGTAAGGGGTAGTATATCTACATATTAGAGTTGGCTGCAAAAAGAGTAAAAATTGGTAATGAGAGTTATAGTTTTAAATAGTACCTGAGCCATTCTTTTTCTGAGGGAGAATTATTTGTGATTGGATCATACAACATTTGCATGTACAGAGCCCTCACTTACACAAAGCAATCAAACATACCTTATTGCATTTTATTTTGACATGGTCTTTATGTCATACATAACTGAGAATTAAATCCCTTGGAGAAGTTTCTCAATATCCATTCATCATTTGTAAGATTAGAATAATGAATACCAATTGTTCAACCTCATCCTTTGTATTATAGAAATGAACAAATTGATCTTTTATGACAACAAAAATAAATTTAAAAATAGAAACTAATATAAATTGTCTTCAAGATCAGGGCAGAATTTGGGTTTTCTAATTATTTGTGAGCCTGCAGCCATAGCCCTGTGGCATCTGATCCCGTCAGATCTCGGAAGCTAAGCAGGGTCGGGCCTGGTTAGTACCTGGATGGGAGACCACCTGGGAACACCAGAAGCTGTAGGCTGGGGAGAAGGACCTGGCAACCCCTCCCAAAAATCAATCTGCCATTGAAAACCCTATGCACAGCAGAGAAGCACTGACAATAGTGTTTCCCCTGTTGTACAGAGGGTCACTATGAGTCAGATACTGACTCGACGGTACCTAACAACAACAACAACAACAACAACAATTATTTGTGATATATATGTATATATATGCCTATATAAACACATATGTGACATATATATGTCATATATATGTCATATATATGTCATATATATGACATATATATATGTCATATATATATGTCATATATATATGTCATATATATATATATATATATATATATATATGACATATATATATATATGACATATATATATATATATATATATATGGAGGCCTGCAGCTCTAGCCCTGTAGCATCTGATCCCATCAGATCTCGGAAGCTAAGCAGGGTTGGGCCTGGTTAGTACCTGGATGGGAGACCGCCTGGGAACACCAGAAGCTGAAGGCTTGGGAGAAGGACCTGGCAACCCCCTCTCAAAATCAATCCTCTCAAAAATCAATCTGCCATTGAAAACCCTATGAACAGTAGAGAAGCACTGACAATAGTGTTTCCCCTGTTGTACAGAGGGTCACTATGAGTTGGACACCCACTGGACGGCACCTAACAACAACAACATATATGTGGAGAGAGAGAGAGAGAGAGAGAGAGGCCATGAGTGGCAATAATGATTGATTCTACAGGGAACATATTAAACAATGCAGAAAATGTCAAAGGAAGATGAAAGGAATACATGGCATCCTTATACCAAAAAAGAATTAATAGATGACAGAATATTTTAAGAGGTTGCATGTGATCAGGAATCAGTGATACTGAAGCACAAAGTAGAAGCTACAATGAAAGAATTGGTGAAAGACAAGGCTCTAGGAATTTATGGAATATGAATAGAGATGTTCAATGAAGCACAGGAGGTATAATTTGTTTATGCTAAGAGATTTAGAAAATATCTACCTGGTGAACTCACTGGAAGAGATTCATATTTGTGCCTATTCCCAAGAAAGGGGATCCAACTGAATGTGGAAATTATCAAACAATATCATTAATATTGCATGCAAGTAAAATTTTGCTAAAGATCATTGCCATGGTATTTTCAGTGGCATCATATGGTTGTGAAAGCTGGACATTGAACAAGAGAGACAGAAAAAGAATCGATGCTTTTGAATTGTGGTGCTGGAGACGTCTATTGAATATACCACGGACTGCCAAAAGAACCAACAAATCTGTCCTAGAAGAGGTACAACCAGAGTGCTCCTTGGAAGCAAAAATGGCCTTACTGCATCTTACATATTTCGGACATGTAGTCAGGAGAGAACAATCCCTGGAGAAGGACATCATGTTTGGAAGAGTGGCAGGTCAACACAAAAGAGGAAAACCCTCCACCAGATGGATTAATACAGTGTCTGCAACAATGGGCTTAAACATAAATAAGATGGTTTGCCTGGCACAGAATCGGCAAGTGTTTCGATCTGCTGTACATAGGGTCGCTATGAGTCGGACTCGACTTGACGGCACCTAACAACAACAACAACAACAACAACAACAAAGATCATTCAAAAGAAACTGCAGTAGTATGTAGACACGGAATTGCCAAAATCAAGCCACATTGACAAGAGAGTGTGGAACAATCGTTATCATTGCTGATGCCAGCTGGATACTAGTCAAAAGCAGATAATGCCAGCAAGATGTGATATCTATGTTGTATTGACTGTTCAAAGGCATTTGACTGTGTGAATCACAATACAGGATGGATAACAAGGCAAAGAATGGGAGTAACAGAGCGCTTAATTATAGTCATGAGAAATCTGTACATGGCCCAAGAGGCTGTTGTTTGAAAAATGCAAGGACATATTGCCTGGTTTAAAGTTTAGAAAGGTGTGTATCAAAGCTGTATGCTTTCACTGTACCCTTTCAATCTTTATACTGAGTAAATACTTTGAGAAGCTAGACTTTAGGAAGAGGAACATGGCATCTTGATTGGAGGAAGACTCATTAACAACCTGCATTATGCAGATGACACAACTATGCTTCCTGAAAGTGAACAGAATTTGAAACATTTACTGATGAAGATCAAAGAACACAGCCTTCAGTATGGATTGCAACTCAACATCAACAAAATAAAAATCCTTACAACTGGGTCAGTATGCAGCTTCATAATAAATGGAGAAAAGACGGAGGCTGTCCAAGATTTTGCGTTACTTGGTCCTAAAATCAACACCCATGAAAGAAGCAGTAAAGAAATCAAAAGTTGCATTGCTTTGGGAAAAGATGTTGCAAAAAGCCTCTTTAAAATGTTAAAAGTAAAGATGTCACATTGAAGACAAAGGTGTGCCTGACTTATGCCTTGGCATTTTCAGTCACATCAATAGTTGTAAAAGCTGATCATTGAATAAGGGAGATAGGAGAAGAACTGATGGTTTTGAATATGGGTGCCAGAGATAAATATTGAATCCACCACATACTGCTAAAAGAACTAACAGATGTGTCCTAGAAGAAGTGCAACCACAGATCTTTTTGAAAGATAGGATTGCTAGATTGTTGCTTACATATTTTGGACATGTTGTCAGGATGAACCAATTCCTGAAGAAGGATATCATGTTTGGGAGAATGAGATATCAAAAATTATGCTATGTAGTTAATAGTGTAATGAAAGGAAAGTATACAGTCTTAAACACATATGTCTGAAAAGAAGAGCTTTAGAAGAATTATTTGAGTATCCATATCAAGAAATAAAAAAACAGCAGC
>VMDO01001270.1:0-62067 GCA_007922755.1 Pedetes capensis
AAAAAAAAAAAAAAAAAAAAAAAAAAGAAAAGAAAAAGAAAAAAAGAAAGAGATGACTGGTGAAGAGTTGCCTCCTCAAAGAAGAGTTGACCCTAATGATAAGATTAGAGTAAAACTCCTGGGACTTCCTTTTGCTACTGTTACATGACTCAAAATGAAAAGGAATATAGTGGCTGCAACAATAGGCTCAAAGATAAAAAGACCATGTGCATGTCACAGTGCTGGGTAGTGCTTTGTTCTGCTGTAGTTAGAGTTGCTGTGAGTTGGGTCCAACTTGATAGCACCTAACAACAACATTGAATTCCCGGGTGGTGATTTTTGTTTCTTAGATGTTCTCTGAGGTTCTCTGTGTGATACAGGCATGTGAAAGTTCTCCTTTTTGAAGAAATTGACCCTGGGCTAAACTAGGAATAGTCAAAGAGATCAAATGCCCATTTTTCCTGTTCCCTGCAAAATGTGTTTTGTGACTCTGCATTAAATCTATGAACACGTATCTGATATTTACCATTTTAAGAAGGAAGGAGTCAATTTTTGACATAGCATTTAGACAGAGCAGAGATAGTTCTGGAAATCAAGAACCAACCTCTGTGAAGACAGCACTGCTCCAGAGATTTCATTAATGCCAATGATGACTATTGTTTCTGACCAGTTTCCATCATGTTTTACCACTTTCAAAGGTTCCCCATTATAAGGTTTGCTTCTTGTTTCTTCATTGTAGTTCCACTTGTAGGCCATGTGAGGTGATTTGAAATGACTTCAGAGCCTGGTAAGGAATAGAATATCAATGAGAAGATGGTAGACATCATCTTGATGAAAGGAAGAGTGTGTGCCTTAACTACAGGCCTTCTAAGTTTCAAAAGTAAGGACTCCATATGAGCCATGCAGAACATAACTATTTCTCCTTCCATATCTTGTCCTTTCCCTGCCACACTTCCCATCATCCTGGTCTGTCACATTTTGCTTTGGACTTCATGGTTTCATGGGTCCTACCCTGGCCCTCACTTATGTAATACTGCACTGTCCCTTACATTCTATGAACAACTTCAGCCCCCCTCACTCTTCCATCCAGTAATGAGGAATGTATGGCATTTGAAAATCTACTATGAGAAATTCAGTATTTTGAAATTTTTCATAGTTACATTTCTCAATCTTATTTCTTTAATAATATTAAAATGTTCTCAACTACTCCACATTTTATTTAATGTTTCTATTAAATGTCTCCCCCACATGTCTGTCAGTTTGCCGTACTGTGAGCACTTGTGTGTTGCTGTGATGCTGAAGGCTATGCCACTGTTATTTCAGATACCAGCAGGGTCACCCATAGTGGATAGGTTTCATTTGAGCTTCCAGACCAAGATAGACTTGGGAGCAGAACCTGGCAGCCTCAATGGCACCTAACAATAACAACATTATTAAATGTCTCCAGGGCTAGGTAGGGAGAAGGTGGGGAGAATGCAGAGTGTTTATGAGAATCTAGGCACTATTTTAAGTATTTTAATTTGTTCCAGCTCATGTTACTGTTACCCCCATAATCTTCCTCAGTATTTGATTGACTGTAACTGGGAACAGTGTTCCTTGGAGAAAGGTATTATATCTAGAAGAGGTAGGAGGAGGTGGGGACAGATGGGGAAAGACTAAAAACAGCTTCCCTAGCTCATGGTATTGCCTGAAGCTGAGTACTACCCTAGCGAGAGGTGAGATGTGGCCACAGACTACTGGAGCTGGAATGGTTCAGAGGAATCAGGGTCCACTCTCCATCCATCCATGTTCATGAAGGATCTGCTGCTCATGGCTAGTTACTGTTCTCAACACTGGGCATAAACTGGTGAAAAGATACGCAAGGCTCTTTTGCATATGGAAACTCTGATTCTGTGAGGGAGAAGGGGAGGGTTGTAGATGGATTTTAAAAAGTGAACAATTGCATGAAATGATAAATTTGGAACAAAGGGCAATGTTGAATTGGGAGATGGAGTTGAGCCTCTGAGATAGAAGTGTATGGATAATGAGAAGAAGCCAGGCGTGTAAACCACTAAGGTAGTGAAGTCCCACATAGTAGGAAAAGCAAGTGCAAGGGCCCTGATTCCAGGCAAGTCTAGTACATTTGTAGATGGAAAGGAGCTCAGTATGGCTGGCATCATAAGAAGAGGACTGGAACAGGTTCTAAAGTTCTAAGGTAAGAAATACCATCAGTTGCTAAATCAGGTGGTGGTCTTTTAGGACAGATAAGTTGTTTGGATTTTACTGCAAGTGCATATGAACAAACTGAGGCTCAGAGAGGTGCTCTTTACATGGTTTGGTAGTTGCAAAGATGAAAACCTAGTCTGAGATTCTTAACTTGGTGTTTACCAACTATGTAGTTCTGGTAATACTCATATTGATGCATTTATCTGCTTGACAATAATAGCAATCACCCCAGCAAGGATGTCTTGACTCATTTAAAGTTCTCTGGCTGCAGAGATCCTTTGGTATCAATTGATCTGATCCTGTAGTATTTGACAGAGCAGTCTTTGCTGTCCTCAGGCACAGACAGTGTCTAGAAAAGCATGCAGGTGCCATTGGGAGCATTGAAGGCATGTAAGTCAGTGAGTGACATTCAGGTATTACTCATCCCCCGATTCAGTTTTGAGTGTTAAGTGGTGCTGCCCTCTGCATATACCAGCCTACACTGGAGCCATAAAGCCAAGGCCACACTCTCCTGTGATTAGTAAAGATCCTCTGGCAATTTTTGCAAGATATGAGGTGCTAATTCCAATGCCCTGGCCCAATTCCAGCCCAGGAAATTACTTTTTGCCCACTGAAATTACACTTAGACTTCCCATTGGAAATTAGTCCTCAGGTTCTTTCCTGGAAAACATTACTGTCATAGTGCTGCTACAGTTAATGGGGCTCCTTAAGTATGAGAATTGCTTCTCCTACTATCCTTCTCCTCATCCCCATCCATTACCCACTCCCTCAGATGGGTTCATTTTACCAGCTTGGAATGATTTGAACACACCTACCATTCTCTCTGTGAAATGAAATGAGGCAAATACAAATACTTTTGAGTGTTCCTAGAAATCAGGAACTCAGCCTGTATGCCATTACCTGCCTGGGACCATCAGGGATAACTCATTATGGATTTTATTTTTATTTACAGCACTCACCATAAGAGTATAGGATGCCCATGTAATGCCTTTTCTTCCTTTCTTTCCTGGAATCTGTTTATCTGCTCTCTCTCTCTCTCTCTTGCTCTCTCTCTCTCTCTCTCTCTCTCTCTCACACACACACACACACACACACACACACACACACACATTCACATGTATATAGATATACACAAAACCCAGGCCTCTCTCCTTCTTTTTGCCATTGTCAGTTTTCCATTCTATCCAAAGCACTTTCCTCATTTAACATATTACATACTTAAATCATTTATTTGTTCCTTCACTGTATAATACAAGCACTATGAAGAAAGAATTTCCCCTCTTTAGCTTATTATTCATATCCTAGAATGCAAAGTAGTGTCTGACATGTAGTAGATGCTCAATAAATATTTGTTGTGTAAATGAACTATTATATTACTCCCCCAACCACAATGCTTTGGACGACAGCTGAGACATGCAATTGGCTGGATTGTTGATATATTATTTGTCTACCCATTCATTATTTATTCACTCATTTGATAAATATTTATCAGTGCCTATTATATCAGGAAAAGTGGAGCATTAAGAAGATGAACAGATATTCTAATTCTCATAAAGTCTTTAATATAAATAAGCAAAAAAAAATCATATAAAGAACTATAAACCCTTAAGCCTGCAGCCATACCACTGTGGCATCTGATCCTGCCTGATGTCAGAATCTAAACAGGGTTGGCAGTCCTTAGTACTTGGATGGGAGACCACCTGGGTGCCGTAGGCTTGGGAGAAGGACCCAGCAATCCACTCTCAAAAAACTATTAGCCATTGAAAACCCTGTGAATAGCAGAGAAATACTGACAATAGTGTTTCATCTGTTGGAGGTAGGGTTGCTATGAGTCAGACACCAACTTGATGACACCTAACAACAACATAAACTGATGAGATAAAAGCTAATTTTCTAAGATAGCTTTGGAGATGGTAAAGTCTGTAGAATTATCATTTAATACTATTCATGGATAGCTCAATTCGATGAATTCCTCTCAGAAACTAATAGCAAAATAAAACTTCTTATAAAGAATTTCAAGATTTATCTTTTTCTCAGAGAATAATCTTTACCATATTTCCCCTTTTGCTTTTGTAGATAATCAATGAAAATCTAAATGTAATAATCAATTACAGTCAAAACTGTGTAAGAGATATCTAGCAGATTTGTCTGTTTCCTGACTTTATATTATTTCTGATTGCTTTGTTAACCTATATTTTAACTGTCTTGCTAGTATTGTAATTGTGTTGTTTAACATTCCTTAAAATTTTTTATAATCCTAGTAGGGTATGGGTCATAAACCTTTTAGACACAGAAGGTGAAACAAGTTATCCTGATAACCAGAACTAAAAACATTAAATATATAAAAACCTAGATGCTAACACATGCAGTCCCTGGGCCACTGTCTAATAACTAAAGTTTGGGGATTTACACCAGTATTTTGTACATGCACATTTCTAGATGTATGCCACACTTGTATGCAGCCCTCTAAAGATAGCTCTTATATTTATTTTAAATGATTTTATGCACATGTAAGTGATGCCAATTTTGGAGAATGGGGCTCCCAGGAATGGTGTTGTGTCTCAAACAGGCAAACAGCTCTAGTGCTTCCAGTCCCTTGAGTGGACTTTTTTTGTGTTAGTTTCATTTATACCAACATTTCAGTTTCTTTATTTTTTATTAACTTTTTGGGGGCATTATTGGAGCATTTTACCCAGGGAACATGCTAGACAAGTGCTTTACTACAGAGTTGCACCCCAAGTCCCTTTTTAATTTTTATTTTGAGGCAGGATCTCACTAAGTTTTATAAACCACCCCTGGCCTCCAATCTGTAAACCTCCTGTCTCAGCCTCCTACATTGCTGGGCTTATAGGTGTGTACGATGGCAACTAGCTGATTTACTTTAAATTTATCTTGCTATATTTTAAATGTCCCAGTAAGCCACCATAAATTCACCCAGAAACAAAGAGGGAAATAATAAATGAGTAAACAAATGAAGATTTGTAAAATAATAGCTTCTAAAAACTACAACTACACATCTTAATACATAGTGAGAATAGAACATCCAACATAGCATTGTACACCTACTGAATCTGGAACTTCAGTGATCATGTCTGGGAACCTGTATTTCCAGGTAAATTGTTGTTGCTGCTGCTGCTGTTGTTGTTAGGTGCTATTGAGTCATGTCTGACTCAAAGTGACCCTCATAGGGTTTTTAATGTCTTATTGTTTTAGGATTGTTTTGGGATAACCTCAGGGGTGGATTGCCACATCCTTCTCTCATTTTTGCAGTGCTGTGGCTCCAGCCTTGGATCTCAGAGACTGCAGGGCAGTGCTCTACCACTGAGCTGAGTCCAAGCCCATCCAGGTAAAAAATATATACATACATACATATATATATATATATATATATATATATATATATATATATATAATTTTATATGTATATAATGGTATATATGTGTTTATGTATCTCTCTCTATATATATACATACATACGTATACACACATACATATCCCCTATGTGTCTGTCAGTTTGGTGTGTTGTGGGGATCTATATGCTGCTATGATGATGAAAGCTATGCCAATATTGCAAATAATAGGAGGCCACCCATAGTGGACAGATTTCAGCTGAGCTTCCAGACTAAGGGAAACTAGGGAAAAAGAACTAGCAGACCACTCCCTAAACAACTAGTCATTGAAAACCCTATGAATAGAAGAGAAACCCTGCCAGATAAGGTGCCAGAAAATGAGCCCCCCAGGTTGGAAGGCACTCAAAAAACAACTGGGGAAGAGTTGCCTCCTCAAAGTAGAGTCTACCTTAGAGTCAGGAATGGAGTAAAGCCCCTGGGACCACCATTGGCTGATGTGGCATGGCTCAAAAATAGAAGGAACAACTATAAACGTCCATTAATAATTAGAATATGGAATGTATACAATTTTAATCTAGGAAAATTATAAATCATTAAAAGGGAAATGGAGTGCATAAACATTGGCATTCTAGGCATCATTGAACTAAAATGGATTGGTATGGGTCATTTTGAATATCATATGGTCTACTATGCTGAGAATGACAGATTAAAGAGAAATGAGGTTGCATTCATCATCAAAAAAGACATCTAAGGTCTGTCATAAAGTGCAATGCTGTCAGTGATGGAATAATATCCTTACACCTACAAGGAAGGTCAGTTAATATAACAATTATTGAAATTTATGCACTCATAACTAAGGCCACAAATGGAGAAAAGGAAGATTTTTACCGGCTTCTGTAGTGAAATTGATTGAAGATGCAATCAGGATGCTTTGGTAATAACTGTTGACTGGAATGCAAAAGTTGAAAACAAAGAAGGCTCAGTAGTTGGAAAATATGATCTTGGTGACAGAAACAATACTGGAGATCACATGATAGAATTTTTTCAGACCAACGACCTTTTCATTGCAAATATGTTATGCTTTTTCAACAACATAAATGGCAACTGTACACATGGAATTCACCAGATGGAACATACAGGAACCAAATTGCCTAGATTTGTGGAAAGAAATGATGCAAAACCTCAATATCAAAAGTTATAACTAGGCTAGGTGCTGATTGTTAATCAGACCATCAACTGCTCACATGCAGGTTCAAACTGAAGCTGAAGAAAATTAGAACAAGTGCACAAGAGCCAAGATATGACCTTGAATATATCTCTCCTGAGTTCAGAGACCTCCTCAAGTACAAATTTGATGCATTAGACACTAATAATAAAGATCAGATGAATTGTGCAATGACATCAAAGACATCACTCATGAGGAAAGCAAAAGGTTATTTTAAAGACAAGAAAAACAGAACAGACCAAATTACACATCATAAGAGACACTGAAACTTGCCCTTGAATGTTGAGCAGGTAAAGTAAGAGAAAGATATGAAGAAATAAAAGAACTAAACAGAACATTTTGAAGGAAATCTTGAGAAGACAAAATCAAATATTATAATGATATGTGCAAAGAGCTGGAGATAGAAAACCAAAACAGAAGAGCACATTCTGCTTTTCTCAAGCTTAAAGAATTGAAGAACAATTTCAAGCCTTGTAAAGTGATAATGAAGGATTCTACAGGGAAAATTTCAAATGATGCATGAAACATCAAAAGATGATGGAAGGAATACACAGAGTCATTATACCAAAAAGAATTGGTGAATGACCAACCACTTCAAGATGTTGCATATGATCAGCAACCAATGGTCCTGAAGGACAAAGTGCATGCTACCTTGAAAGAATTGGAGAAACACAAGGCTCCAGAAATTGATGGAATTCCAGTATAGATGTTTCAACAAACAGATACAGTATGGAACGTGCTCACTTTTTTATGCCAAGAGATTTGGAAAGCAGCTACTTGGCCAACTGACTGGAAGAGAGCCATATATGTGCCTATTCCTGAGAAAATTGGCTTTTAGCTTAGGTGGTAAAGTACTGCTTTGTACTCCCTGAGGCCCTTGGTTCAATCTCCAGCACAACAATGACAACAACAACAACAACAACAAATGGGAATGAGAGAAGGACCTGGCAGCCTGAAAGAATCAGCCATTAAAAACCCTATGAATAGCAGAGAACTCAGACAGAAGACCTGATGTTTTTGAATTATGGTGCTGGTGATGAATATTGACTATACCATGGACTGACAAAAGAACCAACAGATCCAGCCTAGAAGAAGTGCAACCAGAGTGCTCCTTGGAAGCAAGATGGGGCTAAAGTTTATCTCAGTTGGTAAAGGGCTTGTTCTACACACTCTGAGGCCCTGAGTTTGATCTCCAGTGCCATGACAATGGGAGAAGGACCTGGTAGCCCAGTCCTGAAATAATCAACCATGAAAAACCCTATGAATACCAGAGAAGTACTGACAATAGTGCTGGACATGGCACAGTGTTGGAAAGGGTTTGTTCTGTTGTATAGGGTCACTATGAGTTGGACCCAACTTGACGGTACAAGAGCAACATAACAACAACATTCCCAAGAAAGGGGATCCCATCAAATGCAGAAATTATCAAACAATATCATTAATATCTCACACAAGTAAAGTTTTGTTAAAGATCACTCAAAAGCGACTGTAGCAGTATATTAACAGGGAACTGCTGGACAGTGAATAAAGGAAACAGGAAAAGAATTGATGCTTTTGAATTATAGTGCTGGAGATGAATATTGGATATGACATGGACTGCCAAAAGAACCAACAGATCTATCCTAGAAGTAAAACCAGACTGCTCCTTTGAAGCAAGGATGGCTAGACTGTATCTTAGGTATTTTGGACAGAAGTGTCCCCATTTCTGTGCCAGGAACACAATCATTTTTTTATGTCTAAGTCCATTGTTCAGCCACTGTATCAATCCATCTAGTTGAGGGTCTTCCTTAATTTAGGTAAACTGCTATTCTCCCAAACATGATGTCCTTCTTCAGGGATTGTTCCCTCCTGAGAACATGTCTAAAATATACCAGATGTAGTCTAGCCATCCTTGCTTCCAAGGAGCACTCAAGTTGCACTTCTTCTAGGACAGATCTGTTGATTCTTTTGGCAACCCATAGTATATTCAATATTTGTTTCCAGCACCATAATTCAAAAGTATCAATTCTTTTCTTATCTTCCTTGTTCAATGTCCAGCTTTCACAACTATATGATGTGACTGAAAATACCATGGTATGAGTTAGGGGACCCTTTGTCTTCATTGTGACATCTTTACTTTTCAACACTTTAAAGAGGTCTTTTGTAACAGCTTTTCCCAATGCAATGCATCTTTTGATTTATTGACTATTGCTTCTGTGGGTGTTGACTATAGAACAAACTAAAGAAAAATCTTGGACAACCTCAATCTTTTGTCCATTTATCATGAAGTTGCTTACTGACCCCCTTGTAAGGATTTTTGTTTTGTTGATGTTGAGGCCCAATCCATGAGGAAGGCTATGTTCTTTGATCTTCATCAGTAAATGCTTCAAATCCTCTTCACTTTTAGTAAGCAGAGTTGTGTCATCTGCATAACACAGGTTTATGTAAGGAAAGAAAAGTGACACAATTCCTAGAAATAAAGTTACCATAAAACAGATAAAATCTCTGAGAGATAAACTCCAAACTCCAAAATATCTTTGGAAGATACAAAACTATCCTTGAATAAATACAGACTTGTTTGTTGTGGGCATCACTCCCAGTTAATATATCCAACACAAATATTTGTTTTGTTTTGTTCTCAGAGTTAGACAAGGTGATTATAAAGTTCACATGAGAAATAAACTTGAAAAATTTGCTAGAAAATATTGAAAAATAATAAAGGCACAACAAAGGAAACAAGGCTTATCGGACATACCATAAATCCACTATAATTAAAACATTGTGATATTGATGTACGAATCTACAAATACAATAATGAACATGAAAGAAGACACAGAAATAGACCTATTTTACTTCATGTTAATGAATGTGTCCTCTCAATCTATTGAACAAAAAAGAAAAATAGATTAATACCTAACACTATACACCAGAATATACTACTATCAGATATTTGAATGTAGAATACAAAAGTACTCAAGAAAATGTCAGTGGTTTCCTTTATATTGTAGATGTTGAGAAATCCTTTCTAGTTACACCTAACAGAAAAACAAAATATAACACAATAACAATAAGAGAAAAAATTGCTAAATTCAACCAAATATAAGGTTTACATAAATGGCATGGGAAAGAACTTGAAAAGCAAAATCAAAAGACAAGAGAAGGAGTAAAGGACCACTCCCTTCCCCTTGTGTCCACTGGCCTCTGGGACTCTGAGTGTGGAAGAAGCATAATTGGCTGTGACACATGATATGCCATCATGGTTGTTCACCATTTTTAGTATTATTATAATGATGTTCAATCCGTAGCACCACAAAAATGGGAGAAGGATGTGGCAGTCTACTCCTAAAAACAATCCTGAAACAATCAGCCATTGAAAACCTTTTGAGGGTTGTTATTAGTTGGAACCAACTCAATGGCACCTCATAACAACAAAAATCATGCTTGATGATAAAGATTACTTTTTCTTCAATACTGGGGGATTGAACACAGAGCGTCATGCAAATTTCCACCACTGAGCTGCACCTCTAGCCCCTTACTAAATTTTGAGTCAAGGTCTCTAACTTGTGCAGGCCTCTGGCTCAAACGTGTGATCCTCCTGCCTCAGCCTCCTGAGTTGCTGGGATTGCAGGTGTGCACACAGGGCTAGCCTACACATTACTTCTTGATATATTTAGGAAGACTGAGATAATGAAAGAAGAATGCCTAAATGGGCTTCCAGAGAACTGTTGATGTTGTTAGGTGCTGTCAATTCATGTCAGACTCATAGTCACCCTCATAGGGTTTTCACTGGCTGATTGTTTTGAGATTGCTTTGGGAGTAGATTGCTATGTCTTTCTCCCTTTTTTAAGGTGCTGAGAATCGAACCCAAGTCCTCAGAGAATTCAGAGCAGCACTCTACCAACTGAGCTAAAACCCAGCCCTCTGGAGAACTAGGAATGTTTTATTCTTAAATTTGTGGAGTGGCTATCTGGGTGTTTGGTTTCTTATATTTCTGTAACTACGTACATACATTTTATATTGTCTTCAGTGACTATGATATAGTTCATAATAGTTTTAAGAGATTATCTTTAAATTCTCTATTTCTTATTAATTAGTTAATTCCTCTTGATTATCTACTGACTCAGCTATTCAATCAGGATTCAAATGATTAATCAAAAAAACTTATTATGTAGGATTAATTTTAATTTTCAGGATATAAATCTAAATACATATGTCTGATTCCTTGAAATAATCTTGTCTAGAAAAAAACTGAAAGGAAATACTGTGCAATATTCCCCACATTGTCTACAATGAATATGTATGTTTTTTATAATTGAGAAAAATGATAGCTATAAATGTTCTAATAAAAGTAACTAACACCTAAGAAATGAAGAGCAAAATGTTTCTGTACATTAGAATTTGTTTTCCAAAGACAAGAAGAAATTTCCCCACCCCACCTTCACTCCATGGTTCCATAGTTCAAAGAGAGATATCACTCAGAAGGAGAACTCAAAGGTAACTTTCACTAGTATGAGTTTTTCTAACCAGGTATCATGGCACACACCCATAATCTTCTCAGTGACTCCAGAGGCTAAGGCAGGAGGATTCAGAGTTAGAGGATGGAGGCAGCCTGTGCAATTTAGAGAGACTGTCCTCAGAATAAAAAAATTAAAAGGGGGCTGAGAGTGCAGCTCAGTGGTAGAGCACTTGCCTAGTATTCTCTTAGGCTAGCAGAGCAGAAAATGCACTGATGGGTGATTTGATAAACTCACAGTTATGGAACCCCTGTTGAGTTCCAAATGCGTTCTCAGGCCTTTATATGATCTCATTATTCCTCTCAGCAATCCTAGGAAGTAGGTGGCATTTTCCCATTTTATGCATGAAGAAATTGAGGATTAAAGAGGTTAAGAATTGTGCCTTAGGTCACACAGCTGCTAAATAACAGAGCCAGAATTTGAATCTCAATCTGAAGCCAAATGCCACCCTCCTTTCTCAAAGCTCCTCATTGAGCTATGACCAGAAAGGAAGCCTCCAGGTTCCCATCCCTGTGTTTTCCCTACATCACTCCAACTCCCTGCGGTGCTAAGATAATGCTCTTAGAAACATCGTTAATGGTTGTTTTGACACCTTGTTAAACAGAATTTTCTTCTGACTAAACATTCTTGGCAAGGCAGTGGTTCACCAAAGTGCTTTGTTAATTTTAAAGAGCAATATAAATGGAAGCTCTTATTATGTGAGATCGTGCAGTGCAGTGGAAAGAGCACCTGGCCCAGAGTCAAAAGTTCTGCTTCAGACCAGCAATTCTGCTGACTTACTTTGCCATGGCAGGGGCTGAATGGAACACCTCAGCTTGACTGAAAGCTCACCACTTTCTCTTCCCTCCTGTACAGGGTTGTGAATATCACTGGCATCATGGACAGCCTTCATTGCACAGGAGTGCATAGAAAAGATCTTTATCTTTTTCTTCCATCCCTGCTTCCTCTTTGCTCTTTGCACGTTCTTCTTCATATTCCTTGATGACATCTGGCACATGTTCCATGCAGAACCTATAACTCTTGGTATTATACAAGTCATCTTAGTATCTTTAATACTAAAATATGAAAGAGCTCCATTCCTATCTTAAATATTCCATTCATATCCAATTCAAGGCTTCTCTCTTCCATGCCTTTTGGCAACTCAGACTCTTCCCTTTCTTTCTGCTCACTGGTTTGAAGTTAGGGTTAGAGAGAAAGGAGTCAAGCAAAAAGCCAGTCTTTTCACTCACCCAGTGCCCTCTTTATGGGAGATGGACCTGGCAGTCCACTCCCAGATACAATCCCAAAACAATCAGCCATTGAAAACCCTATGAATAGCAGAGATGCATTGCCATATTGCAGGGCATGGCACAGTTTCAGGGAGTGTTTGGTTCTGTTGTACATAGTGTCGCTATGAGTCAGACCCAACTCAATGGTACCTAACAACAAGTGCCCTCTTTGCATAGTATCTTAGCACTGGACTCTCCTGGGGCAGCTGTTTGGGTTGTTCTGATTGGTTCTTCCTTCGGAAGTCCTCCTTGGGGGGATGTCCTACGGCTGATCTCCTCAGAGTTCCTCTTCAGCTCCAAATCCCTGAGAAACTCCTTATACACTCAATTGTTACTTCTGAAATCTTCCACCATGGAGCATCTGCAGATGGCTGAAGGTGGGCTGCTTTCCCTTTAGCCCCTAGGAAATCCCTATGTCTTGTCTGGTCAGAAAGTCATAGAGCAGTCTGCGCCTTCCTTCTCTCTCAATTCATTCACCTTCAGTTTTTCTCCAGTGTCAGTTTAAAAAAATATTTCTTCTCTTTCTCTCACATAGGACAGAGGAAAGTAGAGTAAATCTTTTGTTTAAGCTGACACCCACTGGGATGTGGGTGCCACTTTTACCTTCTTGATATCATCTCTACAAGTGATTCTCTTGCTTACTGCTCCCTGACTTATATGGAGGGTGAACCCTCCTACTCCTGGAAGTACTCATGCAATTGTTCTATGACCTAATTCCTTGACTCCATCTTCCCAAATTCTCTTTGTCTCTTACAGAGAATTGGAAGAGATAGCCAGCAATGGTCATAGATTTGCTGCTTTTAATAAACACTATAAGGATGTGTTTAGGATTTTCAATCGCTCTCCTTAGAATGAAACAATATTTCACATCTGCTCTTTAGAGGATTTGATTCACTTCTAAGAAATGAAAGAGTCCAATCTCATATTTTATTATATCACAATTAACAGGTCACTTAAAATATTAAGTAGAATACAAATGCAAGTGACTGCCATAAGAGACCACTTATATTGTTTGTCACCCAAAGTAAGTTTTTTTGACAAATATTTATGCATTAGACTTTACTATGTTGTTAGGTGCCATCAAGTCCGTGTCTGACTCATAGTAACCCCATGGACAACAGGAGAAACACTACTGTCAGTGCTTTTCTGCTTTTCGTAGGGTTTCCAATGGCTGATTTTTTTGGGGGAGTGGGTTTCTGGATCCTTCTCCCATGGCTACACCACCTGGTATTCCCAGGAAGTCTCCCACCCAAGTACTAACCAGACTTAACCCTGCTTAGCTTCTGAGATCTGACAGGATCGGATGCCACAGTAGTATGCCTGTAGGCAAGACTTTACTATAGGCATTGAAAAACAATGAAGACTAAATTTCATCCTGGCTCTCAAGTACTCCAGATAGACTATTTCAGGAAGCCAATACAAATATTAAAATTAAATTTATTACAAACTAGGGCTGTAGCTCAGTGACAGAGCATTTGCCTAGTATGCATGAGGCCTGGGTTCAATCTCCAGCACTGCAAAAAAAAAAAAATTGTGACGATTCTAGAAATCTACCTAGTTTATGTAATAATAGAGAGGACATATTTAATGCAAGCACCAAAAAATATTTAAAAATATATAAGTGCTATTAATACTGTTACTACTTCAAGTAATAATGAGAATGATAATACTAAGCCACACATAGTGATACATGTTTAACTTATGCTGATGCCTAAAGTAACTGAGTGCTTTACATGTATTATCTCATATAGTCATCACAATAAGCCTAAGAGGTAGAGATTGCTATGCATATTTTACAGCCTTGGAAAATAAAGCTTAGTAAAGGGTGTTTTCGCAACATGACAGATCTGTGTTTTGACTATTCCTGCCATGTTAATCATTATACAATACCACCTCCCTGGACCCACAGTTTTTTGGCATGTTGTGAGGTAGAATACAAGTTTTTATTTTTTTATAACAACAGTATTAAAAATAAATAGTGGCTAAAAGAGGATGTTTTTAAAGAAGCCCTTGTTCATCTGGATGAAAGAAGCATAATTAGAAGTGTGTACCATCCACCTCTGGACAGAACCATCTCAAAGACAAGATTGGATGCCAGTCTTTTTCTTTTGAATTTGCTCTCTGCGAAGAAGAAGCACTTGGGTTCCAGACATTTGCCTTCCATTGTCTGCTTCCTGTTCATTCAAACCTGCTGGCAGAGTGGTGTATTTGGAAGCTGAGTTTCTGCTCTTCTTGAACTTTACAAAATGTGAAGTTGCCAGATACTATAAATTGAAAATAGCATCAGTATTTAGCCAAGAGTTTTCAGAATTGGAAAGAGACTCTTAGAGTTTTTCAGAGCAAATGGAATGAGGTAGAATTTCCAATAATTCTTAATAGTAAATAGAACTAAAGAAATAAGATAAGTATTTTAAAACACATACACATACAATGTTAATTTGTATGAATAGTCCCTGTTTCCTTAGCTCACAAAAATAATTTCCCAGAACCTTTGAAAAAGAACGTAGGTACTAAATCTGACTTCCTCGAAATCCTTTTCACTTGAAATTTTATGGAGGTGCTTTATGCAATACTGAATAAGTTGAGTATTCTAAAAGGGTAGGTTCTACAGCAGAAGGAATGTTGTCAGAGCTGCAAATGGGGGATATTCAAGAGTTATCACTGCCAAAAATGTAGTCTAAAGATTTAAACTAGCACAGCCCCAAAGGCTAAGCATCGAGTGAAATCAGGCTGTGAATCCTGTTTCCTGGAAGAAATACTTCCATGGATTTGGAGAATGCTAAAGCTGTGAAGGAACTCAGGATTCCACTACCTTCATCTTCTGCTTCACAGACGAGGAAACTGAGTTATAGAGAAGCTGCTTGAATTCCCAAAGACAGTGCATTTTCGACAGACATGAGAAGAACCAAAGCCTCTTAACTCATAATACAGTAGGTAGTTCTTTATCTAGGTGTTGATATGCATAAACATAATATTATACTACTGTATGACCTAAACATATTTCATTCTAGTAAGTAGCCCAGCAATGTGGAGGGTTTAAAATAGTCTTTGCAAATCTATCTATATGACAATGGTAAAATCATACATCTTTCTCTTTTTCTTATTTTTTTCTTCCTGTATTTGGCATATTTGCTAGCAAATAGGGAATGTTACCCTAGCAAGCATTAAAAGTGTTTAGCTAGCTTTTTAAATTTTTAAACATCCCCAATTAGGAAAAGTCTATTGATCTCAAAAGGATAGGATGATGTTTGAAACAAAAATATCAATCAAGAATTACATTCTGCAGCATGTCACCACAGTGGGTTTGTCATACAAAAGCTTATCTTCCTTATAGAGTGAAAACAATCCAGTTTATTGCTGGTACTCCAGTTCCATGTCACCACCAAGTCTCTCCCTCTGTCTTTCTTATCCATCATTCATAGAGTGGCAATCATTTGAGTGTCCTGTAATTGCAGCCTTACTTCCAGGCTTATATCTTCATTCCAGGCAGGTAGAAAAAAAAAAGCAACAGAGAACAAAGCATGAGGCATTATTTGAGAAAAGTGAGACCCTGAAATCCCCTTCATTTTTCTGTTTTTGACTCACTGGTCAGACCCTGTCTTGTGAGCCACACTAACAACAGGAAAACAGAAATATAGGGTTTGGGATAAGCATATTACCACTCCTATCCTTCAACATTATGATTTAGTTGTTAAAAACAAGGAGAGAAAATATGTTTGATAGGCATAATTCATAGTATCTGCCACAAAAGAGGAACTTTATACTACATAGAGCTGAGCAGTTCAACATAATAAGCTGCTAGACACATGTGGCTATTAAAAACTGTATAGATTGAATTGAAATGTCCTATAAATTTAAAATATCCATCCAGCATCAAAGACTTAGTATAAAAAAGAATATGAACTATATCATTAATAATTACTATATTGATTACATGTTGAAATAGTATTTTTGATATATTGGGTTAAAGAATATATATTGCTAAAACTAATTTCATGCTTTCATTATGTTACTGTGGTCACTAGAAAATTAAAATTACATTTGTAACCTATTTGTGACTTGCATTGTATTTCTGTTGAAGAATGTCAACACAGAGAAAAGTATATTCTAACAATGGAAAGGACTTTTTGACTTATGACATTCTATACTTCTTTGCAAATTACCTTCAACTGTGAAGTAATTAATGCAAGCATAATTCTAGTATTGAGAACTTCTCAGGAAATTGGTTCCATATATGCTGGCTGATAAATCCTTCTCCAAGAAATTGACTGCAATGACCAAAGAAAAGTGGTTTTAAAAGAAAAAAAGTAAAAACAATGATAAGCCACTATGGAACAGTTTAACCATAAGGTAGAAACTAAAAGAATTTTGGCTTATTATAGTAAGAGCACAATCAAACTGAAGGTAAAGGGTAGGATAGAACTACATTTCCAATAATGTATAGTATTGCCAAAAAGAAGTAATATCTTGATGTACCAAAATCTAAAACTTCAAGAGTAAGGTACAAAGGGAGTGAGGAGAAAAAATGACTTTCACATAGGGCAACTGGGAGAAAAATCTTCTACACACTCAAGCTTCCTGTGGATATTGGTGCTTACAGGATGTACTGCTTCTGCCTATATCATATTTTTGTACCTGAGGCTGTCTCCTAAGCATCAGGTGTCACCCGGCCCATGCGTGGCAGGCCAGAAACACCAGGGAGGACAAACTCCAGGAGGGCTCCAAGTTGATCACCAACCAAATTCGGCGCCCAACTAGTCCAAGTACTTTGGCTTTTTGCTAGCTATCTCTGAGCTTGTATTTTAAAGCAGCTTCCAGACTCTTCCTGATGGAACTTCTTTCTAGTAATTCATAGTGGAACTCTTTGACAACACATTCTATACTAACTCCCTCCATCCCCCATCTCACTTTCTCATCTCCCTACTAACTACAGAAAGCAGACTACTTGCTGCCTATAGCTGGGAGAGGGGTTTGATGGGGAGTAACTGCTCAGGGGTTACAGGTTTCTTTTGAGGGGACAAACATTTTAAAGTTAGAGAGTGATGATGATTGCACAATTGTATGAAAATGCTGAAAAGTACCAAACTGTACACTAAAATGAGTGAACTCTATGGTGTGTGAGTTCTGTCTCAGGTTATGGGGAGTTGGGGGAGAATGCCAACACAGTTGTGCATGGCTGGAGAATGAATCATGGTTGCCAAGGGATTTGAAGTCTAAACAATCATGGATATTGTAGTTACAGACAATAAAGTAAGTATTAACCCTGACAACAAGAAAATATTGAATTATACAATAATAAAAGGACAATGAAAGCAAGAGGTGAGGCATGGATGCTAATTTTCTCATTTTTTCATGGAAAGAACTAATTTTTCCCTGATTAAAAATATATAGTTAAAAAGTCATGGGATTTCATCCTCATATTTTTCATAATCACTTTTCTTAACCTTACTTTTGGGAACACAAATCTGTAATGATAAAAAACTATTTTTGAGAATTTCAGCAATTATTTTTAATTGGGTTGATGTTCTTTTACCACATTCTACTAAAGTAAATTTCTATGTAAATTATTTTTTACAATACTATGTACAAAATAGGGCTGGGATTTAGCTCAGTTGGTAGAGCGCTGCGCTGCAGAGTTCGATTCCCAGCACTGCAAAAATGGGAGAGGGGCCTGGCAATCCACTCCCAAGGCAATCCTGAAACAGTCAGCCATTGAAAACCCTATGAGGGTCGCTATGAGTCAGATACCGACTTGACAGCACCTAACAACAACAATGTACAAAATAACCTTACTTTCATAAAACTAAGTGAGTCTATCTTTTTATTCATCTTTCTCTAGAATCACAAGGGGACCTATTCAGAATGTTGTTCACCAAACATTTAACAGTAATTTCCAAGAGGTTGGATTATTGGTACATTTCTGACTTTATACATGGTTGTTTTCTGCATTTGTCTAATTTATTGTAATGAGCCTGCCATTGTCACGAAATTAATTGTTCTTGTTTTTATGTGCCAAGGTTAGTTAAAATGTATGAGTGGATAAATATATGTGGTGGGGTGTAGAATTGGACTGTCATTACCTTTATAGAATTGTGGATAAAGGGTTAAATATGAGAGAACTGGAGGACAAATACCAGTTTATTGGTATTCCTGGAACAGGCAAAGTTCAAGTGTAGATGCTCTTGCTGAGGACAGGAGCAGAGAAGGCATGGCAAGGCCTCATTCAGAAGTCCACACGAGGCCCTAAGAGCTAAACACAGGCTGATATGATGGTCTCTGTAGAACTGCAAATGCACTTAAGAACAAAGAGATTACTGATGAGTGACATGAGCCACTTAAAAGAAAAGAGAGAGTCAGAAACACAAAACCTTTTCCTTTCCTTCCTCCTTCATCTTGCCTCCTTTCTCCTTTTTATTCCCTCCTCATAGTTGTTACTTTTGTGCCACTATGAGGAAGCCCCTGATAGAAACAACTTAGAGGAGGAAGGGTGTATTTTGGCCCGTGGTTTGAGGTCGTTCAGTCAGTCGTCACTTGGCCCCATGCATTCAGGCAGAACATCATGGCAGCAAGGCTTGTGGCAAAGGAGAACTATTCACTTCACAGCTGAACAGGAAGCAGCCAGGAATAAGATACTCCCAAGAACCTACCCCCAATGACCTACTTGCTCCAGCTGGGGCCCACATCCTAACAGTTCCAAAACTTCCCTAAGTAGTGTTACTGGGTGGGGACCAAGGGTTCAAAGCCTGAGGCTATGGGGTCCATTTTGTATTTCATCCATTATGTTCCTCATCATTTGGTTTCCCCCACACTTTTCTCCACTCTTGCCAAAAGAATGCTTCCTCTCTCTGGGTCTCTTGGGACAACACCTTCCATGAACTTAGGGTTCAAAGGCTGAAAAGGAGGTTATCCTCCAATATCTTCTGAATCCAAGGTCCCTGATAATGTAAAAGGAAAAATAGAAAAAGAACTTGGTCTTTCTAACTTTTTTCCATAGCAGTAACTTACAACATAATAAATCAGCAAACTACCCACAACAAAGATTAAGATTTTAGGGGGCTTGGGTTTAGCACAGTCGGTAGAGTGCTTGCTCCATGTACTCTGAGGCCCTGGATTTGATCCCCAAATAAGTCACCACAAAAATGGGAGATGGACCTGGCAGCCCACTCCCAAAACAATCATCCATTGAAAATCCTATGGACAGAAGGGAAGCACTGTCAGATACAGTGACTCGTTCACTCTGTTATACATAAGATTGCTATGTGCCAGACCCAACTCGATGACACCTAACAATAATAACTAATAACTTGTATTCCTTTTTAATTTTAGAATGGAGGTAACCAAACAGATTAATAGTTACTACCTTTTTTTTCTTTCCCTTTGTTGGTAAGTGATGGTGGGGTACAGAATAATGCAGGATTGACTTTTTCCATTATGCAACTATTGCATCTCTTTTGGTTACAATTTTATTAATTTACAAGATTTATGGAGACTTTTGACTAATATGTAGTAAAACTTAAATGCATATTTAGGTTATATTCCCCTATTTTTCCAATGTATCATAAAGTTGCATTGTTTACATTGAGATTGTCCTCTCCTCCTTTATCCCTCTGCATTGATTCTCCTCCCCACCCCAACTTCCACAGCCTTTTTCTCTTAAAAGTTATTTGGAATTTTTCTCTCTCTTTCTCTCTCTCTCCCTCTATGTTTGTGCACATGGAAGATATGTGATGGTTTTGTTTTGTTTTGGATTTTCTTTAGAGAGTGAAACCCAGGAGTATTTAAGAGGTAAAAAGTATTCTTTAGATACTGACAGGAAACCATTCCTTCTGAGCTCAAAGTAAAAATTCATGGTATCCTCATCTCTATGGGTTCTCTCCTTGTTTCTTCCCTGAGTTTCCCTCTGGATTCTTTTTTCCTGAAAGGGAAAATTTTTTTTTCCCACATTATGTCAACATACAGTGAGTAAGAACCACACACCAAGGTCTTTATTTGCTTGACCATATGTTTTATTTATTACTCAGGAAACAAACAGAGTGATCATTGGTGCATGACATAGGATGAACTTTAGTGAAAAGGCACTTGGGTGGATGAAATAAGTCACAAGATGGTTAGTACTATGCTATCAACTTTATGGAACAGATAGGTTATTTATTGTAGAAGACTAGAAGAAATATGCAAAATGGACACAGCAATTGCAATGAGATGCTGGAAGTAGATAATTCTCTCTAATTCTCAAGATTTTTCATAATGCGATAATAAAAAAAAGAAAGAATATAATACAATGGAGGGGGAAGATTAAGGCCTTTGGAGCAGCTTAAACTGGATTCAGATTCAGCCTTGTCCTGTGTTACGACTGTGGCTTTCCACCTGGTAGTTGGATTAGCTTCTCTGCAAACTTGGGATAAGAACAAAAACATTGCATGGCTCTTATGAAGATAAGAAGCTGAGATAACATATCTATGTCCAGCATATATTAAGTGGCTAGTAAATAAAAAGGTTACTTTTATTAGGATTACAGTTATTTTATTTTACTATGCATGCATCAAAAGTACACAAAATGTTTGGTGCATATGGTGTTGCTCTTGTTGGGTGCCATCAAGTCAGGATTGACTGATAGCAACCCGATGGACAACACATGAAACACTACCCAACACTGTGCCATGCCTGGCACTATTGTCAGTGGCTATTCATAAGGTTTTCAAAATGCTGATTGTTTCTTGTCAGTGAGTTGCCAGGTCCTTCTCCCAAGCCTACAACACCTGATTTTCCCACGTGGTCTCCCATCCAAGTACTAAACAGACTTGACCTTGCTTAGCTTCTGAGATCTGATGAGATTTGATGCCATGATGGTATAGCTGGAGGCTCTGTGCATATATCCCATGAGCAATCTGTGAAGAGTGAAATTTTCTACCATGACTCCAGTGAAGAACAAGAGAACACTTGTCATAGGGTTAAGATTTCAGATTCTGAAAAGGGTTCTATTCTCTATCAAATCTACAAAAATGTACTAAGCATAGCTTTATGGCAAGCAAGTACTTGATGGCACATGGCATGCAAAAACAGCTAGAACACAGCCTTCTGGCTTCCAATGGTTATTGAGTAGCGAGTCATGCACATTTGTTCATAAATAACCACAGGACAAAGAAGAAAAGGATCACAAAGGAGAACTAACATTTACTGACTTCTTAGTTTGTTCTGATCTGAAGCCACACCACCTTGGCATCTGATTCCATTTGATCTTGGAAGCTAAGCAAGGTTGGCCTGGTTGGTCCTTAGATGAGAGACCTCCTAGGAACACCAGATACTGCAGGCTAAGGAGGGGGATCTGGCCATCCACTCTCAAGACAATCAGCCATTGAAAACCTTATGAGTTGCAGAGAAGCACTGACAATATGCTGGGCATGGCAGTGTCAGGTAGTGTTTCATTCTGTTGGACATAGGGTCATTATGCATTGAACCTTACTTGACAGCACCTAACAAGAAACAAACTTTGTTGTGAGTATTATATAAGACAATTTATATACAAGCATAAACTATTAGCCCCAGTTTACCAAAGCTCAAGAAAGGATAAATATATTCTCTAGTCACACAGGTAATCAACAGTGGTGCTGGAAGTTAAACTCAAGAAACAGAAATGAAAGATTGATCCTTTCAATACAAGAAGGTAGAAGAGAGAGAAATTAATTTTCTTTTGGGTAAGATTGAATAGGGAGGAAAAAACTAGGGAGAGAATTAGCCTTTTAGTTGGGTCATTGAAGAATTGGTAGGAGGTTGATAAAATTGATAAGGAAATGCATTGTTAGTGGAAGGAATTTTGTGAAGAGAGGCAGAGAGGAGTGAAGACAGAGCACACCTTAATATTGATAACCAGAGCCTGATGTGGCCTGTTTACAGAAATCATACAGGAGAAAGTTATTGTTGTTGCTGTTGTTGTTGTTAGGTGCCATTGAATCAGCATCCAATTCATACCAATCCTATGTACAATAGGTAAAAGAGTATTGTTAGTGCTTCTCTGTTCTTCATAGGGTTTTTAATGGCTGATTGCTTTTTGGGAGTGGGTTGTGTGGTCCTTCTCCCAAGCCTACAGTACCTGGTGTTCCCAGGTGGTCTCTTGTCCAAATACTAACCAGGTCTGACCCTGCTTAGCTTCTGAGACCTGATGGGATTGGACACCACACTGGTACGGCTATAGGCCATACAGGAGGATATAAGGGTGAAACTGGCCTCATAATTTCTAAACTCTCATATGAATCCACTTGTACATTTTATTTTTGAATGAACAATCAGAATTAATGGAACTACTCTTGAAACACTTTAGATCTTTCTTTCACAAATAAAATAAAATTTAGAAATTCAATCTGTAGAAGGAACCAAGAATAAAGGAAATATATTCTTAGTTAAAAAATGAGAAAAACATATATTTTAAAAAATCTTAAATACAAGTACATTTACTCTGAACATTTCAAAATAGAAACCTACATTACAGAAAGATCTATTTCTTAGTGGGGATAGGGGATGGGGAATAGTGTTTTTCCATAATCCATGCCCACAAATAACCTAGGAATGAGAACTTATTTGTATATGGCACCTTTTCAGATGTAATTAGTTGAGATTAAGTTATATGGGCCAAAGTGAGTCTTGAATCCAAAGACCAATACTTATTTTATTTTATTTTACTGTATGTGATTGATCCCAGGGCCTTGTGCTCCACAAACATTCTACCACTAAACTATACCCTCAGCACTTTTATAATTTTTAAATTAAACTTATTTATTTATTTTGTGGTACTTGGAGATTGAACTCAGGGCCTTGCATGCACCTTGCAGGTACTCTACCACTGGACTGTACCCTTAGCTCAATTTTATATTTTTTATTTTGAGACCACATCTTGCTAAGTTATGCAGGCTGCCTATGGCCTTCAACTTGCATTCCTCCTGACTTTGCCTCCCAAGTCACTGGCATTACAAGCATGTACCACAGTGCCTGGCTTAAATTTTTTCTTTTGAGACAGGGTCTTGCTATGTCACACAGGCTGCCTCTGACACTCAACCTACGATCCTCCTGCATTAGCCTCTGCATCCCTGGGAAGACTGGTGCCCTTATAAGAAGGCCACATGAAGACAGAGACACAGAGAAGGAAGATGGCCACGTGAAGACAAAGGCAGAAGTTAGTTAGAGGGTTATATCTACAAACTGGTAAACACCGAGGATGTCCAACAACTACCAGAAAGGGGGAAGAAAGAGGGAAGAATTCTTGAGAACCTTTGGAAGGAACAGAGTCCAACTGAAACCTTGACTTCAGAAGTCTCCAGACTTCTGGAAGTCTCCAGAAGTGTGAGAAAATACATTTCTGTTGTTTTAAATTACCCCCACATCCCAAGTTTATTGTAGTTTTTTATGGTCGCTCTAGCCAACTAATACAGTGGGCAGCTGAAAATCCCAATTCATCTCTGACAAAATATGCTTGGTCACAATATGGCAATTTTATTCCAGATTAGTAGATGTTGGAAACCTTAGGAAGGTCATAAACTTTATGAAGGCAGGTGCTGCAAAGCTCTGAACAGCTGTCTATTGGAAGCAGCACAAAAATGTGGATTCAATAAATAAAACTTTCTCTCTTTTTTTGGTATGCTAGACTTACCCCATTTGTTCCCTCATGGTAGGCTCTAAGATCAGCCAAAAGGAAAAAAAAAACATATACTTCCCCTCTCTCTCTCTCTCTCTCTCTCTGCCTCCCTCTCTCCTTGCCTCCCTCCACTTATCTCTCCATCCATCCGTCTATATAGTATAGAATTAAATCAGAATATGTTAGTGATGCTGAATCTGTAAGTATCCAGGAAATAGGAATCAATAGAATCAATGATCAGGAAAAAAGAAAATCACCTTAATGACAGACTTTAACAAACTGGAAATTAGAAATACAAGTCTCACGTGGGGCTCTATGCTGAGAAAGTTCATGTGTTGCTATAACTGATGAAATTATAGGCATGGCTGTGTGAAAAAGAGCTTGAGGGGAGAAAAAAACAATAACCCAGGCATTCTGTAATGAGAACTATGCCAAACAGAAGAGCTTTCAAAGTCTTGTGAAGCTCTGAAACTCTCTTGGGCTAGAATTCTCCTTCTCACCAACTTTCTTTCACTTCATCTGCCAGTGCCTCTTCTCTCCCAGCTACGAATTCACAGGCAGGCAGTGTCAGTATATGCGGTGTGTTGCAGTGAAAATGCAAACACGTTTTCTATAATGAACATATGGGAGACTCCAGTTGAAAAGAGTTCCGATTCTATCCCAAGCATGTTATTGGCTAGGACTGCAGAGAAGCAGGCAGCAGACGGAATGAGGAAGTATGGAGGCAGGAAGGGAAGGATCTGAACTTGACCACTGTTTCAGATCCTGAGTACTGCCATGTCATGCCGCAGACTCTTTCAAACAGAAATTGGTTTGGCAGGTGGTTTTCTGTATATTTAATACTTAGCTTTCACTCGACAGCCCACTGTCTTAAATAAGGGGAAAAATCCTGCAAATTTTATGTGCCTTGAAATTTTCATGTAGGCATTGGTATTTTTAAATTTTTAATTTTAAAAAGGTTAGGCATTCAAAAATGGAAATAAACATACAAGCAATTCCCACAGAGCCATACTTAGGCTTAATGTTAATGTTTCCTACAGTTTCTTTCACAATATACATTTTATATTTGCATAAATGTAAGTATATGCACATATACATATTTGCATATACATATATACAAACTTTTATGTATATATGTATAAAACATCGTAACATGGTAACTTCACCCCCATAGGAGGGATATTCTTATACATACACCTGCACAAGCTATTGGTATTTTTTAAAAGCTTTACTTTGCCTTGCTATGAATAACACCAGGGTGGTTCAAAATGACAACAAATTAAAATCAAAATGATTTTCCTCTCACAAATCAAATTACTTGTTTAAATGTCAACTCCAGAGTGTTTCCATCAAGATTCATCTTTTCATTCTGATGTGGAAGAGGACATATATATCTCTCCAGATCTCTCAATGGTGAGCACAACCATGGGACATGCCAGGAGTCAAAGAAATAGCATCCTTGTTCACCACACAGAGATAACTAAAGGCCATACGAGCAGCTGTCAGGTTGGTATGTCAGAAAGCTGTAGCCATCTACTTAGTCAAGGATACTACCATCCAAATAAAATTGCACCTGGTGATGTGTAATAATTTCTCCTGCAGCAATGAAGTGTCCTGCAGTGTAGTGGTGTGCTTTGCAATAGATGTACAAGTGCTTATAGCCATTGGTCTCTCTCAGTTTGTAGAAGATGTCTTCCTTCCTGTTGAATAAGATCCATTTTTATTTCAGTACACATCTAAGAAGAATGAGAATATGGTAAATACTGATGGGGATGATAGTACAGGACAAAGTCTAAGATAACACCAAAGTTTGGGTGTGCTCCTCCATATTATATGCACAGGACTTGAAAATTAATTGATTATCCCTTTAAGATTGAAATTCTCTTCTTTCAACTTGTTTTCTTATTGAATGTCCCAGATGACACTACTGAGTATCTGCCTATCCTATCCTGTTGACTTTTTCTTTGTAGGAATACTGCTCTTTGTTATAGTTTGGATGTTAAATATCTCTCAAAAGCCTATATTTTAAAGAGTTGGTCACCAGCATGGCGATATTGGAAAGAAGTAGAACCTCTAAAAGGTAGGGCTTGGTAGGATGACATTAGGTGACTGAGGGCGTGCCCTTGAAGAGAATTATGGGACCTCAGATCCCATCTCATTCTTTTGCTTCCTGGCCATGAAGTGAATGGTTTGTTCTGCCATGACTCCCGTTATGAAGTGCTGTCTCTCCACAGTCCCAAGGCAATAGGGCCAACTGCTCATGGACTGGAACCTCCAAAACTGTGAGCCAAAATAACTTTTTTTCTTTATAAATTAATTATCTCATGTATTTCATTATAGCGAGAGAAAACTAACACACTGACATACCTATGTAACAGGGTTCTAGAGTAAGTGGAGGGATGTTTCCAAGAGGAACAATGGAAAGCCTCCTCTTGGAATACTTTTATTTACTTTAGAAGTCAGATTTCAAAGCTTTTTCCTTGTGATGCAAGAAATGAGCAAAGCAATCATCCTGTGCAGTAACCTGAGATCTGAAGGCCTTTACACTCTCCCTGAAAGGCCTATTATAGCTCTATGTGCAAATGGGAGTGATTGAAGTATGAAGAAAGAAGGATTTCCCCGAGCTTGTGAGCAGAAGATCTTAACTACTGCCATACAAAATTGCATATAGTCTAAATCTTCTCTAACTTCACTCATCTTGTCTTTCCTCCCTTTCTATTTAGTCTCTGGACTCTTAAACTATATTTTATATATTTCCCTCATATATATATATATGAAAGAAGGATCTATTTTATGCATAGAAGTTCCTCAGAAGGGCCAAGTTCTATTTACATGATAGCTATCTCTGCATACATAATGATTTTTACCTTAAATGATAAAATTTACTTTCAAATCTCTTTTCTACCTACAAAATGCTCCAAACTGGCACCATTACAGGGCTTATCATGAAACATCTTACCTACTTATGCGATTCTGAAGCCTAGAAAGCTACAGTGAATACAGAAGACCTTTAGCATTCACAATTTTAGCATTCACAATGTTGATTGTCTGTGTAGATCGTGCTCAACCTCCATGATGTAGAGTAACTAGTAATTTTGCTGGGCTAAGAAAATAAATTGGCATAGACATAGATGCTAGTTTGTATGAAAATCACTTTACTAGTGAAAGCAGCTAGCTAATCACACAGCATCTGTATCTCAACAGGATTTTGTGTTCTTCACTTGACACACAAGTGGTAACACAAATGGATTTTTGTGAGAAAAACTGTAAATCAGGTAAAAAATATTCAACAAAAGTTGAAAATACTATTATTTGTCGTGTGAAAAGACATGATAAAAGCTGGGAGCCAAAGGTATTCTGTAATTGGGAGGTAGCATGTCCTACTAATAGTGTTTGCATATTGATATCCTCAGTAGTTGCAGCTGTGACAACAGACTTCTATGTATCTTTCTTAAATTGATTATCATAAGACAAAGGTTTTTATACTAAGTTGTCTATTGGGGGAAAATTATGTATTTCTAGTTGCTGCTGCCAAGATCTGCTAAGTTCCACATCCCACCCTCCCCAAGCTGCTAGAGAACCGGGAGGAGTGGCGGTGAGGGGAGTCAGGACAAGGTCATCCTACATGTTTTGTTCTAATGGAAGGCTAGAAGCTAATGAAATCTAAGGGAGAAATTAAGAAGAAAATCAATCATTATAGGAGAGAAAATATAATGGTCAGAATTGCACTCATCTGAAACAGATGAGCTTTGTTTTTAATGATAAGAAAAAATGAAGGTCAAATTTCTTTGGCAACAAAGAAAGGAATATGGCACACAAATGGAGATACCTCAGAAAACTAAAAATAGAACTGGCACACTACCCAGCTATACCACTCCTGGGAATATACCCAAAGGGAGACAAGTCATCATACCACAGAGACACCTGTATCTCCATATTTAATGCAGCACTCTTTGCAGTTGCAAGGATATAGAAGCAACCAAGATGTTCATCAACAAAAGAACAGATAAAAATATTGTGGTACATATACACAATGGAATATTATTTAGCAATAGAAAGAATGAAATGATGTCATTTGCAGCAAGATGGATGGAACTGAAGAATATCATCTTAAGTAAACAAACATAAGCTCAAAAAGAGAAATACTTTATGTTCTCACTCATATGTAGGAGCTGAATCTTACTTAAAAGAAGAAAAAACTATACATAAGTAGATATATAAAAATGAACAAGTAAACTTAGTGAAGAAGGGAAAATATAAGCAAAGTAAAGGGACTAGCAAAGGGAAGTGAAGGTTGTGGAAGGTGGGAAATGGGGGAGAAACAATGTAATGGGATAAAAGGGGAGAGGATAATCTCAATGTAAACGATGCAACTTCATGAGTATATGGGAAAAATAGGAGACTATAGCCTGTAAATGCATACGAGTTTACTACATATTAATGAGAAGTTTCCATAAATTTTGTGAGTTGATGAATGTATAACCAAATTGATGTAATAATTACACAATGGAAATAGCAAATGCTGTATTAATCTATACTCTTCAACATTTATCAATAAAGGGGAAAAAAGAATCCATTCCAGTTAAAGATTTATGCCAGCACACAAAAGAAAATTTTGGACTACAAGTACATTTCTCATTAAAGTAAAACAAAACAGACTCTGCAAGGTAGGAAACAAAAGTAGAAAAGAGATCAAATATAAGCTCTTCTGAAAACAAAATGAAATGAAAAGACAATGTACCAATGGAAGAAAAGCTGGTATTCCTAAGAGTAATACCAATACATCTAGGAATAAGTCAAATGCTAAACCTACAGAACCATTTTGAGGAGATTACATTCTACTAAGGCACAGGTAAGAATAATTGGCCTAATGTATAAATACACATTACTCATGAGTAAGAAACTAATAAAATTAAGATGCTTTTATATTTCCTTAAAATCCTCCTAAGTCAATAAAAACTGAAAGAAAATTAAGGTTTTGTTATTTTAATAAGATTTCCAAATTATTTCCAAATTATCCTGGAGATATAAGTGTAGAATAGTCAGACACATACTGAGAGGAAAAATAATGATATGAACTTGGTTCCACCATGTAGAAAATAAATTACAGAGTCACAATAGTTAAAACAGCATCATTAAAGATTCAAATATATATGAATATATATTGGGGTTATAGCAAGGAAAGTTTAGAACATTCCACTGACCTAAATGGCCAACAAAAGATGGAATTGTATCTTCAGAGTCATCTTTGGCCCTCTTTACAGAATGAGATCATCACTTAAATATATATTTATGCTTGCTAATCTCTTCATGTCTGCAGCCATAGCACCCTGACATCTGATTCAGCCTGATCTCAGAAGCTAAGCAGGGTTGGTCTGGGTAGTCTTTGAATGAGAGAACCCCCTGGGAATACCAGATGCTGCAGGCTAAGGGAGTAGGACCTGTCAACTCACTCCCAAAACAATCTGCCACGGAAAACCCTGTGAATAGCAGAGAAGCACTGACAATAGTGCCAGTCATGGCACAGTGTCAGAGAGTGTTTCGTTCTGTTGTACATAGGGTCACTATGAGTGGAATCTGACTCAATGGCACCTAACAACAAAAACAATCTCTTCATCTTCAAGATCAAAAAATGTTGTGCTAAACAGGTGTGTAGTCAATACTACATATATCTCAAATCCTCTTTTTTTCCCCAGTTACTGCTGTAACAAATTATCAGACGCAATAAAGAGTAGCTTCTACAAATATAAATTTACACCTCAGATTTCCAAGGGTCAGAGTCTTAAATGAGTGTTTCAGGGCTGCAGTCAGTGTGGTCAGGGCTGGTTGCTTCTGGAAGCTGCAGTGGGGAAGCTGTTCCTTGCCTGTTCCAGTCTGTAAAGAGCATCCTCATTCTTGACTCATGGTCCCACATCACATTGCCCTGTTGATCCTTGCTTCTAGTGTTGTACTTTCTCTCTCTGACTGAGTCTCCTCCTGCCCTTTATAAGGAAGGACCCTGTGTTTATATTGAATCCACCTGGATAGTATAGGATAATACAGGATACTTAGATCCCTAATTTAATTACACCTGCAAAATGTCTTTTACTATGTAAAATAACATATTCTCAGCTCCTAGTGGTTAGGATGTCGGCAACTTTTCCAGGGACAGAGGTCTCATCCAGCCTACCACATTCTTGTTTGTTACTATCCTAATTACCTTATTATAAAAGAACCAATAAAAAAAGACTAATGCCAGTCATATCCACATATGTATGTGCATTTGTGAAAATAGAGCAATGAAGAAAATTTTCTGGGTGCTTCTTAATCTTATATTTATCATTAGCTTCTTCAATGCAGCTCTGTTCTTTGAGAAATCAATTGGCAGTGAAAACTACCTTGTTCATTAACAAATGAGGGAAAGTATGAAATGTTTCCCTTCTGTTTTTAATTTACTCAATCATTTCATACTTACACATTAGATACCTACTAATTAGATAACTATTATTAGAAATATAACCATTATGAGAGTAATTATAATAATAGTAGCTGTCTCGGCTTGGGATGCAGAGGCAGGAGGATTGCAAGTTTGAGATCAGAGACAGGCAGTCTGCGTAATTTACTGAGACCTTGTGTCAAAAAGGAAAAAGAAAGGCTGGGTGTGGTGGTGCATGCCTGTAATCCCAGCGGCTTGGGAGGCAGAACCAGGAGGATCCCAAGTTTGAGACCAGAGGTAGTCTGTGTAATTTAGCGAGACTCTGTCTCAAAAAGTAAAGAAGAAAAAAGGGCTGGGGATGTAGCTCAGTGGTCCAGCACTTGCAAAGCATGCAAACGTGAGGCCCTGGGTTCAACGCCTAGTACCGGAAAAAAAAAAAAAAGGGTCTGGGGATGCAACTCAGTGGTATAGCATTTGCAAAGCATGTAAGCATTAGGCCCTGGGTTCAACCCCAATCCCTAGTACCACAAATAGTAATAATAGTAATAATAACAACAACAATAACTATCATTTATCAAGTATTTTCTATGGATCATTGTGCTAAATTACACAAATTTTTCCTTTCTTTTTCTTTCTTTTGCTTGCTTCCTTTCTTTCTTTCTTTCTTTCTTTCTTTCTGTCTTTCTTTCTTAATTTTTCTTTCTTGCTTTTTTCTCTCCCTTTCTTTAGTGGGATTATGGTATTGGGGGGAGCTGAACCCAGAGCATAGAGCATATTTTGCAAGTGCTCCACCATGGTGCTACACCCCTAGCCCCTTTCTATTTTTTATCTTGAGACAGGGTCTCCCTAAATTATGCAGACTACCTCCGGCCTTGAACTCATGATCCTCCTGCCTCCACCTCCCAAATCACTGGGATTACTAGCATGCACCACGGCACCCAGCATGCAGGATTTATTCTAAATTATTTTATTGTGAGAATATTATTATTTTGTACAATATACATTTGAGGAATCTAAGACTAAAAGATCATATGCAGTTGCAAGCTGCCAGGTTCTATGAACAACATTTGAACTCAGGGACACTAAGTACTGTAACTTTACGAGACACTAGGGACCAGTGGAGTAACCTATTTGTTCTATGCTTCATATCCATGGAAGGACCAGACTAACAGGCAAAAACAAAAGGGTGAATCCTGTCCCATGACAGAGAAAGATTAAAAAGTAGCAGAAGCACATGGGGAGGCGTTTAACCCAGACAAGGCCAGAGAATCACTTTCCTAAGAGGCAGCTGAGTACTGAAGAATTGGTATAAAGGCAGGTTAAATAAATGTAGTGAGGTGAAGTATCCAGACTGATTCAACAAAATGAGCAAATGCCTACAGGCAAGAGAACTTGGAGAGTTAAAGGGATTAAAAGAAATTCATTAAGCTGGATGATAAATGTCAAGGAGAACATAGCAAATGGCTGGGGAGGTATCCATAGGCCAAATTATGCAGGACCTTGTAAATCATTTTAAGAGTTTGAACTTCATCAGAACTTCATAAGTCAGTCTCTACAAATTTTTAAGCAAAGGAATGACTTGATTAAATTAGCAAATAAGAATGCCATGAAGTGGCTAGGACAGGGGCCCATGCCTGTAATCTCAGTGACTCTGGAAGTAGAGGCAGCAGGATTGCATGTTTGAGGCCATAGGCAGCCTGCAAAACTTAGGAAGACTTTGTCTCAAGATAAAAAATAAGAAAGCTCCCATCATCACTTTCTTTTGCTGGATCCCTCCCAATGATGGGAGAAAACGGGAGGGGGAGGAGGGCCTCAGCCAGATACAAGGAGCGAGGAATGAGAGAGGTCAACCTCAAAGTAAACAGCCCAACTTTACTAGTTTGGGAAATAATAATAATAATAATAATAATACCAATAATACCAAAGGATGGCAATAATGCAAACAGACTAGATTACTCATGAAATACTGCTGAGAATGTAAAAACATAGACCACTATAGAAAAAAGTTTGGACTTAAATCAAAATCGGGATGCATATGTATAGATAAATATTCCTACAAAAAGACTTATACAAGTAGAAAGGAGGCCATTGGTGGGGGTGGGGGGTGGGGGAAGAGGAGTACGAAAGGGTAAGGGGGAAGTTATGTGAGTAATTTACAATGAAACACATATATGGAAATGTCACAACGGAACACATGTCAGAATGAAACACATTAAGTTGTACATTAAAAATTTCCAATAAAAAAATAGGAAAGCTGGAGGTGCACTCAGTGGTAGAGCACTTGCAAAGTATGCATGAGACCCTGGGTTCAACCCTCAATACCACAAGATAATAGTAATAATAATAATAATAATGATAATAATGCTATGAAGTGGGAATTAGATGGTATCCATACCAGCAATGAATAGGCCAGCTAGCAAACTTTTGTAGCACTCTAGTCATTACGGAGGCATTACAAAGCTGATTTATCTACATTAAAACAAACATGGAAACATGGAAACATTGTAAAGAAGGCTAAATTCACAGGGATTTTTAGACATAAACCTGACTTCAAAGACATCTCATCCTTTAGAACATTCCTGAAGTCTGTTCCTGCAAACAACTCTCCACGCCCTCTCCTTCCCCTTAGTGTCGTCTGCTGTGGTAGAAGGAGTCCATCAGTTGACAAAGCCTCAGAAGCAATAGTGTCCCCAGCAGGCAAACCTCGAGACAAACACTTACGTGAAGGTAGTTTATTCAGGGATGATCTCAAGGAGTACAAATAAGGGACAGGACACAAGAACACATGTTCCGCTTGGTGGAAACTTCAGAGTTTCCTAATTCAACGCATCCTAGAAGTTTCCTCTACGAAAATGAACTAGGAAATATTGATCTTCCATTGCTCAGTGTTCCAGAGTGGCCATCCCATGAATGCATGGCTAGAAAGATCCCATAACTGTTCATGCTGAGAATCTCTATAGCAGGCCTGGAGAGGCCCCCAGGAGGGGCCCAAAGTGAGGCACCAGCAAGCGGCCCATGTATAAAGCTGGGGGAAGCTTGTCTAGGGCCGGTGCCACAGCCTCAGCCAGATACAGGTGTGGCGCTGATTTGGAACAGCCCCTGCTTCTAGCTGGAGGTACATTTTTGTTGTATTTGTCATGTGTGTAGAGCTTCTGGTACCCACTGGTTGCAGAGCAGATTGCCCTTGTGTGTTGATCTGGTTTTACTTTTGTCCCTTCAGTCCTAGGGAGGTCTCCCTCATTTCAGCTAGGTGATTTTATTGAGAGTGAAGTCCGAAGCATTTGCCATGTCTGTGGTTTGTTGCCTCTTTACGGTGATGGACAACTGGGTTTTATTTGTTTCTTTTACCCTTTTCTTTGCAGAAATTCTCACAATATGCTGCATCGGAACTGCTCTAGCTACAGCAGATTAGACAGAAGACCATCTCTGGGGCTGTAAGCCAACTATATATTGAAAAAGAGAAAGGCTCATTTCTCAGCCACCATTAAGTATTCTATGTGGTAGAGTTACTCCACACTGGATCACTGCAAAATAGCCAAAATCTCATTCTTTGGAAGTTTGCAAACAGGGGGAGCGAAGGAAATGGGGCTTCACTCAGCTGCACATTTCTCCCCACAGATGCCTGGCTACTCACTTGTCATTTGTGAAACTGACTGCATCTCACAGAGGCAGGAGCTCTGAAACCAGAGGAAGTGCCCTGATAATAAGAAAAATGCCATTGTTGCAAAGCCCTTATATGTCCAGAATAACTCCACCAGCAAGTCACATACAAATTGATTCTTGCAAAGATTCTGTTCACAGAAATCTTTAGAGGTCTCATTCTAATATTGTGCTGCATAATCAATCCCCACTCAGATTTAAATGTTGGAACCAGAGGCAGATTTAGAGGTCATCTTTATTGCCTTGTTCCCTTTTGTCCACTGCCCTCACCCTGCCCCATGTGTGGCCAAGAGGAAATTCAGGCTCAAAAATGTAAAGTGAGTGCTCTAAGTCACCCAGCTATTCTGTGACAGAATCAAAATGAGAGTCATTCTGTGTGGTATAGTTTTTTGTTGTTGTTGTTGTTGCTTGTTTTGTTTTGTTTTGTTTTTCCAGAGCAATTCAACAGAGTGTGGGTTACTGATAATGCTAAAGTGGCAGGTTTGATTTTTGTGTATAGGCCATGGATTATTCCATCCTTCCACCAACCTCCCTAAAACACATAAAGTAGCCTAGAAATGCCTTGAGGGTTAGAAATATGTCTTTTATCTGTTGCCCAGACATCGTCGAATCTCAAAAAATATTTGTTGAAGAATGAATTTTTATGGCTGTGGTATTAGTCATCCCGAAGGAAGATAATAACCTTTTTTCCCAAATACATTTTTCTCTGCGCTCCCAGTTACTTTCGCCTGTCTTTGTTTATAGTCAATCAATATCGCTATTAAGTCGCCTCCAGCCTGGTTGTACTCAGGTTGGGAGCCTTGTCTGTCGGACAGGTCGACCTACCACAGAGATACCAAACACCCTTTCAAAATCTATTACTGGGTCAAACCTCAACTCTCCTGCTTTAAAAATCATTTCTTCAAGGTTTACTTTGAAGTTTTCTTTCTCTCTATGTCAGCAGGATAGCTGTGAATTTCTTATTTGCAGCAGGCCCTTCTTTGAGTAATGGTGACCCACTAAGAGGGATTTTCACATACGGTAAAAATCTTTCTGTCAAAGGTTTAAACTTTCTCCCCTTAAGCTAGCTGGGAAAGGGACCCTTCTTTTTTTTTTGCTTCATTTCTGTAATTGTTATTATTACCTTGCTTAATGCCAATCTTCAAGTCTAAGTAGAACAAAACAGGTAGACTAAACAGAGAATTGCATCACAACAGAAAAATTACATCCTTTTTAAAGGTGTTTCTTTCTAAGATGACCCATATGGTTAGATGCTGAAAAAGGTATGTTACTAGAGAATGGATTTAGGATCATTATTTCAAAATTATACCAGAGTTCTGTATAACTCTGGATTTAGAATTCCAGCATTATCTTACACATTAGTATATTTGTTTCATCTTCTATTTCTATGAATAAACAAAGCAGGTGCATCCTTCTTTCAAAGATTTAGAACGGAAAGGATGTACTATGTTTATCAATTCCCTAGATCCCACCTCTGCCCAATAGAAGCTGACTGAGAGTCCAGGGAAGGAAGTAGAATTGGGAAAACAAGCATTGAGGACTGCTGAAAGAAAGGAGGGTATTGAAATCATGGGAGGTGTGGCAAAACTGAAACTGTTCTGCAAAATCCTTGTTGGCAGAAACCAAGACCACTTTTGGAGTTAAAAATGGTGGCATTGCTGGGCAGTGCATGCTTGTAATCCCAGTGACTCAGGAGGCAGAGCCAAGAGAATCACAAATTCAAGACCAGAGGCAGTCTGCATAATTTAGCGAGAGCCTGTCTCAAAAAGTAAAAAAAAAAAAGGGGGGGGAGCTGAGGGTGCAGTTCAGTGATACAGCACTTAGAAAGCATGCAACGCCAGGCCCTGGGTTCAACCCCCAGTACCCCCTCAACACCAAAAATAAATGGCAGCATCAGATGCAAGGGAAGAGGCAAGAACAGGAAGGGAACATGGTTGATAGTAAAGGAGTCAGAATATGAAGGAGGTAAGATGAATAACAGAAGGGGCCAATACAAAAAGGTTATGTGACCCAGCCAATATATTGAACTGATGCCAAAGAGCAACCTTAGATACTAAGAGCAGTCTCATATCTATCTTAGGACTTGATGAACAGATAGAGTCTTGTAAACTAGTTTTTCCATATGTGCCAGTGAAGAAAATCTGTAGCCAGGAACAGTCACGCACAACTCTAATCGTAGTAACTCTGGAGGCTGAGGCAGGAGGATTTTGAGTTTGAAGCCAGATGCAGCTTGCCTCACTTAGTAAGGCCTTGACTCAAGATAAAATAAAAAGATAAATAACAAAAAGGAGGGCTTGGATAGGGGTGCAGCTCAGTAATGGACCCACCTGGGTTCAATCTCTCAGTACGACCAAAAAAAAAAAAAAAAGAATATCTATAAATATCTATAAATAGCGAATATCACTATTTATGTTGTTTAATAAACCATTAAGGACCATGTGAGTAACCACTCAGAAATGAAAAAGAGACAGTAACTGCTCTTGAGAACAAGCAATTACAAAGAGAGCAAAGTGCAAAAGGTAGAAAAGGTTGATTCTAGCTCATAGTTATGGAGGCTTCAGTTCAAACCAGGTATCCTATTTGCTTTGGGCTTCAGGTAAATATTACAGATCATGGCAGGAGCATGTCTCAGAGCAAAACTGCTTATGTTATGAGCAATGAAGGAGAGAGAGACTGAGAGGACAGGCAGGGCTCACCATCCCCTTCTAATGATTTAAGCATCTTCTATGATTCCCTACCTCTCTACGGTTCCATCTCCTCCCAATAGTGCTGCCCTTAGAACCAAGCCTCTAGTGTGTGGACCTTTTCAAGACGTTTGCCCAAACCATAGTAAGGCTTAAGAGGATGGGTAGAAGAATGTCTATAGGCAGAATGATCCCACTAGGTTTTTCCATTCAAATAAATTGGAGCAGGAAAATCAAGGAGGGAAAAGCTATAACTCACCTGGAAGAGAAAGCTGAATGTTAGCCTTGATGCCATAAAGGTATATTTTAGGGAGCAAGGATTTGGGCATCAGCCTCAGTTTTAAGCCAAAATATTTTGTTTTTATTTTGTAGGCACTATAAATTCAATGTAAGTTGCTGAGTGCAACTCATATGATTAAGTCTAGAACACAGAGAAAATGGGGGAAATATCAATTAGGTAGCCATAACAATAGCTCAGGCTCAAACAAGGATAATGAATGGAAAGGAAATCAAGAAAGGATCCCAGACAATTATCTCCTAGACAATTCAGTCTCCTAGACAATCCATTTGCTTATCTGTTTATCCTCACAAATGGTCCCACCATCATGCCCCTACACACTTTTTTCTAGTGTTGAAGGTTGAACCCAGGGTCCTGCACATGCTAGGCAAGTGCTCTACCCCTGAGCCAAACCCTTACCTTTGTTCATTTTTTGCAAAAACCAACATATTCATGGAGACATTCTAAGCATCATTGGAGAAGCACCTTCATTATGGACAAAAAAGCGTGCTTCCAGGGGTCTTTCATAAAGCAAGCCTTTTAAGGGAAGTTGTGATCTAAGCTGTGAATCCAGTTACATACAAAATCCTCAGCTTTCTGACCAGAATTCTTTTAGAAGTCATTCTTCAAGTTCAGGAGAAAGCCATTTATTCTGGAACAAAAATATGAGTAGCACTGAAGTAGTATTCTGAAATTTTAAGGAGTGTTCTTATAGCTTGGTGAAATCTTAATGTCAGGCAGATAAGGGGAGGAGAATACTGCTTGTGAAAGAAAGCATGCTTATAAATTCTTGTGTATGGATTGAAGACCAGGATGTAAATTTTGGTTTCTACAGTGCAATCCTCTCTTTTATCTCATCTGTTCCTTTTCTCCTCAATACCCAAAAGCAGGAGGATGAAGAAACACAGTATATGAGGTAGGTTGCTACAAGTGCATATAACACAGGACAACTCATACAGGCAGCCAGCAGAGTGATCTTTCTCCATTTCTCAGGACCTCATGCCTTCCAGACAGTGATTCTAACCTGTAGAAGAGTTAATACCACAACAAAATAAAACCACATCATTCAAACAACAGATATGTGCCACACTTAGCCTTTGACGGGTCTGCAGTCTCTGACTAACCCTTAAAAACATAATGTTCCCTGGTGACCTTCCTTAGGTAGCATAAACCACTCTCAATTTCCTTCCCAGATCTTTCTCTAGAAAACTATTCCCCATTGATTACTGTTTATGTAATCGACAGGCCATTTTCCCATTAACATGCTAGCAGTTTGTAGAGATACCCTTGTTGCCAGGCTTAATAGGAGCAGTTTATAGCCATGTGGCCTTTACCTTATCGTCTCTTGGCAAAAGAATCAGTGAGTTTCTGGCTCACTTCACCTTTGCCATCAATGAAACAAATACTCCACAATTCTGGTTGTTCTCACTTTTTGTTTGACTTCCTTTTTATGATATCTAGCTTTCCAGTACATGTTTAATAATCATTTTATTTATTCACTTTATTTTAATTAACCAACATTTGTATTTTTCTGGGATTTATAAGATAAGCCCTTTTCTGAATTTTTACAGAAATTGATAGTTCACACTCCACAATTCCAAATAACAGAAAATTAGTATAAGTTCAAATTCCTTAATCATCGTAATTAACCCTGTTAGCCTTACAGACTCACTTAAAACCTGATAACAATCAATTTTCATCTTCCAAATTTCCATATGCTCAAGAATCACAAAAATCTTAGAAACATGGATAGAATGAATGGGAAATAATGGATAGAAAAACAAAACTCTGGTGAAGTAGAATTAATAATGTAACCTGGAAGAGAATTTAGAGGAATTAGATTTAGTGTCCTTGGAGGAATGTAAGAAGACTCTACAGGAGACAGGATCTGACTTTATAGGAAACAGTCTTAGAGATTACGGATGTAAGTGAAATTAAGACCTTGATAAAATTATAAAGTTGTAGGATGGGAGTTCAAGTAAAATAGTTCTTTTAGTATCAATATAAAAGAATGAATGAATTGAAAGAATAAAATAAAATTGAAAATCCATGGTATAAAAATGTAGACATTCCAATATTCATCTAATAACTCTAGAGAGATATAAATTCTATGGATAAAATACTACAGGATGAGGGAGATTTTAATTGTGAGTGGAAGAAGGGGGCAGTGTGTGCAACTTAAAATAAGGTGGTCAGGCTAAACATTATTAAGAAGGAGGAGAATGAGAAGACTTATTGGTAACATTTCTTGGTGTTTTTCACAGTTAACATGAATGGGTTAAATTCTCTTATTGAAAGATGATGGCATTCTGAGCAAGTGAATAATTAAGTAAAGAGAAATAATCCAACAATATAAAGTTTTCAATGTGATACAACTGAAATAAAATGAGACAGGAAAGGGTAAAGTAAAAAATTCTAATATACACATTTAACAGAATGGGCAACACCCTACATTCAGATGCTTATAAGCAGAGGAAGAGAGTTTTAGTTGTGTGTTTTTTTTTTTCTTTTTGACCTTGTGCCTAGGTTAGCACTAGCACTTAGGAGTTTTTTTATACTGAATAAATAAGATAGAAAACCAAAATCATCATTATTAGTCTGTTCTTGAATGGTCAACCTAAGCTCATATTTCAATTACTTTAATAAAAGAAAAACATAATTCTCTATTTTGGATAATTAATTATGTGAACAAGCATAATATTGAACAGTAGTTTTTCTGTCCATTACCAGTAGCATCTCATACATTATGCTATCACTTAAGAAAAATTCAGTCTTTTTGAGAGCTTTCTATGTAACTTTACTCTACCTCTCTATTTAATTAAAAAAAAAAACCCTTATTGAGTCGTGAAGTGTACAAGATACTATGTGAGGTGCCATGAAATCTATATAAAATCACAAAAGCATATACATCAAGATGACAATCCAGTGGAGGAAAGAGAAATAACTCAGCCTCTTAATATTAATTTATTTGTTAAAATATATTTATTATGCACCAATTATGTGCCAAAACAGATATTGCAGTGTAAGATGACAATGTAAATAATATTCCTTCTAATTGTGTATCATGATATTTAGGGCTTCTTTAATACTGAGGATAGGAAAGAAATAAAAGATACAAGGTAGATGCCTTCAGAAAGCTGGTATTCAAATAGTGGGAGACTGAAAATGAATCCCAAAATTTAAAAGCATGCATGGTAAGTCATGAGGTGCTTGATGAAATATATATTGTACATTATTGACTCAAAAGTGCAAGGGTATCAATTTCTTGTAGAATAAAAAACACATTAACTCTTATATCATCTTGGTCACAAGCAATTATTAAAAGTTTATTCCTTTTAGCTGAATCCTTATTTTAGCTATTCATTATTAGCTGAATTTACAGAGTTATGAGCTGTTTGCTCTCGTAGTATCCTCTCCTATCTTGATTCTCTGTCCATCTGTGATCCTGTAGCTCTGTTGTTCCTTCTACTTGGTTCCTTCAATAAAATGACACCTAAAGAACAAATTGCTTCTTTTGTCTGCAACTGGCTTGTTCACAGTGGGGCTCTTTATTTGAACAAACCCAACGATGTCAGGCTGTATAAACACTCAGGGAAGATATGTTGACAAAGGTTCCTGCTCCAGAAAATTATACACTACTTTCAAACTGCTTTACCACATTTAAAAGTGTAATTATACCCTTCTTCTTAATAACTGACATGACATATGTTTACAAGTATTTTAGCGGACTGATGACAGTACACAGTAGTGTGTTGTACATTTGGTGGCAACATCTAAAATTTCATGGTAAAAACATCGGAAGCTGTCTGTTGATGTTGCCTGAGTGATTTACAATAAATAATGCAAACTGCATATTTCACAGTTTATAAAATCTTTGCACAATAAATTTAATTGTCAGTTTCTCTTGTTGGCTACAAGAAATATTTGCTCAACTATGCTGACCCTGACCTTGTCTTAGATTTCTTTGTTTTTCTTTGGCTGTTTCTTTACTTAGGGGAACTTCCTGAGCAGCACCCTCCAGTAGAATTCACTGTGATGCTCACTAATGTTCTATTTCTGTAGTATTCAGTATGGTAGCCCCTGGTCACAAGTGGCAACTGGGCATTTGAAATTGAACAAGTGCAAATGAGGAATCAAAATTGTAATCTTATTTCATAATAATTAACTTAAATTTAAACAGCTACATGTGACTAGAGGCTACTTTATTAGACAATCACCAGAAGAGTGATTGTCTAATAGAAATACGTTATGAATTGTCAGTAGAAATATATTATGAATCACATATATAATTGTAGATTTTGTAATAGCCAATTTTAGCAAATTAAATGTAAAATCAAATTTTAAAAATATACTTTATTTTACTCAATAGATCCAAAATATTACCATCTTAACCTACAGTTGTCAAATACATAGAGACAGAAATTAAAATGATGGTTGTCGGGGCAGGAGAAGTGGGGAATGGAGACTGAATATTTAATGAGTACAGAGTTATGGCTTTGTAAGAGTTCTATCTGTGGATGGATGGTAGTGTTGCTATTATCACAACATGAATGTAATGCTGCTGAACTGTACATTTAAACATGGTTTAGATAGTAAATTTTATGTTATATGTTTACCATCATTTTTTAAAATAAATAAATAATCATTTTGACAATTACCCATCACAAAATACTAATGCAATTTTTATATTATTACTTTATAAGCATTCAAAATCTAGTGTTCATCTTACACTTATGACATCAGGCTAGCCATTTTTCACAATTTTTAATCACTGTATGTGACCAGTGTGTACTGTATCAGATGGAGCTGGTCTAAAGAAAGAAAATAATCAAAGTGTAAATCAAAGTGTAAATAATCAAAGTCCTTCCTCTTCCTGTACTCTAGTTGGGACCCAGTGATTTTTAACCCCATATTGTTTATCCTCCATAAAAGGGAGAGGGTGAAAATTGCCAAGTTAAGTTGGTTAAATTAGATGTTTGTCTTCTTCCATGATTTTTTTTCATATTTAGAGATACTTACATGATCATCTTTGTATAGTTTGTATATACTTCCTGAAATGGAGTTCTTCATACTTCTTCCTAATACTGAAAGCATTTTGATAAAACTGTATATCTTTAAATCAATAGCAATTTAGAACTGAGGAATATGAGATTATTCATTGTACTAGTTTCCAGGCACATAGATACCTTCTATAACTAAGCAATCCTACTGGTAGGCATTCTTGTTCCCAGCTTATAGTTAGGAAATTGGAAATGAGAGCAGTAAATAGATTTCTTAAGTAATTGAACCAAAAAAATACAAATCAAATGTCCTAACTCAGGTATAACTCAATCCAAAACCTGAAATAAAATTAAGTCTTGCTATTTTTAATTCCTTAATTTGAAAATAAAGAAGAGACTATCAAGTGGATGGTAATATATAAATGAGTTCAATTTTTCATGTGCTATAGATTGAGGTAGCCAATCTCCACAAGTAAAACATAAGTCCATCATTCTCTTTACTATTTTTTTACACTATGGATTCTGCATATTTTGCAGGTGGCAGCAAATAAGTAAAAGATTCAAGGCAAATAATAATAATTTGTATTCTAAGGTATATTGAATCACTGGCAAAGTTACCACCAATCAATATACTGATCTTGGATGTAAGTCCAAAATTTGTAAACTACTAGAGAGATGAGCATCTAAAATGTATTTAGTCTTACGGACAAACGAAGGAAATATGAAAAAATGAAATCGGATATTTTGGTGAGAGTTGAATATAACACACACTACAAAGTTGTTAGGAGGGCTAAAAAACAAAAGGGAAAAAATGAATCTGAACAGCACAGTAAAAATGAGCGTTGTTATCAACAAATAAGGAATCTGCTTCTCCTCTGATTTGCATCCCTGGAACCTACACATCCCCCTGCCCTTGTGACTCTGACAAAAATGGAGAAACTTAAAGACTGCTGGAACCCATAGTCTCCTACAGCTGTGTACCTCTGCACTGCCTCTCCTACAAGAGCTGACAAAAAAAAAGAAAGCTGGTTTTCTCCCTCCCACTTATAATCTCTCACCATATCCCCCACTGGAATTACATAGCCGGAAGCCAGCTGGCAAAGGAATCTGGGAAACAAAGGTTGCAAGCTTCCAACTCAGGGGATTGTTAGGTGCCGCCCAGTTGAGTCTTATTCATGGTGTTTTGTACAACAGATGAAATACTACTAGACACTGTGCCATGCCTGGCACTATTGTCCGTGCTTCTCTACTATTCATAGTTCTCAATGGCTGAATGTTTTGGGATTAGGCTGCTGGGTCCTTCTCCCAACTCTGCAGCACCCACTATTCCAAGGTCTCCCATCCAAATACTAACCAGGCCCAACATTGCTTAACTTCTGAGATCTGATGAGATTGGCTGCCAGGGTGGTACTGCTATAGACTTCTTCAGGGAGTAGACAGGGTAAATGTAGAACCAAGATCCAACTGAAACTCTCTAGAAAAACTGGCGGAATAAGAAAGGATAATAAGAAGTCTCTGTGGGAAACTTAATAAAATACTGTAAGACAATACTCACTGCAACTTAGAAAGAAGCCAGGGACTCCCAAAACTAATGGAGGAAGTGTTTCCAAGATGAAAAACAAAATTGTAGTTGTCAGGGAAGAATACAGTGAACACTAAGCCAAGAGGTGAGATTCTTCATGTTCTAGTTGCTCAAAATATTATTCTGTTGAGAATAATAATCTATACATTGCGTCTAGATTCTGATATTCAAAGAGCATTACCATAAGTTATGCTTGCCATTAAATGATATGCTATTTTAAGAACTGATACTCTGTATTATTTAAGCACATAGACATCAGAGACAGAATACTTACCAGGTTGTCATCCAAATTCTTCCACTTACTAGCTGTATCCATATATATCTTTGAGAAAATTGACCATCCATCTCTTCTACCCCACTGAGTTTGATCATCTTATTGAAGTCATTACTAATGTCCATATTGCCAAATCAATGACACTCCCTTTGTAAACTACTTGACTAACCTCTCATTGGTATCAGCTAAATTTGATGACACCTTTCTTGAAGCCCTTATTCTCTTGGTTTCCCTGATATTCTGTATTCTTGTGGCTTTTCTTCTATACTATTACTAGCATTTCTCCTCTGTCTTTGTTGCTATCTCTTTTGTCTCAGCTTGATTTGTAACTACAGAAGTACCACATTTTTTTACTCTGTATTTACTTGTTTGTTTGTTTGTTTATCTTATTTCTTTTAGTACTTGGAGTTTAAACCGCAGCCTGCCACATACTTTTTAAGTGCTCTACTATTGGGCTCCCTGCAATCATAGCACTGTGACATCCGATCCCATTGAATCTTGGAAACTAAGCAGGGTAGGGCCTGGTTAGTACTTGGATGGGAGACCACCTAGGAACACCTGGGGTGTAGGCTGGGGAGAAGGACCCAGCAGCCCACTCCCAAAAAATAATTAGGCATTGAAAGCACTACGAATAGCAGAGAAGCACTAATAAGACTTTCACCTGTTGTACATAGGGTAGCTATGAATTGGACAGACTCAATGCCACCTAACAACAATAACAACAACCATTGGGCTGCACTCACAGCCCATTTAAAAAAATTTTTTTCTTGAGTCAGGATCTTGCTAAGTTATGCAGGCTGTCTCTGGCCTCAAACTCACAATCTTCTTTCCTTTGCCTCCTGAATCACTGGGATTACAGGTGTACACCACCATGCCTGGCAACATTTTCTTTACACATGCTCCCTGGGTAAGCTCATTTAGGTCTTAGTTTCAAACACTATCTCTGATTCCTGAGTTACACCTCTATATACACCTTTCGTCTCATGGCAGCCTACTCTCTGCCATCAGCCTCCTGATACTACAAAGTCAAAAGGTAATTCTTAATTCAGGTTCACCAATTGTAATAAATATCTTACTCTGATGGGAGATGATGCCAGCAGGGCAGGCTTTGCATGATAGTAGGGGATGGGGGTATTTCAGAACTCTGTACTTTTTGCTCAACTTTGCTGTGAACTTTGAACTGATCTAAAAAACAAGTCAATTTTTAAAAAGAAATGAAAAAGAAAGACATTGTGACGTATACTACAACACCTATGAAACTTGAAGACATCACACTAAGTGAAACAAGCCAGTCCCCAAAAGACAACTGCTGAATGATTCCACTTGTATGAGGTACCTGTTGTTATTGTTGTTAGGTCCATCAAGTTGAGTACAACTCATAACAAACCTATGTACAGCAGAAAGAAATGCTCCCTGATCCTGTGCCAGACACACAATCTTATTTATGTTTAACCCCATTGTTGTAGACACTGTATCAATCCATCTAGTGGAGGGTTTTCCTTTTTTTCATTGACCTGCCACTTTCTCAAACATGATGTTTTTCTACAGGGATTGGTCCCTCTTGATTACGTGTCCAAAATACGTAAGACACTGTCTAGCCATCCTTGCTTCCAGGGAGTACTCTGGTTGCACTTCTTCTAGGAGAGATCTGTTGGTTCTTTTGGCAGTCCATGGCATATTCAATATTTTTCACCAGAACCATAATTCAAAAGCATCAATTCTTCTCATGTTTTCCTTATTCAAGTTCCAGCTTTCACAACCATATGATACGACTGAAAACACCATGGCATGAGTCAGGCACACATTCGTCTTCAATGTGGCATCTTTACTTTTCCATACTTTAAAGAGATCTAGCTATGGAAAATCCTATGAATAGCAAAGATGAGGGACCTAGAATAGTCAAATTCATAGACACAGAAAGGTAGTTTCCAGGAGCTAGAGGGATAGAGTAATGGGGAGGTACTGTTTAATGGGTGTAGATTTTTATTTTGAAAAAAAATTTTAGTTTGAAGATGGATAGTGATGTTGGTTATACAACAATGTGAATGGAAATAATGTCACTAAACTGTACACTTAAAATGCTTAAAATGGTACATTTTAAGTTACATTAATTTTACCACAGTAAAAAATGTTTACAAGAAAAGAAGTATAACTTGTACGCTTTATATGAACCTACTCACCACTTGCCATTCTTCTCAAATAGTCTATCAATATATGCTAGTCTAAAGAAACTAACAAATATAATACCCTTGATTCAACACAGTCCCTTACCCCATCTCCAACGCAACAGAAAATATTCCAATTCTAACTCAAAAACATATCTTAATTTTGTCCATGTCTATCCATCATTCTTATCACCACCTTCTTCATGGTCCTTATTACCATCTTAGGACCTTCCTACTTAGCATTATCTCAGGCCATATCCTCTCTGATGACTTTCTTCACATGTCTCTTCAGACTTTCTCTTAAAGACTTCCTCAAAAGTGTCTTCCCTGATTTCTTTCTAAATTAGCTACCTTGTTTCAATGCTCTGCAGGATACTCACCACATTATGAGATATATTCATTCATTTCTTTGTTTGATATCCTACTCTCAAACCACTATAAATCCCATAGATAAGGGGATCTTCTTAGAATCTTAGTCACAGCTCTTTTCCTTCCATCTAGCTCTGTACTTGGAACATATTTAATACTCATAATTTATTAGATGAATGAATGAACCACCATGAAATTTAGTTTCTGCTTAGTAAAAGTAAGTAATTTTAGTATCAATATCATAGTTTGATTTTGAGTGTTAAGCACATAATGCCAGTAGAAATGCTTTGCACAGTACATGAAGCACATGCAGCACACAGTAAAGGTTAACTATTGTTGTCATGATTATTAATATCATCACCAGGGCAAATCATAGCGTCATCCAGATGCCCTGGAACATTACTATTGCCAGTTATCTTAGTACTTGGAAAGCAGAAAAATGAAAGTTAAAGGAATATCCCCTTGACCCATAGAAGGTAAGAGAATAAACAGTTCTAGTAAGAAGACCAATAAGCACTCATGTCAGATGCATGAAAACTTTATTGGCCAAGGAGAAATAGTTCAGCATGGAGAGAATATAGTTTTTGCTACATAAAATCTCATAAACATAATTTTATCTGGATATTAACCATACATCAACACAGTGCTTGAAAGTTTACAATGTCTTGTTGCATACATTGTCTGACTGTTCCATCTCACAGTAATGCTATGAAGAAACCAAGATAGATAGTAAAATCCCCTTCTAAAGAAGCACCTTGAAAGAGTAAGGATATATAGAAATTAATTCCAAAGCCAAACAAATCCAGATTTCATATATACTCATATAACTGATATCAAAATAATATACAGTTTAGAATAAGAGATGTAGAACACTCAGATTTATATACAGCTTGGGTGATACTCTCTCAGGACAGTTTAATTTTTGAAAATGAGATATCAAAATTCAATTTTTCCCAGTTTTAAAAAAGAAATCACATTGTAACCCTAATATTCAAAAGTGTCCCTGTCAGTTTGAAGAATTTCAGGTTGCTATTTGGGGCTGTAAAATCTTCTTCCTTATATTGAGCCAAAAATTCTCATGTAAAAATATCAGTTACTCAAGCTGTACTTGTTATACAAGTTTTTTTTTTTTTCCACTTTCCCTTAAGGTTTTCTTACAAAGTTGCTCATCTTCTCTTGAAAAGAACAAAATCCTGGATTACAGCAGTTCACCTTGGCAAAAAGAAAAATGAGAAGTTTCGTAATGTTAACAGAAATGAAATCTTTCACCACATTTATATATTTTACTAAAGATAGAGTACTTTCAAAATTTAAGGTGTATTTTTATCATGTAGAAATGTAAAGTAATTTTTTCCTTAGTTTAGTTGATAAAAGCATATGATTTTTAAAAACTGATTGGTTCCATGCATAATATATCATTCAGCAATGATAGAAGCTGAAAGAGAGGATGCAAATGGGGATTGAAAATTAGCAGGATGTCCTAGACAGTTTATCCAAGGGTTGGGAGATTTGCCTTAGGTAGTATGTGGAGAAGAACCAGCAATCTAGGGAAAACTAATACTGAGTAGAGATGGGCAGTCTTAGTGGAGAATAAGAATTTGAACATAACAGAGACGTTACATAATTAAAGGTAGAAGGTAACACCAATTATGTAAAGAGTAAAGAACAGATACAAGAAGGAATTGAACAAGTGAGGGGACACAAGGGTTCAGGATTCTATTTGTGTAAAGGGAGTTTCACAATAGGCCATGTATGTCAGACATTGATTAAAAAAACCATCAAGGCACTAGGCTAGCCTGCATTCATTTGGGTGAGAAAAAACAAAGGAGAGAAACTGTATTCACTTTGGGGTGATTAAATGTGATCAACGTTACATTCTAAACCACTAATTAGCAAGGGTTATGATGAGTATGTATTTTGTTTTTGTTTTAATTATAGGAGTGATGCTTGTTTATTGTATAGAACTTACAATTTTTAAAAAATAAATGTTACATATAACCCTAGCATACAGATCAAGACCCTTCAACAAATTGAAGAGATAGATACACAGAAACATTTGCTCACTGATTTCTTAACTTTATGTGATCCTAATATATTGTTTGGTACTTTTAATAAAATAATATAAAATGTGACTTTACACATAATAATTCTTTTAAAGCATAACTAAAATGCACACCATTCCATTAAAATATTTTGAATTTGTACATTACTTTCACATATTGACATGAGATCTAACAATAGATAAGTGTATAAGTAGAAGACTTTCTGTATGTCTTAAAAGTGAAATTGTTGGTCCTTTTGGCCCTTTACATGTTATTGAACTAGCTTCCAAAAAGTTGGATAAATATCCGCTATTTACAATCTTGGGAGAAGGACCTGGCAACCCCCTCCCAAAAATCAATCTGCCATTGAAAACCCAATGAACAGCAGAGAAGCACTGACAATAGTGTTTCCCCTGTTGTACGGAGGGTCGCTATGAGTCGGATACCGACTCCATGGCACTTAACAACAACAACAACAACAATTTACAATCTGAAATCTAGGAGCAGTAAATTCAAGTAATAAGTATCCCATGCTCTCTGAATTCTCATTATCAGGATTTAGGAATTAGATAGCAAAGAAATCTTGCACATAAATTTTTAGAAATTTGAAATTTCAGTCCAAGTACAGTTTTATGTTTTACTTTTCTTTCATAATTATATAGTAAATGATGATTATAGTGACAACAGATTTTTATTAACAACAGTAGATGCCAGAAAACAATGAAGTAATGTTTTCAAAATAAAGGATTGAGGAAAAGTAAACTGTCAAGTTAAAATTAAATAAGCAGCCAAATTTCCATTCAATAGTGAAGGCAATATAATGACCATTTGCTTTTCATATCTAAAAGAATAGATTTTGTGAACACCTGAAAAATTCTAAAATAATGAATATATTTTGCAAAAGAAAAAGTGTAATTGAGAAGAAACAATGTAAAAAGCAATGATAAGCATGAAATTAGGGAAACATTTACAAAACTACTCGTTGACTAAAAATAATGGCAGTTTTATGTATGTAAAAGGTACTTCTAGATAATATGAAAAATCACAATATTAAAAGAACTATGTATTGCAGATAAATATATCAAATATCTTTAAAAATATATAATTGAACTCCCAAGTGGAAAGATTTCCAGGACCCAAAAACCAAAGAAATTGAAACAAGAACCTGAGGATAAGCTCAATGTTTTAGAACCAAGGAAGAGAGCAGGGTTGTAGTTTATGAAGTTTCATTAATGTGCAGAACAAGCCAGGAGAGGAGGACTTGGTCAAAAAAAGTGGAAACCTTAAAATAGAAAACTCACACTGATGTAAGATCTTTGAATGAAGGTACTCTTTGGAGAAAAGAAGAGCTTTGAAACTCCCTATTGCTGGCTCAGAAAGACACTGAAGAAGTATGTCCTTCACTCCTGGATTGTCTGTAGGGGGATGTGGAAATCCCCCATAAGATTTTGGAACCAATAGCTCACCAAAAGGATAGCCTTTTCAATAAATGGTCCTGGGAAACATGGACATCCGCTTGCAGAAAAGTGAAAACTGACCCACATCTCTCAATATGCACGAGAGTTAACTCAAAATGGACAAAAGACCTCAACATAAAACCAAAAACTTTAAAATTAATAGAAGATAGGATAGGCAATATGCTCCAACATTTAGGCATAGGAAAGTATTTCCTTAATAGGACTCCAATTGCTCAAGAAATGGCAAAAAGAATAGATAAATGGGATCACATGAAATTAAAAAGCTTCTATGTAGCAAAGGAAACAACAGAGTCAAGGAAATCCCCACTGAATGGGAAGAGAGGCCTTTAGTGGGGGGATGGGACGGGGGGAGGAGGTGCACAAGGGGGTAAGGGAGAACTTACCTGTGCGATGTACAATGAAACTCATATATGGAAATGTCACAATGAAATGCATGTCAGAATGAAACACATTAAGTTGAACATTAAAAATTTCCATAAAAAAAAGAAATAATCTGCTCAAAACGTCCCAAGTTTACAATAGCCATGGCTCAGGGGGAAAAGTTATATGTGAAACGTCTATGAAAGGCCACACTCTAATACACTTCATAAGATCTTATGTGATACAACCTTGCTAATGGTGAACTTGCTATCAAATACAATACTAAAGAAAAATAATTCACTTTAAACAAAACAAAGGAATTATAACAAATGGCAATATTAGATACCTAAAAATGTCACATAATGGAGCCCAGGAAGTATGTATATGTAAATGAATAATGTTATTAAAAGAGAGTAAAAGCATAGAAAAACACAAGGAGACCAAGGAAAAAGCACAAACATTATTTTAGAAATAAAACATCATAATTTATGGAATAAAGAACTTAAATGTGCAGTATAAACAAGGGATTAAGCACAACTGAAAAAAAAATTGTGAACTGGAATTTAGCTGTTAGGAAATTATACAGAAGGCAGAAAAGATAGAAGAGACAAGATGAAAAATGAGTAAATAAAAGAGAGGTTAACGTAGATGAAGCCTACATAGAGAAAATCCAATAGAAGTGAATGAAATTTCTTAACAGACAAAACAGACTACAAGGAAAGTAATAAAGTGATCATTTTCCAGGGATGAAAACATTCATGAGTAAGCATAAACAGCACAATTACCCCTGACTTTACTGAAGAAAGGGGCTCAAAGATTCAGTTTGCGTTTTAACATAGACTGATAGAAAACTTTAAAGGTAATACCAGAAAAAGCTAATCTCTCTGAGAACAAAAATCAAAAAACCAATCGATAGACATCAGCCAAACTAGAAACCAGAAGATGATATAATTATACCAAAAAAATTGCAAGGGAAAGTAGCTTACAATCAAAATTCTATAGATAGTTAAATTTTCAAGGGAAAATAAGGCCAAATAGAATCATTTTCAGACAAACAGAGCGAAATTAATAAAAATTTATTTGAGAAAGGAATTACGGAAACACATATTTCAAGTGTAAAGAGATTAAACATACCAAAAAAAATAAGTTTCAAGAGAAAAGGGTTATTAAAGGTACTGTTAGGCATTGAAATGTCTAACAAAACTTAACTGTATAAAACAACAATATTGACTAATTTGAAAGATGTTAATTAAGAAAAAACTAAACTATCAAACAAAATATCATTTAAGAACAGAGTAGAAAAAGAAAAAGTTTTAAGGATTCTTGCACTTGAAATTTAAGTATATTGACTAATTTCAGTGTATGTTAATTTAAATATGCATGTTAAAATGTCTAAGGTTATTTTTTAAAGGACAGAAATATCTTGTATATCTTCTAAACTATAGCTGATGTTAAAGTGAAAAAGTAAAGAAATATAAGAAATAAAAAAATTACTGGAAGGAAAAGTTGTAAATGAGAAGAAGCATAAAAAATAATGAACATCATTAACAATTTTATACTAACATATATGCAAAATGAGATTAAATGGGCAATTATCTAACATAAGCATGACTTACCATAACAAGCTTAAGAGAAATAGAAAACATGATTAGGCTTAGAACCATTAAGTAAATCAAATCAATGTTTTAAAATATGCTTGTTCCCTCCCAAAATCATCCTCAGGTATTTTAATCCATGTTTGAGGGGGTGATAATCCTAATATCATATAAACTATCATTAAAATAAGAGAGGAAAAAAGGAAATATTCCCTAGCTTAACTTATAAACTGAGATAGCAAACTGGATAGCGAACAAGAACGTAGGAGAAAGGCAAATTATAAAGCCATTCGACCTGTGAACATAGATGTAAAAGAACTAGAACATACTAAAAAGTAATTAAAGTATGCATTTAAAACTGCATCATTACCAGATTGACTTAACATTACTATCTAAGTAAGTTATTTTATGGAACTTCATGGGACCAGCTGATTATAAAATTTAAATGTTAATGTAAAAGCCATATAAGTAATCAAAAATGTGAATGAAAAGAGATATAGAATTGTTCAACAATCAGAATTGTTAGAAAGCTATTCAATTAAAAGTGTGGTACTTACTTGTTGTTGTTAGGTGCTGACAAATCAAGTCCAACTCATAGATACCCTCAGAGTTTTCAATGACTGTTTCAGTATTGTTTCAGGAGTGGGCTGCCACATCCTTCTCCCAATTTTGTGGTGTTAGGGATTGAACACAGGGCCTCAGAGAGTGCAGAGTGGCACTCTACCAGCTGAGCTAAATGCCAGTTCTGGTATTCATCTAGGGATTCATTTAGGGATTGATAAATATTCTAATGAGATAGAATTGAATAGAAACTCTTGATGCATGATATTAGTATATTTAAAGTTAGTAAAAACAGATGTATCATTCAATAATTGGTGCTAAAATTGGCAATTAAAAAGATAAACTAACATTAATTTCTATCAACCAACATAAAAGTTAATCTTTTATTAACCCCATTTTCACAAAGACCTCTGGTGAAAATGAAGACAATTTTAAGGGAAAAAAGAATACTTTATGTGATATTATAGTAAGGGAATATTTTTATGAGAAAATAACTTGAAGAAAAATAACTCATGCTTATTTACATTAAAATTATGAAATTCTTTATGAAAGACACCACAACAAAACCAGAAAAGGAACTGTTCAACAAAAGATTGATGCTATCTGTTGTTATTGTTATATGCTGTCTCATTGGTGTCCAACTCATAGCATCCTTATGTGCAAGCAGTGAAACAGTATTGTTAGTGCTTCTCTGCTATTCATAAGGCTTTCAATAGCTGTTTATTTTTGGGGAGAGGGTTGCTGGGTCCTTCTCCCAAGCCTACAACACCTGGTGTTCCCAGGTGGTCTCCCATCCAAGTTCTAACCAGGCTTGACCCTGCTTAGCTTCCAAGATCCGATGAGATCAGATGCCACAGTGGTATGGCTGCAGGCTGGTGCTATCTAGATAACCAAAAAACAAAAAATTAGTATCTTTGATTCATAAAGAATTCTTACATGTTAAGATACAACTGAATAAAAAAATAAGGTGAACAGAAAATACATTTAAGTAGAAAGTCAAATGGCAATTAAATATATGAAAAGATGCTCAACCTATTTAGTCATTAAGAAAATGTAAACTATAACCACCGCAAGATAATATTTTACACTTATTGTGTTGGAAAGTTGTAGTATGTGTTGGCAAGTTTATAAAGAAATAGAAACTCTCCCATATTTCTGATTTGGATAGACATTGAAGAGCTCTTTGGCATTCTTTACTAAATTTGAATATGAACATAATCTTTAACACATAATTCCTCTTCTAGATGTACAACCTTAAACTAAAAACAAAATCTCTTATATATGTATTAAAGGAAAGTGTTCAAGTAAAGTTATTTCCACCTTATTTGCAACGATAAGACAAAGCACATCATAAATTATTCAACAGTAGAAGAAAGGTAAATTTTGGTGCAATTAGCAAAATAGATATATCAAATTAGTTCTGATTTTACAAGAAAATTATATGTCAAATTATCCATGCTAATAATTTATAAATTATATTACCATGTTCTTAGTCATAAAGAAAAAATCCACTATAGATAGTTTAATTAGGCAATGAACTCATTAAAGTATATAGAATGACTTGCTCATTCTCTCCAAAGTCAAAGGAGTCTAGTTTTGAGGTTGTGTATCTAAAAACAAGGACCAAATTCCACCACCAGGCTGTTCTACCTATGCCATAATTATGCTGAGAGCTGTTCCTAGGACATGTTTCCCGTCAACTTTGCAGCATCTTTCAATACAAATTGGATTCCTGGAGACCATTCTCTCTCACTGATGTCTTCTGGCTTAAAGATTTTCAAAGACAGATCTGGTTGGTGAAGCATGAGTGATATTCCAGCATGATTAAAGCAAAGAACACTGAGAGAGGGAAGTGAAGCATCATCTTCAAACAAGAGATTCATAATACAGGCTATCTTTCAAATATAGAGAATATATGTGCTATCTAATCTTCCATGGGCTGGGATTTAGCTCAGTGTGTAGAGCGCTGCGCTGCAGTCTCTTTGGGCTGGGATTTAGCTCAGTGGGTAGAGCACTGCGCTGCAGTCTCTGAGGTCCCGAGTTCAATTCCCAGCACCGCAAAAAATGGGAGAAGGGCCTGGCAATCCACTCCCAAGGCAATCCCGAAACAGCCATTGAAAACCCTTTGAGGGTCGCTATGAGTCGGATACTGACTCGACAGCACCTAACAACAACAACAACAATCTTCCATATCTATTGTTGTTGTTGTTGTTGTTGTTAGGTGCTGTCAAGTGGGTATCCGACTCATAGTGACCCTCATAGGGTTTTCAATGGCTGACTGTTTCAGGATTGCCTTGGGAGTGGATTGCCAGGTCCTTCTCCCATTTTTGCAGTGCTGGGAATTGAACTCGGGACCTCAGAGACTGCAGTGCAGCGCTCTACCAACTGAGCTAAATCCCAGCCCCCTCCATATCTATTATGAAGGGTTAAGTCATATAATAAAAAAAAAATATATCTTTCTATACAGCTGAGGTAGAAGAGAATAAAAACAAGTTTATTAATACAATAGGAGGCAATGAAAAGAAAAATCCAAACAAATAACATGCAAACCCCAGAATACAATGTTAGACATGAGTCCCAAAATGTCAGTATCACAATACGTGTGAAGAGATTATACTTATCTAAGACATAGAATATCACACTGGTTAAGGAAATTTAGTGAATTTATATGTCATTTGCATAAAATACATGTACATAAAAGCTAGAAAAAGATTGAGGAGATATTTGTAAAGCATGTATGAAAATGTCTCATATATAGTTAATAAAAAGCATCTCATTAAAACATGCATATATACATACACACATAAAAACTAAATCACAAATTAGAAAGCAAAGTAAATAGAAAAAGTCATCAGGAAATTTTTAAAAAAGAAAGTGGGATCAAAAGGGCCATCACACGATCCTAAAAAACATCATTTTGCCTAGAATACATAAAACTCTTTAATTTATCCCTGACAGAAAGACTTTGAGCTATATAAATCAATATCTGACTGAACTAAAGAAACCAATTTCTAGTAATAGAAAATTTTAACATTCTTCTTACAGAAACCTATAAAAATCATATATAAATATTAAGCATGTAGACCATTTGGATACATAATTAGCAGACTGATTTATTAAGTATATTTAGTTGGTTTAAAAAGCTAAATGCACATGGCAATGTGATGGATGTCTGTAGGACCAGTGACTTGGGAGGCTGAGCAAGTGAATTGCAAATTCAAGGCCAGAGGCACCATGAACAATTTAGTGAGACCACGTCTGAAAATAAAAATGAGGGCTTGGGTTGAAGTTAAGTGGTAGATCACTTGCCAGCATACATGAGGAGCTGGGTTTAATCTCCATTACTGTGGGAAAAATAAAATCCCAAATGCATAAAAGGAAAAATTAAAACCATCAGAAGAAAATATGAGGATTGTTTATGAACTTGGGCTCATGAGAAATTTTTTAAATGAGTTTCAAAAAATAGAAATTATATGAGAAAGCTGATAAATTTGACCAAGTCACCGCTTAAAATTTTTGTAAAACTAAGAAAACTGTTATAATCAAAATATAAAGGCTGAAGAATATAGGAAGAATAGATTTATAAAATGTAAAACTATGTAAAACTATGTAAAAATGATTAGAAATAACAAAAGAATATATCAGACAATAAGGGTAAATGAAAAGAAGATAAAAAAAGGGAAAGATTTTCTATATATGAAAGTTTCACAAAATATTCACATGGACAATAGGCATACAAAAATTATCAAAAACTACCAATTGAACAAGTGAAATTAAAATAACACAGAGTTACTTACATAGCTCCAATAGCTTCATAAGATTTTATAAGTGTAATAAGACCAAAAGTTATGAAAGATAGAGAGAAAAGGGGGCATAATCAAGTCCCACTGCTAGAAACAGAGCAAATCTCACAAAGCTGACTAAGTGCTCAGTCCTTATCACAGTAAGTACCTCTTTTGGTATCTTAGAGCATCAGTTATGTAAGTGTGGCCCACATGTCACCAATCAGCTAGCTGGTATCTTTTAGCTGTACTTGGATAGAAATTACACAGAGGTAAGGAGAAGCCTTTCAAATGCTTGTCTTAGGCAGCCTTTGTGTCGCTTGGTGTTTGACAGTAGTGAGTAGTAGCAGCAGGAATATTGAAGCAGTAGCAAGCAGCACTCTAGGGTGGCTGCTCTCATGTAGGCTGCGGGAATGGGAATACTCAGCCAGTAAATGTTACTGCTAGCATTGCAGCTTCTGGGCAAGCCTACATATCAGGATCTTCAGTCCTGACAGCGGCCAGTGTTATAGGTCCCAGGTCCAGGTTGTCTGAGACCCTTGGCTTTTAAGACTTGACAACTCTGGAACTCTTCTAGTGACCAGGGCCTGTAGTTTCTCTTCTTTGGCTCTTTACAGTGTTCTATCCTTCTTCAGTCTCAGCTCTCTGTCCTTTCTCACCTTTTCTTCACTTCCACCATTGCTCTTCTTCTTGCTTTGATGGATCTTCTGGAATTGTTCAGTTGCCTCTTAAGGCCATGTGTGATGTCACTGTTGCTGCCACTTGGGTAGGCAGTGATCACTGCCTTTCTGCTGCTGCCTCTGATTCTGCTGATGATCATGGTTTCTTATACAGCTGTCATTTGTATCTGTCAGTGACTTGATGATTTTACCACTAGGCCAGTCCATTAGTAGCCTCTGTCCCTTTAAGGCCATGGTCCTTGTGGCCTCTCAGCCTCCACTACCATCAGAGCTGCATGGTTCTCAGCTCTGCTGATGATGATCATCAGAGCTGGAGGGGGACACACTCTGCTGCCTGTTGGTCAGCAAAGCCTTGCACCTTCTGCAATATTTCTGATCACATGAATGGCTCCTGTATGAGCTTAACCCAGAGGCTCCTGGCCCTCAGTTCCACTGCCAGCAAATGTCCAATTATCAGAGATTTGGGGGAAAGAGGGCATGCTGTGCTTCCTGACAGTCAGCAGGATCCTCATGGCTCCCACACTAGCTCTGGTCATCAGAATGGCCCCTGTGCTAGCTCCAATCTGAGCTGGTCTCAGCTCTTCTGCCAGCAATCAGAGCTATGGGGGGCCATTGAGTAGCTCCTAGCTCTACTTTTCACTTGTTGAAGCTGTGGGGTGTGGGAGGACAGCTATACTCCACTTCCCATTAGTCAGCAGACCCTTGCAGTTCTCCTACTAGCTCTGGCCAATCAACTAGCTGCCTGCTCTTCCACTGCTGCTCCACTGTCTTTGCTGCTGCCAGCACCACCACTCTGTCTTCTCTGCCACTGAGCCACTGTCTTCACTTCTTTGTGTTATCTGTTCAGCCTGTGCTACTCCAAGTAGGCAGAATGGCCACTTGACAGGAACCTTTTATTGTACCTAATGCTGCAACACCAACAGAGGAAGGAAGCACAGGAGAGTGTCTCCCAGCACACTAGCTTGAAACTGGGCAGAATTCTTTTGTAACCAGTAAGGGAGTGTTTGCACCAACCATAGTAATCCTGTTATGCAAATAAAGGTTTGTGTTTACACCAATCATAGCATTGTCCTTTTTGCACCAATTATAGCAATCTCTCTTCTAAGTAACTAGAAGGGTTCCTTCTCTGACCTGGATGGAAATAGCCGCATGGAAAGTTTACCGCAAGCTGCTTGAGATAGTTGTGGTTGGCCACACCCCTAGGAACTGGAGCAGACAGCAGATGTGTATCCTCCCCAAGATATCTGTGAAGTATTTAGAATGGCAGGTGCTGGGATGAGGAAGGCTTAGCTGGCCCACAGTCCTTTTGCTCAAACCAGCTAGATCCATAGCAGAGGGTCCAGTAGCCATCAATTGGAGAATTAAATCTCCCCATCCCTCCGCATTTGTGCTTCCTTCAATGAAAATAAGCAGCAAAAGGAGCACTCACAGGAAGAATGGAAAAAAACTTATCAGTAATACTAATATTGACTTTAACAGTGTACTAACAATACTTACCCCCACATGTTTGTCAGTTTGCTTCACTGTGGGGGCTTGTGTGTTGCGATGAGGCTGAGAGCTCTGCCACTGTAACCTCGGACATGAGCAAGGTTACCCATGGTAGACAGGTTTTCAGCTGAGCTTCCAGACTAAGACAGGCTAGGGAGTAGGACCTGGCGAGCCACTCCCGAAACAACTAGTCATTGAAAACCCTATGGATAGCAAAGAGACACTGTCAGATATAGTGCCAGAAAATGAGGACCCCAGATTGGAAGGCACTAAAAAGACTATTGGGGAAGAGTTGCCTCCTCCAAGTAGAGTCTACCGTGATGACAGAAATGGAGTAAAGCCCCAGGGTGCTCAACTTGCTGATGTGGCATGACTCAAAATGAGGAGAAACAACTGTAAATATCCATTAATAATTGGAACATGGAATGTATGAGGATGAATCTAGGCCAATTAGAAATTGTTAAAAGAGAAATGGAGCGCATAAACATTGACATTATAGGCATCAGTGAGCTAAAATGGACTGGCAAAGGCCATTTTGAGTCAGACAGTCATATGGTTTACTATGCTAGGAATGACAAACTAATGAGAAATGGGGTTGCATTCATCATCAAAAAAGACAATTCAAGATCTCTCATGAAATACAATGTTGTCAGTGATAGAATAATATCCATACACCTACAAGGAAGCCAGTTAATATGACTATTATTCAAATTTTGCACCCACCACTAAGGCCACAAATGAAGAAAGGGAAGACTTCTATCAGCTTCTGCAATCTGAAATAGATCAAACGTGCAATCAAGACATACTGATAATCACTGGTGACTGGAATGCAAAGGTTGGAAACAAACAAGAAGGCTCAGTAGTTGGAAAATATGGTCTTGGTGACAGAAATGAAGCTGGAGATTGCATGATAGAATTTTATCAGACCAATAACCTTTTCATTGCAAATACTTTTTTTCAACACATAAATGGAGACTATACACATGGACTTCACCAGATGGAACATACAGGAATCAAATTGACTACATATGTGGAAAGAGATGATGGAAAAGCTCTGTACAAAATGTCAAAACAAGACCGGGTACTGACTGTGCATCAGACCATCAACTCCTCATATGCAAGTTCAAACTGAAGCTGAAGAAAATTAGAACAAATATACAAGAGCCACAGTATGACCTTGAGTATATCCCACCTAAGTTCAGAGACCACCTCAAAATTGGTTTAATGCATTAGACACAAATAACAGGAGACCAGAAGAGTTGTGACATGACATAAAAGATATCATTCAAGAAGAAAGCAAAAAGTTCTTTAAAAGACAAGAAAAAAAGAAAAGACCAAATTACATGTCAAAAGAGACACTGGACCTTGCCCTCGAACATCGAGCAGCTAAAGTAAAAGGAAGACATGACGAAGTTAAGGAACTAAACAGAAGATTTCAGAAGGCAGCTTGAGAAGACAAAAACAAATATTATAATGACATGTGCAAGGAGCTGGAAGTAGAAAAGCAAAAGGGAAGAACACGCTCCGTGTTTCTCAAGCTTAAGGAAGTGAAGAAAAAATTCAAGCCTCAAGTGGCAGTAGTGAAAGATTCTACAGGAAAAATATTAAATGATGCAGGAAACATCAAAAGAAGATGGGAAGAATACACAGAGTCATTATACAAGATAGAATTGGTAGATGACCAACCATTCCAAGAGGTTGCATATGAAGAGGAACCAATAGTCTTGAAGGACAAAGTGGAAGCTGCCTTGAAAGAACTGGCAAAACACAAGGCTCTAGGAATTGGTGGGATACCAATAGAGATGTTTCAACAGATGCAGCACTGGAGGTGTTAACATGTTTATGCCAACAGAGTTGGAAAACAGCTACTTGGCCAACTGACTGAAAGAGATCCATATTTGTGCCTATTCCCAAAAAAGGGATCCAACTGAGTGTGCAAACTATCAGACAATATCATTAATATCACACACCAGCAAAATTCTACTAAAGATCATTCAGAAGCGACTGCAGCAGTATATACACAGGGAATTACCAGAAAATCAAGAGGGATTCAGAAGAGGGTGGGGAACCAGGGACATCATTGCTGATGTCAGGTGGACATTAGCTGAAAGCAGAGAGTATCAGAAAGATGTCTATCTATGTTTCATTGACTACATAAAAGCATTTGATTGTGTGGATCATAACAAATTATGGATAACACTTCAGAAAATGGGAATACCAGAACACCTAATTGTGCTCATGAGAAATCTGTACATGAACCAGGAGGCAGTTGTTCAAACAGAACAAGGAAACACTGAGTGGTTTAAAGTTGAGAAAGGTGTGCATCAGAGCTGTATACTTTCACCCTATCTCTTCAATTTATACGCTGAGCAAATAATCTGAGAAGTTGGACTTTATGAGGAAGAATGTGGCATCAAGATTGGAGGAAGACTCATTAACAACTTACGTTATGCAGATGACACCACTCTGCTTGCTGAAAGTGAAGAGGATTTAAAACATTTACTGATGAAGATCAAAGATCATAGCCTTCAATATGGGTTACGAGTAAACATCAACAAAACAAAAATCCTTACAACTGGGTCAGCACGCAACTTCACAATAAATGGAGAAAAGATTGAGGTTGTCCAAGATTTTGTTTGCTTGGCTCTATAATCAACACCATGGAACCAGCAGTCAAGAAATCAAAAGACGCATTGCTCTAGGAAAAGCTGTGGCAAAAGATCTCTTTAGAGTATTGAAAAGCAAAGATGTCACATTGAAGATGAAGGTGCGTCTGACTCATGTCATGGTATTTTCAGTGGCATCATATGGTTGTGAAAGCTGGACATTGAACAAGAGAGACAGAAAAAGAATTGACTTTAAAACTTATAGAAGGCAAGACAGGCAATACACTCCATCATATAGACTTTGGAAAGGATTTCCTTAATAGGACTCCAATTGCTCAAGAAATTGCAAGAATAGATAAATGGCATCACATGAAATTAAAAAGCTTCTGCACAGCAAGAGAAACAATTAACAGAGTGAAGGAAAACTCCATGGAATGGGAAAAAATCTTCTCATTTTATACATCTGACAAAGGTCTAATTACTAGAATTTATAAAGAACTCAAGAAAAAAAAAAAACCCAAAAACCAAACAACCCAATACCCAAATGGGCAAAGGAACTGAGTGGACATTCTCAAATGAAGAGGTCCATAAAGCCATGAAACACATGAAAAAGTGCTCAACATCCCTAGCCATTAGGGAAATGCAAATCAAAACAACTCTGAGATTTCACCTTACACCAGTAAGAATGGCCAAGATCAATAAAACAAACAACAACAAATGCTGGCAAGGTTGCGGGGAAAAGAAACACTTTCACATTGTTGGTGGAGCTGTAAATTGGTGCAACCACTGTGGAAATCAATATGGAGATACCTCAAAAAACTAAAAATAGATCTACCATATGACCCAGCTATAACACTATTGGGAATTTACCCAAAGGAGGATGGGTCATCATACCACAGAGAC
>VMDO01001270.1:62167-145379 GCA_007922755.1 Pedetes capensis
AACACGAGCTCAGAAAGAGAAACAACACATGTTCTCACTCATATGAGGGAGCTGATTCAAAATTACAAGAAGGAAAAAATCCTACTCAAAGGTCAATCATAATAAAAGGGGGGGAGGGAAGATAAGAATGATGTCAATATAAATGGACTAGAAATCGCATGTAATTGTTCTAACAAGATAAAAACAAAGACCACTACAGGAAAAGTTTCTATCTTAAACAGAACTGGAACCCAAGGACATATAGAAAAATACTACTAAGTAAAAGATAGAGAAGACTTGGATGGGAAACTTAGATGGGAAAGGGGGGAGCGGGGGAAGCAAAGGGGAGGGTAAGGGGGTACCTATATGAATAATGTTTATCAAATTGCATATATGAAAATTGTCACAATGAAAAGCATGTCAAAATTAATCACATTATGATGTACATTAAAAATTTCTAATAAAAAAATAAACAAACATAAGAAACTAAAAAAAAAAGAATTGATGCTTTTGAATTGTGGTGCTGGAGACGTCTATTGAATATACCATGGACTGCCAAAAGAACCAACAGATCTGTCCTAGAAGAAGTGCAACTGGAGTGCTCCTTGGAAGCAAGAATGGCCAGACTATGTCTTACATATTCCGGACATGTAGTTAGAGGAGATCAGTCCCTGGAGAAGGATATCATGTTTGGGAGAGTGGCAGGTCAACGCAAAAGAGGAAAACCCTCCACCAGATGGATTGACACAGTGTCTGCAACAATGGGCTTAAATGTAAATAAGATCGTTTGCCTGGCACAGAATCAACAAGTGTTTCCATCTGCTGTACATAGGGTCGCTATGAGTTGGACTCGACTCGCCGGCACCTAACAACAACAACAACAACAATACTTAAGTCTGAGCACCCAACGGAAATGTGGGTCTCCTTGATCTGTCTCACATAGCCCCTGAGATCCTTTGAGTATATCTGCAAGTCAAAACTACTTGTATAATAATATTTTTCTTTTTCCCTGAGCTGATAGTTGCACTGGAGGTGTAAAAACAACGGAAATCTGAAAAATCTGAAAGTGCAGATGCCTTAGTACAAATCAAAGCAGGAGCACCAAAGTGTATTGTTGTCACTAAAGTCTTCACCCCAGGGATTGAACTTGAAAAAATTAAAAGTTAAAAATATCCTTGATAAATCAAGGAAAAGTATTGAGTTTCTTAAATTTTCTTTCTTGGCTGCTCAACTTTTAAATATGCCCCGTGGTGAAACTGTAGTTAAGCATGAAGTGTTTCAGTTGTAACCTGGACTGCAAAGGACACTCATGTGATTGGCTGATGAACAAAATTAGCTGTTTTTATTTACAGAACACCATTTTTACATGGAAAACAACTTAGAGACAAACTAAACTTATTCAAGAGAGTATTTGTCTGACACTTTCTTGGAAATGAATAAAGAGATTCTGTCCTTTCAAGGAAAACAATAATATCTGTTCCAGCAATAAAATTCAAGCATCTCAACAAAAATTAGAATTTTAAAAAGCTTGTGTTAACTACTGTAAGTTTAGCAGTTTCCTAAAGTTTAGTAGTTTGCTATGAGATTGTTGTTGTTGTTGGGGGCCATCGAGTCATGTCTGATTCATAGTGACCCTCATAGGGTTGTCAGTGGTTGATTGTTTCAGGATTGCCATGGGAGTGGATTGCCATGTCCTTCTCCCATTTTTTCCAGTGGTGGGAATTGAAACCAGGACCTCAGAGACTGCAGAGTGGTGCTCTACCAACTGAGCTAAATCCCAGCTCCTATGAGATTAGTATGATATTAATAAATTTGTTTTAATATTGTACTAATAAAACATGCTATCATATGAATGGGCTGGGATTTAGCTCAGTTGGTAGAACACTGCGCTGCAGTCTCTGAGGTCCCGAGTTCAATTCCCAGCACCGCAAAAATGGGAGAAGGACCTGGCAATCCACTCCCAAGGCAATCCCGAAACAATCAGCCATGAAAACCCTATGAGGGTCGCTATGAGTCGGATACCGACTCAACGGCACCTAACAACAACAACATCATATGAATAATCTGCAAACTCAGTGAACTAATATTTTTCAAATGACCAATGTAGGATGTTAGAAAGGCATACCAAAAGTAAAAGGTCAATTCAACATACAAGATAGACCAACAGATTTTAATAACACAGAGTATGAAAAGTTCATTGATATGGTTACAGATTCCATATTGCAATGATTTTTTTTGAAAGTATGGCTTGTTGAGATTTGTATACTATGAAAGAAGAATACCTAAAATAACCTAAAAAGAAGAATATTTAAAATAATCTATGGAAGCACTACGGGTGTAATTCAGTGGTACATCATAAGATTGGCATGCACAAGGCCCTGGGTTCCATCTTCAGCACCAAAATAAAACAAAACAAAAAAGGCTATGAAAATACATTTTTCTTTCCAATAACACATCCATTTGGTATGGGATCTCTTTTTCAACCAAAGCTACATATTGCTATAGAGTGAATACAGAAGTAAATATTATGATCCAGCTGTATTCTGTTAAACTAGACATTATTTAGAATGATTTGTGAAAGTGTAAAATTAAATTTTATGTCTTTTTTTGAAAATATTTTTATAAAATATTTTACTTATTTTCAGATAAAATGGATTTATTATTTTAAAAATAGATTTCTCGTTTTTAAAAATTCCTATTTTAATTTCTAACACAATAAATATTGATAAACATGAACAAATGCTCTTGGGGTTCTCACTAATTTTTTAAAATGTAAAAGGGTCCTGAACTATAAAGATGGTGACCTGTCACTTTAGTGAAATACCAATGCATAGCAAAGGTGAAGGAAAATTCAGATATTTATTATGGTACTATATAGTGAAAATTTAGTAACAATTCTAATGGTCCACAATAATGGAATGGGAAACTAAATTGTAGTATTTTTGTACAGTGGGATATCACAGTTAAAATGAAAAAAATCAGATCTTTATGTGTCAAAATAGTGTTAGAGAAAAAATTATTCCTGCTGTGTGCTGAAGATGCAGTTGGATATGCACACCACTGCAATAGAAGCTTGAGTTGGGGAGAGTGAGTGAACTTGATTCCAACTCCAACAAGGACAAATGGGGATTTATGGTGGAAGAGCAGAGTGGTGGTGAATGGATGGAAAGTTACTAACAGGGATTATCAGGAGTAAGGGGGTTCTTGATAGAATGACTACACAGAATTCTTGCTGAACACAGCTCAGGGTGATAACATACGAAGGTGATTATATACTAAAAGTAGGAGATTTTCATTAAACTGATTTAGCAGGATTCCTTTTCACTTTGGATTCTACAATGAGAGAGAAGGAAGCCCAAGACTGCATCTAGTCAAGCAGAGAATTCAGAGGAGCCTGACTAAGGTTTTGGTCAAAGAGGACTCTTTGTCCATAGTTAAATGTCAAAAACATAATATTGAAAATATTCTAAAGCAAATAATATTTGGTCTAGTGCTCTGTATCCATCCTGGGGTTAGGACAGGCAGAATAAGTGAAGATTTTTCCTATTTTCTTAGGAGAAAATGCTGTTTATGTTTTCTATGAAAGGAGTATATGGGATTGGATTTTAGAGATACATCTCTTGATCTGTCTCTATCACTAATGACTTTAATAGGAGCTCACCCAGGATTTGGCCTGCAGTGCTTTCTTTTTTCCAGGTTATAACAGTGCTGCAGTTTTTGCTGCTGCTTTTTAAAAATGAAAGTTCGTAAATGTTTTGCAATATAAAATTAGAAATTTACATATAAATTTGCATATAGTCATAGTTATCTTGCCTGTGGTCATATCACTCTGGTGTTAGATCCTGTCACATCTCAGAAGGTAAGTAGGGTTGGATCTGGTTAGTGCTCAGATGGGAGACCACCTGGGAACACCAGGTGCTGTAGGCTTGGGAGAAGGACTGGGCAACCCACTCCCAAAAAACAATTAGCCATTAAAAACCCTATGAATAGCAGAAAAACACTAACAATACTGTTGTAAGGAGGGTGGCTATGAGTCAGATACTAACTTGATGGCATTTAACAACACCACCATAGTTATGTAAAAGTGCTATACATATGTAATAGTTAATAAACTCTTTCATTGCTAAAAACATTTTTGTTTTTGAGAATTAAATGAGATCTTATACTTAACTCTTAGCTAGATATTATTAATAGCCTAATTTTAGAAAGGTTGGTAAATTTAGACAATATAGTAACTATACATTCATAGCCAAAAAGTAGAAAACCCAGAATTTAATCCAGGTTTTCTGTCTGAAAATATCATATTTTTCACTGACATGTCCTAATTTTCTGTTCTCAACATGAACATTGCAAGGGTATCACCAATGAAAGTAGAAAACACACACACACATATTTAGCTGATTCTTGTTATTTGCAGTAATTTTAGTTTATAGAGTCGCTGTGAACACCAAATCAGCCAATACTTAGTCCTTTGCCTAGGGGAAATACAGGATTAGGTTCCTGTAAGCCTCTGGTCCCAATAATTTCATCTATTGATCAATATACTATATAATCTTGTTTTATGTGGGTTTCTCCTTAAGGAAATCTTTTTAATGTATGTTGCCAATCCATTAATATTGAATTCATAACCAATAACAATATGATTCATGTTTAAACACAGTTTATTTAATACTTGGATTATAATGGTGTTAAGTCTTCCTTTGCCACATTGATCTTCTATCAACTTGCTCTATCTATTATTGAAGGTGGGCTATTAAAGTCTCTGCCTATTACTATTAACGTATTTCTCCTTTGAATTCTGTCTTAGTCAGCTCATGTGTCATTGTAGCAAAACACTTGACAGAAACAAATTTATAGGAGGAATCATTTGTTAGGGTTTATGGTTTAGAGGATTGCAGTCTATAGAGGCAGAGCAACTGTGGTAATGAAGTAGGTGGCAGGGTATGTGACAGAGGACTTCACATCTTGGTGATCAGGACCAGGGAGAGCTTTCTGGAACCAGGAGCCCACACAGAATCTCCAAATCACCCCCTCCCTATATCTGCTTCTGCAGAACTAGAGCCTACCTCCCAAAGTTCCATGTATCCCAGGACAGCACCATTACCTGGAGATCAACCATTTAAACACATGACATTTGTGGAGCATTTTAGACTGAAACCATAACAGTATATATGTCTATAATTGTTATGCAATAAGTAGACCATTTTATCATTACATAATGTCCCTTATCTTTTGTAACTATTTTTGACTTAAAGTCTATTTTACTTGATGTTAGTAAAGCCCTCCAGTTCACTTTTGATAGTTTGCATGAAATATCTTTTCCATCTTTTCACATAAAGCATTTTCATATCTTTGATCCGAATCTTGTCTCTTATAGAACTCACACAGTCATAGTGTTGGATCATTTTTTAATCCATTCTACCAATCTCTCTTTTGATTGGAGAATTTAATCCATTTATGTTTAAAGTAAGTGCTACTAATAAAATATGTCCTTTGCCACTTGTTTTCTTTTTTCTTTTGTACCGTACTGAGGATTGAATCCAGGGCCTCGGGCATGCATGCTTTGTAAGTGCTGTACTGAGTTGCATCCACAGCCCATTTTTTTTTTTACTTTTTGAGACAGGGTCTCACTAAATTACTCAGACTGCCTCTAGTCTCAAACTTGAGATCATCCTGCCTCTGCCTCCTGAGTCACTGGGATTATAGGTTTGTACTACCATATATGGCTTCCACTTGTTTTCTAACTGTCTCATATTTTTTTTTTGTTCTTCAATCTCTCCCCCTCTGCCCTCTTTTGCATTAAATACTTTCTAGTGTGCCTTTTCAATTCCCTTATTGGCATTTTTACTATATGCTTTGGTTATTTTCCTCATGATTGCTCTGGAGGTTATAAATACATTTTAGTTGATAGCCTCTGGATCCAGAGTTCATATTACTACCAAACAAATTTCGGTAGTATACAGTATGCTATGTCATTCTGTACCTGTTCCTTCTTTCTGATCTGCTTTTTACACTTTGTATGCCCATTAATGTGTAGGTCTATATAACTTTGAAATTATCTTACCTAAGGGAAAATTAATACTGCCTTTTATATTATCTGAATATTTATCCTTGCTGACACTCTTTACTTATTTGTGTAGATTAAAGTTATTATATCATGTCCTTTCATTTCAGCCTAAAAGATTCAAGCATTTCTTGTAGGACAGGTATATGAAGGGCACTGCCTAGGGAGGCAGTTTGCCCCAGGGCCTATCTAGGCTCCCTTGGAGGACTGAGGCTTGTTCCCCAGGCAGTCACCTTTGCCCTTCATCCTGGAACTCAGGGTCATCGAGCTCCCCAAGATGGCTCTGGCATCTATTCCCTTGCCTCCGCCCCCTCAACACCAATTGGCTGTTTCCAAACCCCTGAACAGCTCCAGATTGGACCATCCTGGAACCACCCCTGATTGGCTACTTCTACAAAACCAAATTTGAATATCCCCTCTGATTGGCTGAAACCCGTAAGAGGTGACTGCCTCTGATTGGTCCCTGGCAAGCCCCAGAAGAGTATATAAGGGCGACACACAGAGCAGTTTGGGTCCATTCCATCGACCAGGACAGACAAGGAAGAAGTAAAGAGCTATTGGAGAAGAGCACTTGGAGTCTTCATTGGGAAGAAAGAAACAAAGAGCTGCTGTGGGCAGAAGCCTCTGAGCCTGCCTTTCTCAAGGCTTCTCAGAGCAGCCATGGGCATAAGCCTCCTTTCCGGGCGGTGCAGCTCCTGGATGCCCAGCTCCCTCTCACCAGAAGATGGGTCTTTGGCTGCTGGTTCCTGCTCTCAGCCGGAGCGAGTCCAGTGGCAGGGCGACGCCCCACAGGTATACAAGTGACAGACTCTTGTTTTCTGTTTATCAGGTAATATATAAATTTCTCCTTAATTTTTAAAGAATTTTTTTTGCTAAGTATAGAATTTTTCACTGGTAACATTTTTCCTTCTGCACTTTGTATATGTGCTCTTACTATGTCCTGTGGACCATTGTTCCTGTTATTCTTACTGATAATCCTGTCTTTAAGAGGAGTCACTTCTTTCTGCTTCCAAGGTTCTCTTTTTGTCTTTGGCTTTGATTGTTTGATTAGGATGTGTCTTAGTGTGTATCTCTATGAGTTTAAATTGTGCAGAATTTGTTGACCTTCTTGGATACGCAGATTAATATCTTATTAACTTTGGGAAGTTTTCAGGTATTATGTTGTCAAGTACTTTCTGTGATTTTCTATCTTCTCTTCTTTTGGACTTCCATTATGCATGAAGTTCCTCAGATGTCTTAGGCTCTATTACTTCTTTTCATATTTTCTTCTTTTTCTCTTACTGAATAATCTCAGATAACATATTATTACATTCATTGGTTCTTCTGACTGCTCATGTTCCCCTTAACAGATATTTTATTTTAGTTATTGTACTTTTTAACTCTAGAATGTGTATTTGGTTCCTTTTTGTAATTTCTGTCTATTCACTATGGGGAGTCATTCTCATGCCTTTCTCTAATTATTTAGACACAGTTTCCTCTAGCTCTTTAAATATATCTAAAATAGCTGATTTTTCCAGGTGCAATGGCATATGCCTGTAATTTCAGCAATTCAGGTGGCAGAGGCAGGAGGATTACAGCTCCAGGTCTAAGGCAATCTATGTAACTTAGCAAGACCCTGTCTCAAAATAGAATGTAAAAATGGGCTGGGATTCCAGCTTACTGGAAGAACACTTGCAAAAACATGTGGGAGACTGTTTCAATTCCATTCTACCATTTAAAAAAAAAAGGCTGATTTTAACTCTTTGTCTTATAAGTGCAATATTCTTGGGGATGGCTTCCATTGATAGACTTTTTTCTATGTATGGGCCATATGTTCTTGCTTCTTATCAAGCCTCATGGATTTTTGTTTAAAAATGAACATTTTAAATATTTTAATGTGCAACTCTGGATATCATATTTTGCCCCATCCCAGGATTTGCTATTATTGCATGTTGTAGGTATTTCTGTTCATTCAATTACTCTACTATACTACTTTTTAAAAATTCTGTATTCTTTATGATGATAACAACCAAAAGTATCTGTTCCACTACTTTAGTGGTCAACTACTGCTTAGACAGAGATTTCCTTAAAGATTTTTAATAAAAACAAACTAACAAATGGTCTCATTCTTTGTAAAAGAGCTCTGTATGTTGTATGGCATATCTTCAACATTCACTGGGGTGATTTACAGCTCATTATTATCCCTCCTTTCTGCTTATGGAGAGATGCAAAGTCACCCAGAGGCGAGAGCTAAGGACCTTGCAGGTATTTCTTGAGAATGTGAACTGCCCTGGGCACGCATGTAGCTTCTAGATTCCTAGATATATGTCAAAGCTTCTAACTTCTTTATTTCTCAAGGTATCTCATTCCTTAGCAGATTTTCCTCCCAGGTTCTTGGTTAGTCTGTTCTTTTTCCCAACTCCTATCCATTGCCCCAAGTAGCAGGCACTAAAATGTTAAACTGCAACCAATTTTTTTTTCTTTTTTTCTGTACTGGGGTTTGAACTCAGGGCCTTGCGCACTGAGCTGCACCCTCAGACCCATTTTATTTATTTATTTATTTATTTATTTATTTATTTATTTATTTTTGTACTTTTTGAGACAGGGTCTTGCTAAATTATGCAGACTGCCTCTGGTCTTAACTTGCAATCCTCCTGCCTCCGCCTCCTGAGCCACAGGGATTACAGGCATGCGCCACCGTGCCCAGCAAACTGCAACCATCTTTGCCAAATGTCCAAAGTACAGTGACTGTAACTGGATGAATTCTGAGTTCAAGATAATGAGAAGTCATTTGAGCAAGACTTGTAGGAAGTTAGCAGCAATTCTTTCAAATAATATCCTTCTCCTCTTTCATAAAAGATATTAGAAATTTGTAATTTGTTGTAATTTTCAAAGCTTCCACTGAGATGTTGAGTGAAGAATGAGAGTAGGGTAAACTAAAATGCACAACTGTTGCTCATCTTAATGATATTTAACCATGATTCTTGAATTAACAATGTTTTAGTCCTATGTTTTAGGTTAGTTTCCATAGTTCTCAGAGGTTGATTCTTAGAAAAAGTTGTCAGCATTTTGTTGTTGTTATTTTTGTGTTAATGAATAGATGGACTTTCAGAATTCCATATGTGACTTTTCTTTGATGATATCCCTGTCTAATTTTTAAAAGAATGCCTATTTATTTCCAATGGCTTTCCTTTACTCATTTGCATGTGTTTTCTGGGGGTGGGGTGTTAAGTCAAAAATACTCTAAGCACATAAAGGTTCACTCAAAGTTTCCTGAGTTGAGGGATTTTTTAAATTTTATAACAACAATGATATGAACAATAATCTACCTTCCATGAACCTGCAGCCATAGCACTGTGGCATCTGATCCCCTCAGATCTTGGAAGCTAAGCAGGGTCGGGCCTGGTTAGTACTTAGATGGGAGACCGCATGGGAACACCAGATACTGTAGGCTTGGGAGAAGGACCCGGCAACTCGCTCCCAAAAATCAATCCGCCATTGAAAACCCTATGAATAGCAGAGAAGCACTGACAATAGCATTTGGCTTGTTGCATATAGGGTCGCTATGAGTCGGGATACTGACTTGATGGCACCTAAAAACACCACCACCACCTTCCACAAAGAAGCACTTAGTGCTAGGCTTTGCATTATGTGCTTTATATATATTATCCCTCTTAATCCATATAACAATGCTATGTTATAACCACTTTAATTATCTTCATTTTATATCTGATGAAAAAATTAATTTTAAAGAAATTAAATTCTAGATCATTTTGGTAGTAAGCGGCAAAAGTGTGCTTCACATCAATGTCAATCTGATTTCAGAATGTTGTTCTTAACCATGATGCTAAGAGAAGAAGAAATTCAGAATTCTATTTCATCTGATTTTGATGTGTAGGTCTTTGGTTGTTGCCATTAATATTAAAATTAATGCAGTGAACATTAATATATTGGGCAAAAAACAGGATATTGACCTAAATACACCAGTCAACAAATATTTATTTCATACTTCTCAGATGTCAGCATTGTGCTAGAGGTTTCTTAGGATAAAATGGGATTCCTATCTTAAGAATCCAATTATTTGCCCAGGAAGTGAGAATGAATATGTGAGAAACAGCTAATCTCTAAACTATAAAATACTAAGAAGAAATTTAATGGAAGTTCAGAGAAAGAAGATCACTGGTCACAAGTTGTAGTGCAAAAGGGAATACCATGAATTCACCAAAATATACCTGAAGAATAAAGAAGCTTGAATGTGACTTAGAAACTCAGAGCTTCATAGCTTAATTTGACAATTCAGTTAAAGTAATGTTTTTCCAATGTTATGTTTAAAGTATTGCAATGACAAAAGATGAAGCTCTAAACTACCAACCTTAATGAATTCAAGCAAGGTATTTTTTTTTAAGTATAGAATCCAAAATATTGCATTGTGGGTTTGGATAAATTGCTACAGATAAATGTATGAGCCAATTAAATCTGTTTGGAGAAATCAAGCATGAATATGCAAACTCCAAAGAGGAAATGGTCTTCCAGCTGGCCCTAAAGCATGAAGTAGTGGCAGTCAGTTCTATGACACTCATCCTGCTGAGCATGAGTAAGGACATACCAGAAAGATCATTCTCACTTCTCAGACCAGAAGAGCAAGTTCTTTTTTCCTGGTCTATAGTGTCTTTTTTACAGAAGCTGTAAGACAATGTGATCAGGCAGCTAAATGATTTATTGCCTATATTAGTTTGACATGAGCCTGAAATGTGAGAGTAAAAAAGACCTTAAGTACACAGTATAATTCTTGGACTTACATATAAAACAAAAAAGTAAGTTGGGCATAGTGTGCACATCTCTAATTCCAGTGACTCTGGAGGCTGAAGCAGGGGCATAACAACTTGAGGCCAGAGGCAGCATGCAGAGATCCTGTCTTCAAATAAACAACAACAACAACAAAAAAAAAATGAAAAATAGGGTAGGGATGCCACCCAGTAGTAGAGCACTTGCAATGTATGTGTGAAGCCCTGGGTTCAACCCCCAATTATGGTAAATAAAATAATAAAATAAAATAAAAATTAAATTATAAAACAAAAAAGACCCTGTGTTTCTTATTTCAGCTCCTCACATATCTCCATTTAGGCTCTTGTCTAGGTCTTTCTTCAATCAGAGTGAGGGTACCACAAGCACTTTTGGAGCTACACTTCTTTAAGTTCATCTTTTTATGGCAGTATAAGAAAAGGAGGGATTTTGGTGTCCCAGACAACCTTATTTGGCACCTGCCTGGTCCTTCCTTGATGACAGCCCTTAATTATCTTAAGCTGGTTGGTTTCCTTCCAAGTGCACTGCAAACTATATTGTTAATCTTGTAATGCCAGTTGGGGTTAAGCTGACTTGACTTTTTTTTCACTGTCCTTGTACTTTGGGTTCAGCTTATTTGGCAAGGCTGATTTTTCTTTGCTTATGTCTATTTCTAATGCACTATTAGATGACTTTAAAAAAAAATACTTATATCTCATCAGCAATTCTCCAGGATGACAGGTTTGCAGAATAGCAGTCTAGGTAGAAAGATAAGCAAAGGGTTAGGCTTTGGAAAGTCTTGTTCCAGGAACTAGAGATCAAGTGGAAAAGTAGAGAATAGTCAGGTCATTCACAAAGGCAAGGAATTTGGACTTTATTCTGTGCAATAAATGGGATAGTGACTGATCTGTGAATCATAAGAAAACTGCATTAGCATAATATAGGATTGTGGTGGTTGTTGTTAGGTGTCAGTGAGTCCATCAGGATCATAGCCACCCTATGTACAACAGAACAAAACACTTCCCAACACTCTCCTATGCCCAGCACTAGGTCAGTGCTTCTTTGCTATTCATAGGGTTTTCAATGGCTGATCATTTCAGGATTGTTTCAGGAGTGGGCTGCCAGGTCCTTCTCCCATTTTTGCGGTGCTGGGGATTGAACCCCAGGGCCTCAAATCTGGCAGAGCAGCACTCTACCAACTGAGCTAAAACCCAGCCCAGAGGACAGTTAGAAGGAGACAAATAGCAATAGCATCCAGGACACTAATATTAAAAGGGTTATTAAAGTAGTCACCACAGATTAATCCATCTCTACTTAGAATCTAATATGTAAGGATATTTTTAAGCAGTTAAAAGTAGACAGAAAAGAAAATGGTATAAGAAAGAAGAGAAAATTGGATCAAATTGTGACTAATAATCATTAATCCTTTCTAATTTTTTGAGGTACTGGGGGCTGAAACCAAGTCCTTGTATGTACTTTACAAGCACTGTGCCATTGAGCTGCTCCCCAAGACTATTTTTTATTACCTCTCTTGAGACAGGGTCTTGTTAATTACATAACTGCCTCTTCTGGTCTTGAACTTTTGATCCTCTTGTCTTCCCCTCCCAAATTGCTGGGATTACAGATGTGCACCACTGTGCCTGGTTAATTCTTTCTAATAATTAACATGACTAATTATATATTAATATGAAATTTAAAAGTAAAGCTTATATCCTTCATATATCTTATTAGAATTAAATGTCAACACAAAAATATATTTGTACTGACATACAATTTTCCTTGTACAGTTGTCCTTCATTTTATCTGTAGAGGACTGGAACTAGAACCCCTGAAGATATAACCTAAATCCTCAAATATTTTATAAAAATATCATAGTATTTACATATAACTTGCATCTTCCCCTATTCTTTAAATCATCCCTAGATTACCTATAATACCTAATCCAAAGTAAATACTATACAAATAGCTATTATACTACATTGTTTAGGTAATAATGACAGTAAGAAAAGTCATGTTCAGATCAGATGCAATAAGTGTAGGCCTAACAACATGGTATATAAATGAGACATGAGGAAAGGAACATTTAGACAATAAATGCTAGGAAGAGATAAGAGGGCCTATGAAATGGGGCGAGCCTATAACAGGGTGTGCCTACCCATCACTTCCTTTGTGTACATTCAATATAGGGTGTTGAGTGGGGCAAATTTAAGTTTTACATTTGGGGATTTTCTGGAATTTTATTTCATTTTATTTTTATTTTATTTTATTTTATTTGCAGTATTGTGGGGCTGAACCAAAGGCATTGCATGTACTCTGCAAGTTCTCTACCACTAAGCTGCAACCCCAGCCCAATACTCTTTGGTGTATTATTTTCATCTTGAAGCAGGGTCTCACTAAGTTACACAGGCTGCCTCTGGCCTCCCACTCGATCCTCCTGCTTCCACCTCCCACTTCACTGGGATTACAGATGTGTGCTACTGCACCTGGCTTGGAATTGTTTTTTAATATTTATGATTCTTGGATGGTTGAATCCATGGATATGGAAACTACATATGTGGAGGGTCAATTGTATACATTTCTAGTCTACAGACTGTAGGTTACAAACTTTGCTCTCATTTTTTCCCTTCATGAACATTGCTACCTTTCACTCCCCACAAAATGGAAAAGTCAAGAAATCAACCATGAAACTTCTGCAAAGGTTTCCAGAATTGAATTGTATTCACTGGCTTTCTTCTCTTTGCCTTATCTTGCTCCCAACTGCACCAGCTTTAAATTCTCTTACACTTTGCGTTTGTGAATCCTAAAACACCATGAAAAATAATAAATGAAGTGGTGCTCCTCTCTCCCTGCTCTGGAGGTCTTGGCAATCTTCGGTCCAAATTAATGGTAGTCATATTTATCTATAGCTCATCACAGAGTTTACTGTGGTTATTTTATAGATTAAAATTTCTATAACATCATTTATATTCAGAGTAAGTGATTAATATTTTATCTATAATTACTCATGAGGATCCTGAGAGGATTGTGAATAAATTATATCTCAAAAAAATTAAACTTAAAATTAAAAAACAAACCTGAGAGGCAAAGTGCTGCTTATCACTAGAGTTTACAAAGAAAAATTGAGATTTGTAGAATTAAAATTCACTCAGGAAAATACCCCTCCCAAAATTTAAAAAATTAAAAAATGATCACTGTGATTCTCAGTTAATAGGATCTCAGCTTAACACACCATACAGTGTGATAGCTGGACACTGAACAAGGGAGACAGGAGAAGCATTGATGCTTTTGAATTATGATGCTGGAGACAAATACTGTATATCATGGACTGCCAAAAGAACCAACAGATCTGTCCTAGAAGAAGTGCAACCAGAATTCTCCTTGGAAGCAAGGATGGCTAGACTTCATCTTACATATTTTGAACATGTAGTCGGGGGGACCAGTCCCTGAAGAAGGACATCATGTTTGGGAGAGTGGCAGGTCAACAACAAAAAAAGGAAAACCCCTCCAATAGATGGATTGACACATGTCCACAACAATGGGCTTAAACATAAATAAGATCATGTGCCTGACAGAGAATCAGGGAGTGTTTCGTTTGGACATAGGGTCACTATGAGTCGGACTCAACTCAAAGGCACCTAACAGCAGCTTAACACATGAACACATGAAGCCATATTATCTACTCAGAATGTCTTCCTACTGATGTTTTCAATAAATTGGTGGCTATCTAAAGTATAGCTGTTTTTTTCTGAAAAAACTTGATATTGGGCTAGAATCTAATATTGGTAAGTATGATATCTTAAATCAATAGGGAAAAATAATTATTCAATAAATCAAGTATTAAAAAAATAGTTATACATTTAGAGGAGAAAATGCATTATCTAAATACATGCCTCACAGGAAACATGAAAATTAATAGACGGCTTAAAGCAGTGGTATCCTACTTTTTTTGGTACCAAGGACCAGGGTGGTGGAAGCAGGTGATGGTTTCAGGATGATTCAAGAGCATTACATTTATTGTGCAAATTGAGATGAATCTTCACTCACCTGCTGCTCACATCCTTACTGGTCCATGGTCCCAGGGTTGGGGACCCCTGGCCAAGAGAGTAAAGGAAAAAAATCTCAAGTATTAAAACTGAAATGAAAGGCAGTGAATTCTTAATGATAGCTCTGGAAGGCAAAGAACTTTCTGAGTGTAGAACTGAGGGAGGATATCCCAAAGGAAAGAGCTGATAGATTTAATAATATACAATTAATAGCTTCTGTTTACTATTTAAAAATCAAAATAAAATAATAAAACTCCTTCCTAGCTAGAGCTTTTTTCTTCTTTCTTGCTTTTTTTTTCTTTTCTTTTCTGTCATTCTTCTCTTTCTTTCGGTACTTAGGGGTGGAACCCAATGCCTTGCACATACTTTGTAAGTGCTCTAGCACTGGGCTGTACCTCCAGCCCATTTTTATGTTTTGTTTTTGATACAGGATCTCACTAAATTGCATAGGCTGTCTCTGGCCTCAAACTTGCGATCCTCCTGCCTCTGCCTCCCAAATCACTGGGATTACAGGTGTGCACCACTGAGCCCCAGTAGAGCTTTGTTTTTAGTAGAAGAACTGTAAAAAGTAAGTGTAAACAATCAATAATAGAGTATAGATTTAAAAATTATAGCCCACTCAGTTAATGGAATATTGTAGATATTACAATAGTACCATATATTCTCAAATCTAATCCACTGCTAATCTAACCTGCACTCAGGTTTTGGCTATTCTTTAAACAGAAAAATGTTAGTTTGCAATTCTAATCTGCTTCTTTCCTTCAACTGCTCCTTGTTTATAAGGGTGAAAAAGTATAATAGTGACAAGACAGTAATGTTCCAGTTATGAGTGATGAAGACAAGTGTGATGAATAATAGGTAAATTATAATGATAATAATAAGCAAAATAATACAGCATTGCATTGTTTTATGACATGTACTGTAGTTCTATAATTTTCCTAAAAACCAACTCTAGATTGTGAATCTAATCCACACTCAGTTGTAATCCACATCTGACTTTTTTAGCCCTCTAAAATCAGCCATTGAAACCCTATGAGGGTTGCTATGAATCTGACTCGATGGCACCTACCAACAACAAAACTGTAGAAAGGGCATGGATTAGATTTGAGTATACACAGAATTTACAAAAAATTCATCATGATACATAAAGCCCACATGTTTTAATATGATAAATATAGATAAAAAGTAATATATGCCAAATATGCACACAAATAAAAAATTCCTCCTGATATTTTAATTAACTATTTTTTAATATTTTGCAGTACTGCAGTGTTGAACTCAAAACTTTGCACATGCTAGGCAAGTGCTCTAGCACTTAACTGCAACTCCAGCTTCATTTTCTTTTCTTTTCCCTTTCTTTCCTTCCTTCCTTCTTTCTTTCTTTTTATTTTCTTTCTTTTTTTTTCTCTTTCCTTCCTTCCTTCCTTCTTTCTTTCTCTTCTTTTCCTTTGTTGTGATACTTGGGAGTTGAACTCAGGGCCTTGCACATACTTTGCAAGTGTCCGCTACTGGGCTACACCCTCAGACTATATTTTAATTTTTTATCTTGAGACAGGATCTCACTATATTAAACAGGATGCTTCTGGCCTCAAACTTGACATCCTCCCGCCTCTGTCTTCTAAGTCCCTGGGATTACAGGTGTGAGCCACCAGGCCCAAATATTTTCTTTCTTTCCTTTTTTCTTTTCTTTTTTCTTTCTTTCTTTTCTTTTCTTTTCTTTTTTTTTCTTTCTTTTTGATTCAAACTCAGTCTAACTCTTTTAACATTTTAATTTTTTAAATGCTTTAACATTTAAATTCTTTTGACATTGCTTTGTAGCTTATCTGAGTGCTCATTAATGCTATTAGTTTTCTGCAATATTGTGTGATTCTAAACACACTGTTAGAGTAGAAACTGACCTAAGAATTATCACCTCCATGGAAATCTTAGAACCCAAGTAGCAGAAGCCAGGAACCTCATGGGTGCCCTGGACATGTGAACCCTTCTTGTCCAATGGCACAGTGCCTTTCAGTACACAGGGAACACTCTCTATATTAGGTCAGCTATTAACAGCAAATATACATGAAGGACAGTCCACGCCATGATGGCAATACAACATAGAAAATAACACAAAATAGTGTAATTTTCTTCTTCTTCTTACTTTTATGCATAATTATTTCTAATTTTTAAAACTGAATTGGCTTCTTTGTCTAATTGAGCCTTACTATATCTGCTCTCAATCATGTGTTCCTTGGGATTCTGCCCAACATCATCAACTGCGCGCTCTCTCTCTCTCTCTCCCTGTCCTATCCTGTGTGTAATTCTTGCCTTGTAATGCAGTATTGAATCCATTTCTCATCATATATATATATATATATATATATATATATATATATATATATATATATTTACACACACACACAGGCACACACAAACATATATTTGCCATATTTCTAACATTCCATGTCTCTTAGTCACATCATATTTAGCAACTAAGACTGGTGATTTCTCAGACCTGTCCACAGAGGTCAACATTGGTTTGATGTTTTTATCTAAAAGTTCCACATTTTGTTCTGTTTTTTTTTTTTTTTCCCCTCCATTAGATCACAACTTCCTTGGTTTTAACTTCATTTCAGGAATTTTGCTATTCTTAGTCTATTTGATTTTATACTATTTAACATAAGGCACAAAATAAGAAAACTTCCTTCTTTTTCCAATCTGTTACATGTTAATTTGCTGAATATTTCTACTTTGATTTTTTCAATATTTACCTTTATTTGGTGGGACTGTAAGTGATGAGATCCAGATAATTTGACTTACCCTACATTCAAAGTCACAGAACTATTTTTAAAGCAATTACTTTGGCATTTTATCTCATCTCTCTGACTATAGGTACAAATACAAATCCACACATGCAAACGTGCATATGTGCTTTTTGTTTGTTTGTTGTTTTTGCTTTTTCTTCCTGTTTTCTGTGCTTCTCCTTGCCATGTCTGGTCTCGCCCTTTGTTTAGAAATTTCTGACTCCCTTGCACATCCATGTACATAGCAGAACTATTCACAGTAGCCAAGAGGTGGAAGTAACCCAAATGTCCATGGATGTGTGAATCATAAAGTATGGTATAGACATACAATGGAAGGTTATTTGGGCTCAAAAAAGAAGGAAATTCTGTAATATGCTACAACATGGATGAACCTGGACAACACTGTGCTATGTGAAATAAACCAGTTATTGAAAGACAAATACTGTATCATTCTTCTTACATACAGTATCTGAAGTCATCAAATTCATAGAAACAGAAGCAGAACGGTGGTGGCCAGTGGAGTGGGGAGGGGAAGGGAATTGTTCTTCAAGGGACATAGAATTTCAGATTTGGAAGATGAAAAAGTTCTAGAGATCTGCTTCACAACAACATGAACACACTTAACAGTCCAGAGTTGTACACTTGGGAAGGGTTAAGATGCTCAATTTTATGTTATATATTTTTACCACAATAAACAAAATTAAAGATTAAAAAAGGTACTTCTAGATATTAATGCAGACATATTAGCTTATTAGTCACTTCATATTTGAGCCTAATAATTGGGAAGTTCATCTACAGTCATACCATCCTGGCCTCAGATCTGGTCAGATCTCAAAAGGTAGGCGGGGTTGGGCCTGGTTAGTATTGGATGGGAGACCGCCTAGGAATACCAGGTGCTGTAGACTTGGGAGAAGGGCCTGGCAGCCCACTTCCAAATCAGTCAGCCATGGAAACTATGAATAGTAGAGAAGCACTGACACATTGCCAGGCACAGTGTCTGGTAGTGTTTTGTTGTATTGTACATAGGGTCACTAGGAGTCAGACCCTACTCAATGGCATCTAACAACATCAGGAAGTTTAGTTATGATAGCGATGTTGCCACATGATTGACATACAGACTTTACTTGACACAAGAGCTTCCCTACCTCTGCTGCAGTACTTTGGTTATATCTTCATCAGAACACTTGATCTGTTTTGTTTATATCTCTGTCACTTCCACCTGATTGTGGGTGCCTGAGAGGTTGTGATTGTGTTTTATTCAATTTCATATTACAGAGAGCTGGGATATAACAGGTGCTTGAGAAATATTTGAGTGATATTTAAGTAATTAAAATTATTTGCTGCAATAATTGCAATTAATTGCAGTTACTGAAAGAGCTCTGGCTACAGCCATAGGCAGCCTGGGTTCTAGTCCCATATCTACTATTCTCTGATCTCTTCAGCCTTCAATTTATCAATTGGTGAAGGGAAATTTCAGGCTAATACTTTCCTAAAACCTATCCTAATTCTCAGACTCTGTTTTTATATATCAGTGTCTCCACTAGGGACTCATAAGAAGGCAAAATAATGATTCAGTCAAAATCCGAATACTTCTCTTAAGAATCTAAGCCTAGAAGAACTCAGGTAGTAGCCAATACAAAAGCCCCTTGTTGTTGTTAAGTGCCATTGAGTCAGTGGCTGACTCATAGTGACCCTACAAACAACAGGTGAAACAATATTGTCAGTGCTTCTCTGCTATTCATAGAATTTTCAATGCTGATTGGTTTTTATAGGAGTGGATTGCCAAGTCCTTCTCCCAAGCCTAGTGCACTTGGTATTCCCTGATGATCTCCCATCCAAGTACTAACAAGGCCCAACCCTGCATAGCTTCTGAGATCTGACCAGATTGGATCTCACAGTGGTACGGCTGTAGACTTTTAAGAAAGATCTTTAGGGATAACATAATGTTGATTTTGCCAAACTGCTGGATCTCTTGACATGAGACTGTTACATTAATTACTTTTCTTTAAAGTATATGTAGGAATTCGTGCCGTTTTTGGAAGCAGCGTTAAGTACTCTCTCCTTACCTAAAAACTAAATTGCATGCATAGATGTATGCAGAGATCTGCAGTCCCTTGAATCTCCAGGATGTTTGAAAGTGTGTGAGATCTCTTTAAAGAGCATATTAGCATGTATCCAAAAGTTAGACTGTAATACTATTTAACTGCTCTATTTTTCCATTATGGGTCTGTCAGCAGGAATATGTTGCCCTATAGTACATGACAAGTGAAAATGCTGGTAACATTGTTTTTCATAGACAGAAAAAATACCAAAGAAGCAATTTCTTAGCTAAAATGTCACCTGTTAGATGTATAGGGCTCACTGTATTTTGTTGCCCTGGTAACGGATGGTGTACAATGACTCCTTTGCACTGCTCCATCAGAGTGATTGCATCCTGTTTTTTCCATCATTTTACAAGAGGCTGTTTTCATTCTCCCTTCCTGACCATATTAAGTGTGAAGAGATTGAATTACTGTGCTGTACCTTCTCCATTCGATGTGGATTTAAGAGTTGATATTGATGTACTGAGACCTGCGTACTTCTTCAAGAAAAAAAAAGCTACAAATTATAATGAATTTGACTTTTATGTATCGACCATTCAAGAGTTGAAGTAGGGTTGCTGCACCCAAGGGATAGACATGGCCTGATCAGCATTTTTCACTCGAACGAATCCAATTGATAAAGCAATATACTCAGTGTCACTTTGCTTGATCTCCAGGTTTAACAATAGTCATGCTAAAAGTAGATACATTACTCCATAAATTTTGCTCATAAAAAAAATGTGCTAGCCATAGCTTTCTACAGCTGTACTCCTCCAACTTTTAACTAAGCAGGGCAAAAAGGAGGTCCATTCCAAAATTTTGCTGAGACCATGCAAGTGGGGATGATGCGTATTCAGGTACTCATTACAACGGAAACCAGGCACCACTTTGCTTCCTTGCCCACAGCAGCGAACTGCAAAGCATTCCCTCAGAAAATGGGCTTCTTGCTCTCTTAAATGGAAAATTACTCTCCCAAGTGACACACTGCTTTCTAATTATCAAACTGTTTCAGTGTGTCACTAGAACAACTTCATGCCTCCAAAGTCATTTGGTTGAAAATTTCATTTGCCTCATTTAAAATGGGAGAGTGAGTTTTCTTAAGGCCAAGGTTTCCTTTAATATGCTTGAGGTAATTTAATTTTTGACAATTGCCACATAATATTTATCATTCCATTACATTTTTTAAATATTAGAATTACAGAGAGAAAACAAATGAGAGAGTATGAAGGAAAAATGAAGATGGGGAGGCTATTTCAAAAAATAAAGAAAGAAAGAAAAAAGGAAGGAAGGAATGAAGGAAGGAAGGAAGGAAGGAAGGAAGGAGAAAGGAAGAAAGAAAGAAAGAAAGCTCTCCCCTACCCTGCCCTGTGGGCTGGGGGCTGGAACCGTTGGGAGATTAATTTTATTTAATTATCATTTATGTCATTGGAAAAATACTTCTAACTAATTGCTTTCCCTGAACAGAAATTCCTTTTAAGAATTGTGTGTAAAAGACTGTTTTGAAGTCCTACTGTTTGGTCACAATTTGGAAAGGCAAGAGATTCTGCCTGTACTGCCAGTTCAGATAATTGTGTATTTAGACGTTTTTAAATGACTTCAACTGTGATAATAAATGATCATTGCCCTTCAGAGGGGAAACACTGCAAACATTTAAATAGCTAACTAATGACCTTTTTATTGTTTGATTATTCTTAATATGTGTACAACAGGAAACTGTACTATTGATTTGCTCTTTTATTCTTCTCTGGTAAGTTGCCTATCAAAGCTTCTTTGTTTTAAATCAATCTCTGTCTCTGTCTCTCTTGTCTTTCCTTTTCTCCTTTTCATCTCCCTCTCTCGCTCCCTCTCTGTTACTCTGTCTCCGTCTCTTCCCTCACAGTCTTCCATCTTCTGTTGCCTCCTCCCCAGTTCTTTAAATTGCCTATATCCTAGAAACTCCTTAATGAAAGATGTCCTTATTTGATAGGGTGATTGGATAAAAACGCAGTTCAGCTTCTAAACAGCTACTTTTATTGACTTTTTCTTGGCACTGCACTTAAAAGTCCTCTATCCCTGTAATTTCTGCCATGTACTTACCTAGCACCCTAACATAGTGTTCTCATTGTGGCCCCTGAACCAGTGCCATCAGGATTAACCAAGTACTAGTAAGAAATGCAAATAACGAGGCTCCCCCAGACCTAAAGAATCAGTAACTCTGGAGCTAGGGTCCAGAGATCTGTGTTCTCCAGCTGATTCCAAGGCTTGCAAACACTTAGGGACCACTGTTCTGGACCTCAGTTTGTTTACAGTTAGCTTGACCTGGTCATCTAACCCATATCACATCTATAGTCACAAGTAAAATCAACTGATTTCAAGTGACAGAGCTGTGACAAGGAGTGGTCTGTGAGCCGCTCTCAAAGGTTTATTCATCTTATCTTGTGACTCATACAGAGTTTGAGGGCAGAAACACCTAGAAGTATCTCTAAGTGAGGCCAACCAAGTGATAAGTATGAGAAAGCAGGGGGGAAAATCCTATAAAAAGCATAGTTTTCAGAGTAGAGGTCTGCTGCTTGCTTGTTGCTAACTTAGTATGTTCTGTGCTAGGTTTTTATGTTCTGTGGTAACTTATGCAATGTCTGTTTCCCCATTTGCAAGTGGGAATAAAACCATCCAAGTCACAGGGTCATCAAAAGAAATTAGAAGATAACTGAGAATAAGTTGGATTTAGCTCAGTTGGTAGAGTGCCGCTCTGCAGTCTCCGAGGTCCCAAGTTTGATTCCCAGCACCGCAAAAAATGGGAGAAGGATGTGGCAACCCACTCCCAAGGCAATCCCGAAACAATCTGCCATTGAAAACCCTATGAGGGTCACTATGAGTCGGATACGACTCGACGGCACCTAACAACAACAACAATGCTTTTTCTAAATTATAAAAAGCTATACAAGTAGATTTTAGCTCAGTTGGTAGAGCACTGAGCTGCAGTCTCTGAGGTCCCAAGTTCAATTCCCAGCACCGAAAAAATGGGAGAAGGGCCTGGCAATCCACTCCCAAGACAATCCCGAAAACTGTCTGCCACTGAAAAGCCTGTGAGGGTTGCAATGGGTTGGATACCGACTCCACGGCACCTAACAACAACAACAACATACAAGTAGAAGATGCTATTAATAACATAATTTTCATCTTTAATGATAGCTATAATTACAAAGGATTTAGATAATCAACAATCTCTGATACCAAAAGTCTTTTTCTGTTTCTTATGCTTTTGAAAGAATCAAGGGTTTTTAGTAGAGGATTTTTGTTTCTGTTTTCTAATTTTTTCTTTTTTTCCCCCTTCTCTCATTTTTTCTGTCTTTTCTTGTTTGTGCTCTGGACTCACTGCATAAATAGCCTGGCACAAAATATCACCTGCTTGGAAGATGGCGTGAAAGAGCCGCTCTCATTTTGTGCTCAATCATAGACCCAGTCCCTCACCCATATTTCAAGAAAGATAAGAAAGCTGCCAGGCATAAGTGCCTTGTAAATATATTTCCTATGCAGGATTACAGGACATGGAGAAATTGACAACTATAGTCCTTTCTGGAAGTGTCATATCATCCCGGGCTGGGGGCAATCAAATGAGAAATTTAGAGTGATTAGGATGCTAAGATCAAAGTATTACGCATATATAGATAAAAACCCACAACCTACCAAGCAACCCTCACCCACCTCCCCACCACATATACCAGGATCTGAGGTAGAGAAGTGCTGTCCAGTAGAAAATAATGCAAGCCACATATGTCATTCAATTTTTTCTCATAGCCTCAGTAAGATATATCAAAAACAGGTGGAATTAATTTCACTAACAGATTTATTTAACCTAATATATCTGAAAAGTTAATATGTCAGCATGTAATCAATGTAATGTGTCTGCAACCATAGTATCCTGGCCTCCGATCCCGCCTGATCTCAGAAGCTAAGCAGGGTCAACTTGGTTAGTCCTTGGGTGGGAGACCACCTGGGAATACCACGTGCTGCAGGCTGGGTTGAAGGACCTGGTTCCCCACTCCTGAAACAATCCACCATCTAAAACCCTAGGAAGGTTCCTATGAGTCGGACACCTAACAACAACAATCAATGTAAACATTTGATAGTGTTTTTTTCATACAAAGTCTTTGAAATATGGAGCATATTTTATTGCGTATTTTATATTGACAGTCCATCTCCATTTGGACCAGCCACATTCAACACTCCATAGCCACACGTGATTAACAGGAGTACTGATTGGACAATGGAAGTTCAGAAAAATCTTAATTTTAAAATGCAGGATGGCAAAACACAAAGAGTCTTGTGGGAAAGTTGAAATTCCTTCAGAGTATGTTTGTGCAGCTACTTCTGCCTGCTCCAGCACACACACTTACACACTCACTGTGCTTCCAGAGAGCACAGCCTCCTAGGCACCTTCTTTTTCTCCCTTTACCCTTCAGAAGCTGTCGCTCGATACGTCTTGGCAGAGTGAGGCCTCTTGTGCTCCTCCTGGACAGTACCTGGAAGGAGGAGCTGTAGGGCATGAACAAGTGAATGCACTGTATTCATACCAGCTTGTGCTTCTGCCCATTTCAAAAGCGAAAGACCCAGGCGCGGTAGCGCATGCCTGTAATCCCAGCGGCTTGGGAGGCGGAGGCGGGAGGATTGCAAGTTCAAGACCAGAGGTTGTTGCTGCTGTTAGGTGCCATCGAGTGGGTATCTGACTCATAGCGACCCTCATAGGGTTTTCAATGGCTGACTGTTTTGGGATTGCCTTGGGAATGGATTGCCAGGCCCTTCTCCCAGTTTTGTGGTGCTGGGAATTGAACTCGGAACCTCAGAGACTGCAAAGCAGCACTCTACCAACTGAGCTAAATACCATCCCTGATTCTAGGGATGGTAATTTACAAGACCCTGTCCCAAAAAGTAAAAAAAAAAAAAAAGGGCCGGGGGCGCAGCTCAGTGGTCCAGCACTTGCAAAGCATGCAGGCGCGAGGCCCTGGGTTCAACCCCCAGTATGGCAAAAAAAAAAAAAAATAATAATAATAATAAAAAGCAAAGGACTGAAAGTCTCCTTTTGACAGATTTCAAGTTGCTTCTACTTACCAGTTCTGTGATCTTGTTAATGTAGAAGAAAAGACAGACTAGAGCTGAAACAAAGGGTCTGAGGAATCATTAAGACCAGCTGCCCACATCATCCCTGGCCTTCAGAGGAGCAGAAAGCCCTGGTTAGATGGGCAACCCTAGTCCCTCAGCATTCATAAACAGAAAGAATATTTATGTGTAGAAAAAGAAAAAGAATTTCTCCAGGTGAACACGTCAGAAGTAAAAGGTGATTAAAACCAAGTGATTTAGAATCATTCGAAACATTACAATCCTTTAAAAATTGTTGTTGTTAGGTTCGGTATGTGTTAATTTTACTAGAAGATGTTTGAAAATACTCATGCCACCTGGATGGCTTCTTTTTTTTTTTTTTTTCTTCTGAGAGGCATCTTGTTTTTGATCATTGGAATCTCTTTGGGAGACAGATGATAACCATCTTGGGTAAACTATCCACATCACCTCTCTACTCAGTATCCTTTTACCCCAAACCCCATGTCCTGGGAAGCTCTTAATCTCCCTGACAGTGGATGGTTCTTGCCTTAAATCCTGCCACCCTCATCTGCATATGCATGTGTGACTTTTCTCTAGGACAGAGCTAATTTAGCCTTGCCAATTTGCTATAACTGGATAAAATTTTATGGTACCCTGTGATTGTAAATATGCCTCCCCTCATTCACAGCCTGGGAAGGCTGGAGGGCCCTTACATCTTAATTAGGTAATTTTTTTCTATGTCTCCAAAGTCAGGGTTGCTGCATGAAACACACCTTACTGCAGGGCCTCTGGTACCAGCTGGTGTTAAAATGCTGGCAATTCCAGGCGGACCCAAGACCTCACGCATGACTGAATCTTTTAGGATTTAGAAACACTTTTACTAGTGTAATCCCAGAGATTTGGGAGGCAAAGTGGAAGGATCACAAGTTCTAGGCCAGAAGCAGCCTGTGTAATTTAGCAAGACCTTGTCTCAAGATTAAAAAAAAAAACAAACAAACAAAAACAAACAAAAAAACAGAACTAGGAGTGCAGCACTTACAAAGTACACAGGCTCTGGGTTCAGCCCCCTAGTACCACAAAAGGAAGAAGAAGAAAAAACCTTTTACTTAACTTGCTTTGAAGCAACATTTGAATCTATTATGTCAACCTATTTGAAGAGGAAAATACTTGGTTTTAAAGGTCTCTTTTGTTTCTATGTTCTCTCCTATTTTTTCCGTTTTATGCGCACTGCACTTTTAGAAATTTCAACAAATTTCAAAGACATGTTTTTACATACCAAGTGAATTTTTCCTAGTTCATTCTCAGCTTGCAAATCGTGCTTGGATAGACACACAAACGCACACGCACACGCACACGCACACTCACACACTTAAAGCTCAAAAGAAAGAGGTCAGTTCTTTGGGTCCATAAACTGCACCCATTAATTGTGCAATACGTGGCTGCTGTCATTTCATGGAGGACCAATAAAGCAAAATGAAGCACAGAGATTCATTTCAGAATAAAAGCAGTGATGTGTAAATCCAAAGGAAGTAATCCTTTGCCCAAAGCATTATGAACCAATCCAAAACAGAAGGCAAAGAATAAAGGAACTGTTGCAGGGAGGAGAGGGAGGTAGCCAGAGGTAGGAAATAGCAGTGGGCGCTGTTCTCACCACTACAGAATCTGCGCAGCAAATTGCTGTGCTTTAAGGAGAAGTAGCAATCAGCACCGATTGAAAGATCCCTGAATGCAGCTATAATGACATTCCTCTTCTCCCTCTTGTGTCTGGCACGATAGGCCATCATCAGAAATGTGCACCATAATGCAGGGTACACTTTCTAAAGACCCCTGCATATGATCCCAAGGCCAAGCGCAGTCTGCATGTGTGACGCACAGACACAGAGCCAGCTTCAAGGACATGTGACCTGTGAAGTCACACAGGGGCCCACACTTAGAAGGGCTCCATGCTTGGTTAAATGCTCCAGGGTTGCCAACCTAAAATTAAAATTCTTATCCTGTTGAACAGGGGCTGTGCATTTCATCTTATACTAGGCCTCACAAATTACATAGCTAGTCCTGGAGGTAGAAAACACAGCTATTTAAACTGTGTACAAATGAAAGGTATTTCATTTCATCCACAGATTCCATGACTAGATAATCGGTGGTAGGGAAAATAAAAACAATACATAGAACATTCTCACATTTTATGAGGATAACCCTGTCCTTGTTGTTAGCTTGTTACCAAAGAGCTGTGGCAAGTGTCAAAAAGCAGTCAGCAGCCCTGGCCCCCAGCTCTGCATCAAAGATCTACCAGGGCTGTTCTTTATGCTTCTGTTGATTGGTTTGAGTTACAGAGGACCCATGTCCAGACACGGCAAACGTGATGTGATGTGAGAAAGTCTAACATGACCTGGTAGAAAACAAAAGAATTGGAGGAAAGCATGTTTTTGCTTAAAATGCCAGGGTGTGGGACAAACTTAGGAGAGCAGAGGTGATCCTAATAAAATAATGCTGCTAAATTATAAATGCCTGTAGCTGTGTCACTGTGGCCTCGGATCCCATCAGATCTCAGAAGCTAAGCATGGTCGGACTTGGTTAGTACTTGGATGGGAGACTGCCTGGGAACACCAGGTGCTGTAGGCTTGGGAGAAGGATGCAGCAACCCACTCCCAAAAAACAATCAGCCATTGAAAACCTTATGAATACCAGAGAAGCACTAATAATACTGTTTCACCTTTTGTATGTAGAGTTACTATGAATCAGACACCGACTAGATGGCACCTAACAACAATAATAACAAATTATAAAGGATAGTTTATGCTTCCCCAGCTCTTTTTATCCACAGCTATGAAAGCACTACAGACTTGATTAAATCATCTTTTAATTTCAAGTTCTCAGTGCAATTCCTTTGGCATGAATGTGTCATGTGTAAGTCTTCCTCACTCAGTGTTAAAAATGGTTCACCTGTGAGAGCTGTTTGAAAGAAATAAAACACAAAAGTTTCATAAAAGGATATCAAGATCATTGTCAAAGGCTGAGATATAACCAGGCATAGTGGAGCACACCTGCGCTCCCAGCACTCCGGAGGCAGAGGCAGAAGGATCACTAGTTCAAGGCCAGCCTGGGATGCATAGCAAGACCTTGCCTCAGAAAAACAAGTGACAGAGATGTTTCTCAGTGGTTAGAGCACTTGCCTAACATGTGCAAGGCCCTGGGTTTAATCATCAGTATTGCAAAAAAAAGAAGAAAAAAAGCTAAAATATACAGGCAGAGTACCATGTGAATGTTCCTTCTTGATTGGTGACAAGAAAAAAAAAGTAAGCTATTTTCTGAAAGCCTGCAGCTGTAGCCCTGTGGCATCCGATCCTGTCAGATCTCAGAAGCTAAGCAGGGTCAGGCCTGTTTAGTACCTGGATGGGAGACCACCTGGGAGCACCAGAAGCTATAGGCTTGGGAGAAGGACCTGGAAACCCCCTCCCAAAAATTAGTCTGCCATTGAAAACCCTATGAACAGCAGAGAAGCACTGACAATAGTGTTTCCCCTGTTGTACAGAGGGTCTCTATGAGTCGGATACCGACTCGATGGCACCTAACAACAACAACAACAATTTTCTGAAAACTACAGCTGTTAGTGGCATGGAGTGAAGCACAAGCAACTTGGGCAGGGAAGATAATGCAGTAGGATCAGGTAACCTCAGATTTACAGCAACCCCCTGACTTTCGGATTTGTGCTCTAGTGTAATTATTTGTAGGACCATGGAGGATGTCAGTTCTTCCAAGGAAGAGACCCAGCTGCCAATGCTCTGGAGCTACAAATGGAAGGATATCTATTGCCAGGGTCTGCCAGGTCAGCAGTCACTTTCCTCTCAATTGGGCTTCTGAAGTCAGCAATCTTTAATCCGGTTAAAATGTCTTGAATGAGAAGGTGCTGGAAAACCATGGATTTGAGGAGTGGTTCCATCATCCAGGGATCTTAGTACGTTCAGGGTGGCCCTGCCCAGTTTGCCAGGCAAACAACCACACGGGAAGAATTTGGCAGGCATTCACAAAGCCCAGAGCCTCAAGGTACAGATCAAGGGTGTCCTAGATTGGGGCATTCTTGTTGGTGCCACACATGGAGTAAGACAGGAGTTAGCTCAACAACTGCACTTCACTGCAACCTCTCTGACAGAAGACCTGAACTCATACTTGTGTTCCAAGGATACTGGAAACTCAGTAGAGTATTAAAAGCCCAAATACCTGGTCTTAAATCCCACCTCAACCTTTCCTGAACCTGAGCTCCTGTACCTTTGGATAAGTGATTTATCTCTTCTGTGTGACTCAATTTCATTTTATACATAGTGATGAGCTGCATAATGATGACATTCTGTTCATCAGCAGACCATATAAACAACAATGGTCCCATAAGGTTAAAGTGGAGCTGAAGAATTTCTAATCAGCTAGTGACTTCATAGCCATCCTAAAGCCATAGCACAACACATTACTCATGTGTCTGTAGTGATGCTGGTATAAACAGATCTACTGCACTGCTGGCTGTATTAAAAGTACAGCACATGTAATTATGTACAATCCATAATGCTTGTTAAAGATAATAAATGACTATGCTGTTGGTTTATTAACTATATTATACTTTCATCACTATTTTGGAGTATTCTACTTCTACTTATCACCCACATGTCTGTCACTTGGTCATGCTGTGTTGCTGTGATGCTGAAAGCTGTGCCACTGGTATTTCAGACCAGCAGGGCCACCCATGGTGGACAGGTTTCAGCTGAGCTTCCAGGCAGCTGAACAGATTAGGGAGAAGAATGCAGCAGCCCACTCCCAATTACCCATTAAAATCCCTGTGAATAGCGGAGAAGCACTCTCAAATAGAGGGCTGGAAAAGGAGCCCTCCTGGCTGGAAGGCATTCAAAAAACAACTGGGAGGAGTTACCTCCTCAAAGTAGAGTCAACTTAATGATGTGAATGGAGTAAAGCCCCTGGGACCTCCTTTTGCTGATGTGGCACAACTCAAAATGAGAAGAAACAGTGTCTGCAACAATGCGCTCAAACATTAAAAAGAACATGTGCAGAGAACAGTGTCAGGTAGTGTTTCTTCCTGCTGTACTTAGGGCTGCTATGAGTCAGATCTGAGGCCATGGCACCTAACAACAACAACTTCTACCTATAAAAGAGTTTTCTGTAGAACAGTATATTAGGTTACTCCAGCAGCAGCCTCCTCCACCTCATGTTTACCCCATATCTTGATTGCATCAAGGGGCTACATCATGTGATGATCTAGGCCACACAAGTTTGTGTAAATACACTGTCATCTTCACACAATAATGACATCTAATGATGCATCTCACAGAACACATCCCCTTTGTTAAGCAAAGCATGCCTGTGTATGCAAGTAAAGTGGGGATAATGATGGAACAATTCAGAGTATTACTGGGATTCAGTGGAAACACACACAGGTTAAGCACTTAGAAGACTGCCTGGCTCATAGTAAACATTTAATTCGTAAAAACCTTAATGTACTTTAACTGTTCCTTTTCCTTTTAGAACTATACCATAGTTCTAAATATTAAACATTGATGTTTTAATCTCAAAATCAAATGAGTGAACCCATGTCAACCTTCTTGTGCTTTTAAGGCAAGTTTTAGAAAATTTCCTTTCTCTCTAAAGTTTGTGTTTGTTTGTCTGTTGGTTGAGTGGTTGGTTGGTTGGTACTGAGAGGCTGAACCCAGGGCCTCACACATATTTTGCAAGTGCTCTACCTCTGAGCTCTACCTCAGACCCCCTTTTTCACTAAGGTACTCAGTCTGCCTCTGGCCTCAAACTTATGCTCCTCCTGCCTCGGCCTCTTGAGTTGCTTGGGTTACAGGTATGTGCCACCATGACTAATTTAGCTATTACGTTGTTTAGGTTTCATGACTTCTCTGGAACCTGAGCATCTTATCAAGCTTTGGAGATCATCACACCTAAGCTTCTCATGAAGTAAGTGGACACAGTGCACATTGATCCAATGGCAATGTTCTGATTAGAAAATCCTGGGTAGGTGGTTGAGTTAATAATCTGCTTTTGCTATGTTCAGTTCCCTGTTCTGCCTCTGGTTAAAATGTAGGTGATATTTTTTTTTCATGGCCACAAAGATCATATGAACATTTTAAATGTCTTCTGGTTTCACAACCAAACAAAAAGCAAATTTCCAAATTCATAAAGTCAAAGAAATTAACTTGGTTCTTTCTACAATGAAAAAAAAATTATGAAGGAGAAATAAATGGAGTTTTATTCTTACGTAAACCTTGGGAGTGTTGCCTTCTTTATATCACAAATGACACCTCTAGAGCCTACAAGAAAAAAGAAGTGAGTGGAAAGTAAATATCTTTGACAATGTAGCTGAGAGAATATTAAATGTGCTATTTTAGCCTAGCCTGCAGCTGCACCACTGTGGCGTCTAATCCCATCAGATCTTGGAAGCTAAGCAGGGTCAAGCCTTGGATGGGAGACTGCCTGGGAACACCAGGTGCTGTAAGCTTGGGAGAAGGACCTGGCAACCCACTCCCAAAAAATAATCAGCCATTAAAAACCCTATGAATAGCAGAGAAACACTGACAATAGTGTTTCACCTGTTGTACGAAGGGTGGCTATGAGTCGAACACCGACTCAATGGCACCTAACAACAACAACAACAACAGTATTTAGCCCATCATGATTGTGGGGGAAAAGAACCCACATTAATCAACTGGAAGGTGGCCTTAGTTCCAACATGCTATTTCATGTTTTGAAATGTATTAGCTGTGTGGTTTTCCCCATGAAATTTAAGAAAAGTGATACTGCTTTACATTTTTTGAAAGATTTTAAAAATTAAATCCTCCTGACCTTCCTTGTCACAGGAAACTAAATACAAAGGCAACTTGGGAAGAAAGGGTACTTGACTGGAAAGTAAGACAGATGGTCCTAATTGTCTATCACGGGCTTTTGGAAAATAACTCTCCCCATTCTCCTATTTTTGTTGCTGTTTTTTCTCATTTTTTTCCAGTACCAGGGGTTTGAACCCAGGCCCTTGCACTTGCTACACAAGCGCTCTACCATTGAGCTGCATCCCTGCCCACTTTTTTATTTTGAGACAGGGTCTCACTAACTTGAGGTATGTCTGGTCTCAATCTCAAGATCTTCCTGCCTCAGCCTCCCAATTCACTGAGATTAAAGGCATGTGCCATGACACCTGGCTTCCAACCCTCCTTTTATTCGTCCAAAGATTAAAAAGATTCTCAGAGTTGTTGTAATGAGTAGAAATAGCACATCATGCAAAATACAAAATACACTTGACCCAATAATTAACAAATTATTGTTATTAGGTGCTGCCACCTAACAAGATCCAACTCATAGCCACCCTATGTACAATGAAACAGTGGCACAGTGTCAGGTAGAATGAAACACTACCTGATACTGTGCCATGCTTGGCACTATGTCAATTCTTCTCTGCTACTCAGAGTTTTCAATGTCTAATTGTTTCAGGAGTGGGCCACCAGGTCCTTCTCCCAAACCTACAGCACCTAGTATTCCAGGCAGTCTCCCATCCAAGTACTAACTAGGTCGGATGCTGTGTAGCTTCTGAGATCTGATGATACTGGATGCCAGGGTGGTATGGCTGTAGGCACAAATTGTATTAAGCACTCAATAAACACTGAGTTGTTACTACTATCACTAATACTGTTATTTTATTATTATCTTATTGTTACCATCACAGTTATATGCCTACACTAGTCACTCTACAAGATCTTAGCTAATATGGTTATTATTTTTGAGGAATTGCCATCTAAAATTGGATCAGTACAATAAGTATCTGCAATATATTGGTAGTACCATTCTTTATCTCAACTGTTTCCATTAGGAAAGGTGAGGAGGAATCTGTGAGCCTGCCTTGCCTATGAGTTTCACTTCAGCTAAGTGCTAATGCACTGACATTGGCAGCAGGAGAGTTGGACCTGCCAACCTGTGGGGTTTCTAAAAGGGGAGAGATGGCATATGAGGAATTCAGATGAGGACAGGGATGCAAATAACCTTATAGCAAGCATTGTGGCTACTCCTGGGGTCTCAATTTACTTGTAGTTCAAAGCTGGTCTGAAAGGCGGTAGGAAAACGACTTAATGGCACCTCCTCAGCCTGAAGCAGGGCTTGCTTTTTCACCTGGAGAGAGCTCTGGACCAAATCCCAGTGGACCTACTAGCTTCCCATGCCAAGGGAGTAGCAGGAGAGATCAGGTCCTCCCCGGGAAGCTGTTGCCCTGAATAGCAGCCTGCGTGCTTTTGCTTTTGTCCATTCTTCTCTTTCACTAAGCTATCAGGTTGCCTGGGACCTGGGGAAGCCCTTGTGTTGTGAGCCATCTTGTGCCTGAGCTCTTTGGCAAGGACTGAGGGAAGTACTAATGCAACGACTGAAGAGTGGGACTAAACAAGAGAGTTAATCATGCAGTAGGGAACAGGTGAGGGTAACTGAGCAAAGGTCTTCCAGCAGACCTGGTGGGATCACACAGAGAATAAAAAGTGGTTTTGTGCATCTTCTAAGGAAAACAAAACAAGGTTGAAACTCCCTTTGGGTTCGCTGCTCCATCACGAGCTCCCCTCCCAACACTCTTGCTGCTAAGCTGCCTGTTGACACAGAAGTGGAGAAGAAAAGCAAAGGATCTCTCCTCGCTGGCCTCTGAGAGATGCCAAGATGAAGCTCAGGGAAAGCTTAGCCTGGCTCTAGGCCCTTGGCAATCTCCAAAGCTCTCTTTTTCCAGCCCCCAAAGGGAATTTGTGTTTAGCATCTTCATAGCAACCTTTGCCTTAAATCACATTCAAAGTAGAACTCTGTTAAAATCTGCAAGGATTAATGAGATAATATAAAATGAGGTCACTCATTTATTAAATAAAGAGGCTAAGCTTCTTTAACACCAACTTTGACACGCATCTGTTTTACTAATTTCCATCCAAGTCCATGGAACAGAGTCGCCTAGTAGTTGGGACTCAGAGCATAAACACGTGTCATGATATTTCTGTGTCCCAAGTTGACCTCAACAGCCGAGCAGAGGACACCATCTGCAGCCACAATGAGTTGCACTTGAGGGCAGCAAAATGGATTCGCTCCGGCCCTGGCAGCCCTAGCAGATCTCAGTCTTGCCTCTCCTAAATTGGTGAGCAGAAAGAATAAGGCCATTTCCAACCTCTGTTCTAATTCATCGACCTAGACTTTTTTCCCTTATTCACTAAATTTCACTTTCTGCAGATCAAACTGGTGACTCCTGTGTCCTTGGATGAATCTAGAGTGAAATTGTGGAACTGCTAAAATTTATTTTATACCTTCCCACTCATCCCAGGCCATATCCTCCCTCCTCCACCATCTCTTTGTCTCACCAAATTAAAATGAATCAAGTAATTGTTTAGTTATGGGAGTGAGAAAACCAGTCTGTTAGAGAGACATCTACTTGAGTAGGCTCTAAAACATTGAATGAATGGTTTCATCTAAGTTGGGCCAAATGGTATAATTTGTCTATCTTGGGTTGTTCATCCCCTCACCAGTTACTGTGCTGCACCATGCCCCAAGTGTCAGAGAGTCATGGGAACACAGAGATCAACAGAAGATCCCCTGAGTTTTGTTGTTGTTGTTTGCTTGCTTGTTTGTTTTTTAGACACTTAAAAAAAATTGTGACATTGCCCTATCTTTGCAAGTGCGAAGAAAATTGGTCTGACTTAAATGTCTGGTGCTAGGAAGGGATGGTGGATGATGAGACCACAGAATCAGATATTGAGGATATTATCTTCCATGCCTGCAAGTTTGTGCCTTATGTTATCGCCACTAGGGAGACAAAGGAAACCTTAAGATGTGGTCATGATGTGATTCCTTCTGAGTACTTCTTATTGGTTTTCTTAATTTTGTGTTTTGGTTTGCAAATTTTATCTTTTTTGTTTCTTTAGGGTTTTTGGGGTTTTTTTTGCATTTTTGTTTGTTTGTTGGCTAAAGTTTAGTGGATGTCCTGGATTGAGGGGAATTTTGTGAGAGGAAAATCAATTATCAACTGTAAAAAACAAACAAACAAAAAAACCAGGTCAGATCTAAATTAAAGCAATAAAATTAGAAAGACAAGAAGGAGAATACTTTCAGAGATTAAAAAGTAAAACTGAAATAACTTGTAACTCTTCGGTGTTTGCGCATTAGAGACAATGGGTCGCTGAGGACAACTGAGTTTTCTACCTTGTTACAAAAATTTGTGCAGAGAAAAACCCTGAAGGCTGGCAAATAGAAATGAAGTGCCAAAATTTAATAAAGAGGAAAAGAATTAGCCTTGGTGATTTTAAGCTCTGTATCTTATTGCAAGACCTAGAAAGGTACTTAAAGAAATATATATATCAATTTGCAATCTTCTGTGAAAAAAACAAGATCCTGAATTGCAACCACGACAGCATTGAGAAGATCAGATTGTCCAGACTAGTCTCATTTCCTTCTGTGCTGGAGCAACAGGCTAGGGTGATAAGGAAAAGCAATATATTCAGTCTACCTGGACTACAGCTAGAGTTTTTATTCTGATCCCATTTTACATGAAACTCTTAATAAAAAAAAAATCAAGGAGAAATTAGCTAATGCCAAGATTATGCTCAAAAGGATGTTACCAGGGACGAAATTAAAAAGGAAAAGAGAAGAAGGAACCCACTGTGGTCAATCTAGTCTTAGCAATCTTTCCTAGTAACCATTGAGGATAGCAACTGACTTTTGCTTCATTTGGAGGGGATTGTTAATAGAATGCCAAGTTAATAATCATGGGTGAGGGAATATTCTTCCTCTTAAACATGTTTGAAATAGGAAAGGATAAGGGCCTTCAAGGTATGATGAAGACACGCAATGAAGAGAGCTAGATGAGGCCGAGTGAGTAAATAGCAGAGGTTATCACTCACACAATACACAAGCTGATTCAATTCCACACCAGAATCATGAACTTACCCTCCCACAATGCCCATCAGGCCTCATGTCAAATTTTGAAATATGCTGAAAGTAGTTGAAATAAGTAATTTTGACTTACTTGAGGGCATATGAGAATAGGAAAAAAAATAGCTATTATAATAAACAAATTCTCTTTACTTTCTATGTACATAAGAAGAAAAAGGGCATTGCCAGGTGTAGTGGCGCATGCTCAGAATTCCAGGACCCAATGCTTAGAAGGCTGAGGTCAGGGGAGCAGGAGCTCAAGGCCAGACTAAGCTACCTAGTGAGACTCTGACAAAAAGAAGAAGGTGATGATGAAGATAAAGAAAGAGGAAGAGGAGGAAGTGGTGGGAGAGGAGGAAGAGTAAAGGACTCTGGATAAAGATTAGGGTGGAACACTGGATTTAAAATGAACTCAATGTGTACATGTGTTAAGTAACTTTCTTGGATGATTTGAAGGAGGCTGAGCAAGACTTTCATCCCAGGAAACCCCATCCCTAGCTGCTGAATGATATGTAAATTTCCACCATTAGAAAAGGGAAGTAAAATTGACTGAATCACTTCTGTGAGCCAAACACTACACTATGGCCTGTCCTGTTATAAATATCTTCTTAAAGACCCCTGCACAGAGGCACTATCATCTTCATCCTATAAAGAATGGGCTAGGACTCAGAGGAGCTAAGTCCTGTACCCAGAGTCACAGTCAGTTGATAGGGGAGCCAGTATTTGAAGATAAGTTGTTGAGCATCAGAGCCTGTCCTCTCTCCTTTATACTACATTAAAAAGCTTCCTTCTACCCTTGAGAAATTTGATAGTTCTAACATTGTCTTGTCTACAGCCATACCACCTTGGTACCTGCTCCTGTCAGATCTCAGAAACTAAGCAAGGTGAGGCCTGGTTTGTCGTTGGATGGGAGACCACCTGGGAATACTGTGTACTGCAGGCTTGGGAGAAGGACCTGGCAGGCCACTCCCAGAACAACCAGCCATCAAAAACCCTATGAATAGCAGAGAAACACTGACATAGTGCCAGGCATGGCAGTGTTGGGGAATGTTTCATTTGGTTGTATGGAGGGTCATTTATGAATTGGACCCAACTGGAGGGAAGCTATAAACAATACCAATGTTGGTTAATCATTCATATTTTAGTGTGAATAATTTTGAAATCTCCTTCCAGATCCTGGAAGGAAAAATGTTTGATAAAAAAGATGAGAGCTAAATAATTAAGAAGAGATGGAGTATTGTCTCTAAATGTGGGATAAGATGAAATTCAAGAAATTGAGAATAGCAAAGGCAAACTCCTTAAAGATATATTTTGGCTAATCACCTATAGCCCATCATGTTGTTATTTGGTTCCATTGAGTCAGGTCTGACTCATGGTGACCCTATGTACAACGCAACAAAACACTACTCGTGTCATGCCCCACACTATTGTCAGTGCTATCTGCTATTCATAGAGTTTTTGATGGCTGATTGTTTTGGGAGTGGGTTGCTGAGTCCTTCTCCCAAGACTACAGCACCTGGTGCTCCCAGGTAGTCTCCCAATCCAGGACTAACCAGGCCCAACCATGCAGATTTCTTTTAGGTATTGCCTCCTTCCCATTCACCTATGAAGATATGACCCAATTTGCACAAATGAGACATAAATTAGCATTTTCTACAGATTTTCTGGGGGAGAAGTTTCAACATACTTTAGAGAGATCTAAACGTAGAGGCTGCCATCTTTCCCTGGGTGGCATAGATTCGGAAAGCATGAGCTAGAAGTAGCATAGCCATTTCTCTTACTACTAGGGGGTTCCAGTCTGAGGACAGACTGAATACACAAAGAAGAGCAAAATACATCAAAGTGAAGCAGAGGCAAACAGAGGCCTGATAGCACCAGGAACCTCAGCTTCAAGTTGCACCAGCAGACACACATGGACTTGAGCCATTAAGTCCTATTTTAAATTTACAACATTTAAATTTTCTATCATTTGTGACATAAACATCTCAACAAGAGCTGACCCACAGTAGGGTTGACTGGTTGAACTTAACTGTGGATTCATAAGATGGAATATTCAACAAGCCCACCCCAAAGACTTCCATGCAAAGCCCTCAAGGAGAGTGTCAGTATTAGTAGGACTAATTCTCATAGAGCATGCACTCTAGTTAGGGTGAGGGCAAATAATTTACAGGAAAAGATGTAGGGCAGAACAATACTACATAACCCCAAGGGTGCAGAACTTAAGTTTTAGAGAAGTTACAGGAAAGGTCCCTTTGACATGGAGTTATAAAGAAAACTTGGCGAAGCCAGGCATGGTGGCACTTATCTGTAATCCCAGTACCCAGGAGGCTGAGGCAGGAGGATGGAGAAGAGTTCCAGGCCAGCCAAGGCTACACAGAGAAACCCTGTCTTAAAAAAATAAAAAGAAAAACTAAAAAAATAAAGAAAATAAAAGAAAACTGGGCAAACAGAGGTTAGATTTGAGCTGTGTGTATGCAATTAATAGTACTGATATCCATCTAGATTCTTTCTACTATGTCTGACATGAGAAATCCCAGAGATGCAAGAATTTGACAGTTTTAGGAGAGAATGTGTTCCCCATTCTAAATGTCTAAATGTTTCCCGTCCAGAGCTGTGTTCTCAAAGTTGGACCAGCAGCAGCACCATCATCAGAGACTTGTAAGAAAGGTACAATTTTTTTGGCCCCAACCCAGACCTACTGGGGATGGAGTTGAGCAATCTGAGTTTTTACCAGACCCCTGGGCAGTTCTCATACATGCTCAAATTTGAGAACCTCTAATCTCAAGGGGGTCTTAAAGTGTTTTTAATGTGGATGTTCTGGGCTGAATGTTTATGTACCCAAAATTCATATGTTATGACAATAGGAGGTGGGGCCTTTGGGAGCTAACAGATTCATGAGGGTGGAGCCCTCACAAATGCAATTTGTGCCCTGTCAAAATGGCCCCAGAGAGATCCCTTGCTTTGTCCACCATGTTAGACACAGAAAGAATACAGCCATCCGTGAACCAGGTCACAGCCTTCACCAGACACTGAGTGCCTTATTCTTGAAGTTTCCAGACTCCAGAAGTATGAGAAATATATTTCTGTTGTTTATAAGCCACCTAGTTAATGGTATTTTGTTATGGCAGCCTGCATAGACTAAGACACTGGGTGTTCACGAACTTGAATAGAGACACAAATTCTATTTTTATTTTCATTAATCTCTAAATTGGCCAGCAAACCAAAGTGGTTATGTAGCAATACACATTACCAATTGAATTCAGGGGTATATTCACATCACATTTACGGGTTTCAGGTACTTCAAAATACACTAACACTCATTGCTATTTTGAAATTATGTTAATTATGAGGTTTCTCATAATGCCTGGCATTTTTATTAATGAGTTGAACACAGATATTACTATATCTCAAGTTTAAATTTTTTAATAGATGCTATATTTTAAAATGACTTATTTCCTTTGCAAGTCTATATACTTTATTTTATGTATGGAAACATTAACCCCAAGGACTAGACGCTTCACTGGACCTCTGAAGAGGTCATGGCACATAAAGTATAAACCCCTGACCTGAAAGTAGCACTATGTCTCCTCCTACATCCCTCACTCACGGCTTCCAACAGGAGAAGGGGTGATGGTCTGAGTGGGAGAGTTCTAGAAGCTGAAAGAAAAACCTTATTCCAGCCTTTCCTCTTCCCTCTTGCTATATCTGCCTGGGTGCAGAGCTTGCATGCTGGTCTGCATTCTGCCATGCAACAGGGCATCACGGTGGTCCAGCTCTGCCCTGGCTGGGGAACATGTTCATCTCATTGGGAGGAGAAGTACAGAAAGCTCACATAGGCCTAGATCTAATGTAGCAACTTCTCCAATTCAGTTTTGAAAACTCACAAAGCTAATTTTTTTTTTTTTTCGGTACTGGGGTTTGAGCCCAGGTCCTTGCACCTGCATGGTTTGTAAGTGCTGGACCACTGAGCTGCACCCCCAGCCCTTTTTTTTTTTTTTTACTTTTTGAGACAGGCTCTCACTAAATTATGCAGACTGCCTCTGGTCTCCAACTTGTGATCCTCCCGCCTGTGCCTCCCAAGCTGCAGGGATTACAGGCATGTGCCACCGCTCCTGGTAAAGTTAAATATTTTGATCGTCATCTGTTCCATTTCTCTCTATCTGTGTACCTATCTATCATCCATCTATCTCTCCCTCACTCTCCTTTTATCTTTTTTTCTTTGTTTTGCAGGGTCTTATGTTGCTCAGGCTAGTCTTGAACTCCTGGACTTATATAATCCTCCTGCCTCAGACTCAAGAGTAGCAGACTGTATAGTGTAGCATCCTCTCTGGCTCCTATCTTTTTCTTTATTATTTCCAAACTCTGGCTGGACAAAAAAGCTCCATGTTTTGTCCCTTTAAAGATTAACCAAGGTGTAGGTCTATCTCCATCTCGTAACCTTCTGGCAACAGGCTAGAGTGAAGGATGCAATACAGGAACATGGGTGCTCCTAGCTCCATCCAAGAGGTTTCTATTTGTAAGTAGCATTGGTACCAGATGCCAGACAAAAGCTAGAAGTGATGCACTTCCTTACTTCCTTCTCCCTGTCCTAGAAAAGGGCTATAAATGCTATAAATTAGTTGGGCCATTGCCCTTTAAAAAGAGGAGGAAAATATGAGGAGATAATAGTCAAGGTCATCGTGTGCATCCAATGAATTCTGTAAACCAGCTGTAAAGGTTCTTCCTCAGTTACAGGGCATAGAGCCTAACACAGCTTCATAGATAAGACAACCAGCTGATTTTCTGAGTCTTCAGATCAGACCTTCCCCCCAGCCAGCTCTTTCCTCTTTGCCACTTTGAATCTCCTAGAAAAAATATAGTTAACATTATGAATTAAAAGAGAGCAATCATGATTAGATGTGCAATGTGCAAGGACATTCAGGCAACCAGAATGGCAACTCCAGAATTTAAAGAAGGGTCCCCAAAGCAGCTTTGTGCCACGCTAAAATGCACTACCTGTTGACATGTTTTCTGTGAATAAGATCCTGTGGTGACGTCTTTTCTTAGGCTGCGCACAGTAACACTATGAGCTGGAATTAGGCTCTCTTTTTGCCAATGAGAGAACTGAGGTTTAAAAACATTAAAGTAACTTTCCCAAAGTCATTGGTGAGGCTGAGACTGAAGAGACCAGGCTTTTACCTACTGTTGGAGATACGATTCCACTCTTGTTTTCTCCTCCCATTTGGTACCCCTCTCCCAAGAGTCTTGTACCTCTAGATCAGAAGCCACACAAAATTAGAGTGGCTGATTCTATGCATTTTCACAGGTACTAATTTAAACCTCCTACTAACCATGTTATATTAGTCATGTTGTTGTTAGGTGTGGTCGAGTTGTGTCACACCCATAGCAACCCTCATAAGATTTTCAATGGCTGATTGAGGTTAGTTTTGGGAGTGAACTGCCACATCCTTCTCTCATTTTTGCAGTGCTAGGGATGGAACCCAGGTCCTCAGGAAGTACAGAGCAGCGCTCTACCAACTGAGCTAAACCCCAGCCCCATAAATCATATTATCATCCCAGTTACACAGACAAGCAAACTGAGACTTAGGAAATAAAAGTAATTTCCTTGAGATCCAACTACACAGCAAATAAAGTACCCGAGATGACATTTGAAAACCAGTCTTAATCTAAATCAAACTTTTATAAATTCTGGTAAAAGGCTTTCATGACAAAGATTCTTTATCTCAGCATCTCCACCCCACAAATCTTGTTGGAGGTAGCTGGCTCGGAGGTAGTTGGAGGTAGCTGGCTCGGAGGTAGTTGGAGGTAGAAGGATAGAGATAATGGAGATTCGATGCCTCGGGCTCCCAATGCTTGGACTTTCAGTCTACCTGCATTTCCAGTGGTAGTATTCATCTGTTTTCTTGAAGTCCTAGTGAATTCATCTGGTTCCTATTTCAGAGAGCTACTCTCTGTGATATGATTATAGTACTTCTGAATGAGGCATATAGAATTTTGAATGGAAGAACTGATACAATTGTCAAACCTCCACCTTCTGCTGAACAGAGAGAGCTGGAAGAACTGAGAAACTTTGACATTTGTCAGCTCATTCGCAGGAAAATCTTCACAATACATCTCTACTTCTGGTGGTCAGTCCTACTCAGAGTTAACAAGAAGCATCTGGAGTCTGGACAAAAGAAACTTTATTCCTCCATTAAAAAAAAAAAAAAAAAAAAAAAAAAAAACTTGCATGAAGAGATAGGGAAATAAAGCCAAAATTGGGCTTGCCAGGCCTAAGATGGATCTTAGTGGGGTGACTTAAGGGGTGATGACAGCTGTTTTAAGCGAAAGTTGTTCAAGGCCATCTTTTGCAGGGAAGTATTGGCCATCATCTGTAATTGTGCTAAGCAGTGCGAAGGGGAAACCTGCTACAAGGCTAATATGATAATGACTGTTATCTGAGAGACTGGAGGAAAGGCAGTTCAGAACATAATCTTTCACGCTTTTTGTTGTTGTTCAGCTAAAAATAAAAGCCTCGTTAAAGAGAGTTTTAAGTGAATTATACTTCTCTATTTCTCTCCACAATTAATTTTTGTGCAGCCCAGTGGCAATTTGCAATTCAGATGCTTTTACCCTGAGTAGGGTGGCAGGAGTCCGTTGCAGACCAGCAGAGGGCAGTGCTGAGCTGAAGCTGGCTCTGGCACTTCGCTTCTGGCTATAAAATTGTGCTTGTTATTAAATGAAATCTTAAGGCTAACTTAGCCACAGAGGAAATTAAACTGCTAATTATGTGTGTACAAACCACTAAAAATGGGTCCAGTTGTTGCTGAAGATTTCAGAAACACCCATCTTTTCTCTTTGGATTTAAAATATGTAATTATGCCTACAAACAGTAACAACTAACAATTGTATACAGTATTTTTAAAATCTTGTGGAGCTAACTGTTTGCACAGCCCATCTCTTCTTAAGTAAATAAACAAAAGATTGGTGGCTTTGGCTTAGTGTTTTTTTGTTTTTTAATTGGGATCAACCATGCCAATGTCTTTAACCAAGTACTCTCTAGTTCAAGTTATGTAGAGCAAAGTTCTAAAGGATCAAGAAGATAACCATGTTATTTTTATAGCACTCTCTCTCAAAAAAAAAAAAAACCCCACATATTGTTGGAGAGGCAACAGAAATTACAAAGATTTGGAGAACAGCAGTTTTCTGCTTTGCAGGGAAAAGAGCAATGATGGCATAACTATGTGTATGCATTAGATGAAGCCATTATGAAGTATCTTCATGACCAGGAAATAAAATACAGACATCTCCCAAAACATGAGAAGTCAATGACCAGCTGAGACCACTTTAGGTTTCTTGTGCACCACATAGCCTGGGAACTGGTCATGCATGATCAGAGAAGTAAAAGGGAAAGAAATTTGATGCCAGGTAGTAACAAAAATAGAAGTAGTAATTGACTGAGAATGTCTATGTTATTTGAATAATTTGCATGACTCAGGTCCTTCAGTTTGCAAATAGTTTTTCATTTCTCTCACTTTCTGGGTCTTACTGCTCATGGTGTGTTCCCTTGGCCAGCTGCATCACCTGGGAGCTTGTTAGAAATGCAGAATCTCTACTTAGTAAGGCAGAATCTACACTTTAACAAGTTTGCCAACGATTTGATTGCACTGCCACTTTTGAGAAGCACCATTTTGGGTCCTTGTATCCAATAATTTCCTTTCTCTGCATGGGGCATCCTTCCTGCTTTAAGTATAGAGAAGGTTCATAAAGCCTAGATTAAGAATCATTCACTTACAGTCTATTAAACGAAGTCTTTGTGGTTGCAATTGTTTTCCCCTTTGCAACAAATAAAGCCTTTTAAAGTCTGCAGTGGCTGCTTTGCTCCAGCTGCTCATGACTGTATCTAAAGCACCATCCCTATCATGACTTGAAGAAAAACCTGAAAAAATTAATGCACACCAAGGACATGGTATTTGCAAATTTACTTTCAGTGGGAGGTCCTGCTGAGGATGGTGAGAGTTTGTGGGTTCGCCATCCTTTGCATTGCTTTGACTCTCCAGTTTATCCCATGCTTTTTATGGGTCTCATGAAAAAATGATAATGACCTATTTTACTTATCTATTAACAACTATGAACCAAAGTGTCCCCCCACCTTCTGCTTTCCTGCAGCAAGAAGGGCAGTATGGTTAGGTCAGCTAATCAGAGCAATGAGACTCTCCTGCCTGGCAAAGTGAGATTAATCTAAATCAAATACTTTCCACCTTGGCAATTTTAACTAATTCCCTCAGGAAAGTACCAGAGATACAGGAGGCCCCTACAGTCTGTGCAAACCTCCTCCTAAGGCAAGGCAGGTAATACCTGTTAAGCTTGTTAATGTCTTATCCTGCTGGGTTCTACAACTGACTCACAAAATAGCTGTGGTTCCTGAACCTGCACTACAAAGAAAGGCAGCTTTCAGGGAGGAAGACTGAAAGTCCTGGGCTACACCGTGGATGGCTTTATTCTGTGGTGATAGCACTGACTGCCTTGATTAAATTGCTTCCCGCATTGTCTTTCTGCCTCTGTCTCAGTAATCATCAGAGGATCTCAACTGCCAAGATTCAAGGGCTGTGCACTGAGCTATTCAGGCTGCAGAGATTGAGCCGGCTCCCTTCTCTCCCAGAATGCTTAGTCTCCTGTGTGCAATCTGCAGGGACCTTAGGAGAGGTGAGCTTGGTAGGGGGCAGCTCAGGTGGCCCACAGCACTGGGAGCTTGGGGGAACTGAAGCAGCCCCCTCCTTCCTCTCTGGCAGGAACTCCTGAGCCCCACTCTGTCAGAAGGCTCACCCCACCCCCACCTGGTGACACATCAGGATGTCTCAGATGACCTCTCCCTTCCCACCTGCAGCAAAAGAAAAGGTTTTGCTTACTGCAGGCCCAGCTTTCTTGGTTTACTAAACAGAAGCTACAATGGAAACAGAATGTTTTCTTTTGCTTTGTGAGGACTGACTTGGGATGCTTTCCTGAAATTCTCCCCAAACTTTGTAGTGGAATGAATTTTCAGCATTGGGAGTGTCTTTACACCCAGAACCCGGTATTTATCTGTGAGCCTTTGAAGATTTTTGTTTGTTAGGTTTTCTTTTTTGTGCTATTTTGTGTGTGTGTGTGTGGTACTGGGGGCTGAACTCAGGACCTTGCGCCTACATGCTCTGGAAGTGCTGGACCACTGAGCTGCACCCTCAGTCCTTTTTTTTTTTTTTTTTTTTTTTTTTTTTTTTTTTTTTTCTTTTTCTTTTTTGAGACAGGGTCTCGCTAAGTTAAGACCATCTCTGGTCTCGAATTTGCAATCCTCTGCCTCCGCCTTCTGAGCCACTGGGATTACAGGGGTGCGCCACCAGGACTGGCTTGTTCTATTTTTTTTTAAAGTTACTTTTATTGAGGTATATCTTCTTGTTGTTGTTAGGTGCCATCTAGTCTGATCTGACTCATAGTGACCCTATGGGCAACATAACAAAGCACTACCTACGCCTTGCCATGCCCATGATCGTTTTATGTTTGAGTGCAAAGTTGCAGTCACTATTTTTCTTCGCATTTTGAATCATGGCACATCAGCAAAATGAGGTCCAGGAGCTTTCTCCATTCCCATCATTAGGGCCGACTCTAATTTGAGGAGGCAACTCTTTCCCAGTCATTTCTTGAGTGCCTTCCAACCTGGGGGACTCATTTTCCAGCACTATATCTGACAGTGTTTCTCTGCTATTCGTAGGGTTTTCAATAGCTAAGTGTTTCGAGACTGGGCTGCCAGGTCCTTCTCTTTAGTCTATCTGAGTTTACAAGCTCAGCTGAACCTGTCCACCGTGAGTGGTCCTGCTGGTATCTGTAATACCAGTGGCATAGCTTTGAGCATCACAACAACATGCAAACCCCCACAGCATGAAAAGCTGACACTTGGGGGTTATAAGTTACAGTAAATTCTATGCTTTTTAGTGTACCGTTCTATTAGCTCTGATAAATGCATACCACCATGATTAAGATATAGAACATTCTTGTTACTCCCCCAAATTGTTTTCAACCCTCTACTCAATCCCTACTACCCCATCCCAGCCCCTAGGGATCACTAATCTGTTTCTTGTCTCTATAGTATTGTCTTTATGGCTCAAAGATTTCTATTTCTCTTCCTTTAGCATAATAAGACACAGCCAATAGTACAGCTCTGGAGTCAGATAAACTCAGGGTCCAATCCTGTCTCCTTGTTTATGTTGACTTGGGATACAGCACTTATTGAACACCGTGTTATTTAGCAGACTAGTTTAAAGCACTGAGTGCTACCCTACTGATGTAATAACTAATTTCTATCTTGTTACTTTCCACTCTCTAACTAATCTTGCTGCCCATATTAGAGGGGAGGAGTCCTAAATCATACACAATTTATCCTCCACAATACCTATCAGAGCATGTAATAAAAGAATTATAAACATACTGAAAAATAAAAGCATCCACATTTATTGTATTACTGCTGCCTACATGGGGTGATTGTTAAGTGCCATGGAGCCCGGTATCTGACTCATAGCAACCCTGTGTACAACAGGTGAGACGGTATTGTCAGGGTTTTTCTGCTGTTCATAGGGTTTTCAATGGTGGATTGATCTTTGGGAGTGGGTTGCTGGGTCCCTCTCCCAAGCCTACAGTATCTGGTGTTCCCTGGCAGTCTCCCATCCAAGTACTAACCAGGTCTGACCCTGCTTAGCTTTCTAGATCTGACACCACATTGCTACAGCTGTAGGCTCCTTCATGGGGATTCATAAAGGACATATATTATTTGCAGGGCTCCTGGCAAGATGGTGGACAGACTCTGAACGCGCGGACAAATTCTGGGATGTGCCTTCTGTCCCAGAGTAAAGGGAAGCCTCGATTAGGGGTTTGGAACTCACATTGAATAGATAGAAACAGTGATAGTTTAGATTGGGAGATAGAGGATGAAACTGGATGGACTCTGAAATCGAGCATTTGGCTTCGGAGGAGCTACACAGAGATCAGTAGCAGGATGGCCATTCCGCCATTTCGCCTTCACGCAGATGTCAGGATAGAACCCTGGAGACTCGGAGGGGACTTCGCCCACACATCCACGGGAGCCAGACCCAACATGGAATGCAAACTTGACATCACACTGTCACCCTGCCCACGGGACACAAACTGCAAGTTTTGGGTGAGTCAGTTTGAGGTGGCACACGGAATCGCCATCTTTAGCGACATACGTCCAGCAGCCTGAGACACTGGGCTGTTGTAGGTCCCTCACGCGAGAAAATAGGGATCAGATCCATGAGAGTAGATACTCGAGGGTACAGGGAGTAATCGAGGAGGAAACTGGGAAACCAGTGCCAGCGGTATGCATCCAGAGCTGAAACGCGCTCCCGCCCTCCTGTTGTGGCGGTACAGTCATGCAGACGCAATCTCCACAGATATACGGGCACACATATGCCTGGATCCCAGACACACCAGAGGGGATCCTAAGTCATCCCACTGCACTGTGGAGAAAGGTGAGGTCTGCGTAGGTGGATGATCCCCATTCAGACAGAATGCTCCTTTTTGGCAGAGTCTTGCGGGACAATTAGACACAATAAGAACAGTTTCGAGCGCAATCGCCGTGCATGGCAGAACTACTACAGACTTTCTCAAGGGGGGGGTTGAATATCATCCGCCCACAAGAGGATTTGGTCCTCCCAAGTGGTCTCCCAAGTGGGCGGAAAGCCCTGCAATAAAAAAGAAAAAAAAAAATCCATGATAGCAGCCATATTCCCTCCATGCTATAGGCTTTGGGCCGGAAATCTCTGATTTGGGGAATTGGCACCCAAACTACATGGGACAGGGAGAACCCAAGGGAGGACCCCACAGGCTCCACTGCTTCTCAAACAATACAATAGACACAGAATATTTCGTGGAACCATCTCTTTGGTCATTGTGGGGCAATCCTCCATTTTCTACGTAATTGGCAAAATCTCTATAGACTAAGACAGACTGCTCCTGCAGATTGTGTGAAAACACTGCCATCCTGAGTTCTGGAGAGAGCACTGTTTCCTGCAGTATCAACTTCACCCGGTGGAACTGGGTGCCCACAGTGCAGATTCCTCCTGCAGTAACATACAAGGATTTTTTCTTTCTTTTCTTTTCTTTTCTTTTCTTTTCTTTTCTTTTTCTTTTTGTATGGGGATTTGAATCCAGGGTCTTGCGCCTGCTTGCTTTGTAGATGCTGGACCGCTGCACTGTGCCCCCAGCCCATATTTTTATTACTTTTTGAGACAGGGGCTTGCTGGGTTGCACAAACTGCCTCTGATCTCGGGCTTGTGGTCCTCCTGCCTCCGCCCCCCAAGCTGCTGGGATTGCAGGCATGTACCACCACACCTGACTAGAAGTGTTTTATATGTGTGAGTAAGCATGTATGCATGGTTTTGTTTTTGTTTTTGTTTTGATTTTGTTTTTTGTTTCTTGGGTTTTTTTTTGGTTGTTGTTATTTGTTTGTTTTTGTTGTTTTGTATGGGGGTTTGAAACCAGGGTCTTGTGCCTATTTGCTTTGTAGGTGCTGGACCACTGCACTGCGCCCCCAGCCCATATTTTTTTACATTTTGAGACAGGGTCTCGCTGGGTTGCACAGGCTGCCTGTGATCTTAGGCATGTGATCCTCCTGCCTCAGCCCCCCAAGCCACTGGGATTGCAGGTGTATACCACCGCACCTGACTACAAGTGATTTTATATGTGGGTGGGAGCGTGTATGCGTGAGGTTTTTTATTTTCTTTTTTATTTTTATTTTCTTCCTTTCTTGTTTTACTCTCTTCACTCTTTCTATTCTCTTTCTCTTTTTCTTCTGCTACATATGCATCCTTGTATTATTTTACAATCAGAGCCCCCACATGTCTATCAGTTTGCCACACTGAGAGGGCTTGCGTGTTGCGATGAGGCTGAGAGCTCTGCCACTGTAACCTCAGACATGAGCAAGGTTACCCATGGTGGACAGGTTTTCAGCTGAGCTTCCAGACTAAGACAGACTAGGGAGTAGGACCTGGTGAGACACTCCCAAAACAACTAGCCATTGAAAACCCTATGAATAACAAAGAGACACTGTCAGATATAGTGCTGGAAAATGGGGCCCCCAGGTTGGAAGGCACTCAAAAGACTGCTGGGGAAGAGTTGCCTCCTCCAAGTAGAGTCTACCATGATGACAGAAATGGAGTAAAGCCCCAGGATGCTCAACTTGCTGATGTGGCACAACTCAAAATGAGGAGAAACAACTGTAAACATCCATTAGTAATTGGAACATGGAATGTACGTAGTATGAATATAGGAAAATTAGAAATCGTTAAAAGAGAAATGGAGCGCATAAACATTGACATTCTAGGCATCAGTGAGCTAAAATGGACCAGCATAGGCCATTTTGAGTCAGAAAATCATATGGTCTACTATGCTGGGAATGATAAACTAAAGAGAAATGGGGTTGCATTCATCATCAAAAAAGACATTTCAAGATCTGTCATGAAATACAATGTTGTCAATGATAGAATAATATCCATACACCTACAAGGAAGGCCAGTTAATTAATATGACTATTATTCAAATGTATGCACCCACCACTAAGGCCACAAATGAAGAAAGGGAAGACTTCTGTCAGCTTCTGCAATCTGAAATAGATCAAACATACAATCAAGACATACTGATAATCACTGGTGACTGGAATGCAAAGGTTGGAAACAAAGAATAAGGCTCAGTAGTTGGAAAATATGGTGTTGGTGACAGAAATGAAGCTGGATATTGCATGATAGAATTTTGTCAGACCAATGACCTTTTCATTGCAAATACATTTTTTTCAACATCATAAACAGAGACTATACACATGGACTTAACCAGACGGAACATACAGGAATCAAATTGACTACATATGTGGAAAGAGACGATGGAAAAGTTCTGTACAAAATGTCAAAACAAGACCAGGTGCTGACTGTGCATCAGACCATCAACTCCTCATATGCAAGTTCAAACTGAAGCTGAAGAAAATTAGAACAAGTATATGAGAGCCACGGTATGACCTTGAGTATATCCCACCTGAGTTCAAAGACCACCTCAAAAATAGGTTTAATGCATTAGACACAAATGATAGGAGACCAGAAGAGTTGTGGCATGACATAAAAGATATTATTCAAGAAGAAAGCAAAAAGTTCTTAAAAAGACAAGAAAAAAAGAAAAGACCAAATTACATGTCAAAAGAGACACTGGAACTTGCCCACGAACGTCGAGCAGCTAAAGCAAAAGGAAGACATGATGAAGTTAAGGAACTAAACAGAGGATTTCAGAAGGCAGCTTGAGAAGACAAAAACAAATATTATCATGACATGTGCAAGGAGCTGGAGGCAGAAAACCAAAAGGGAAAAACACGCTCTGTGTTTCTCAAGCTTAAGGAAGTGAAGAAAAAATTCAAGCCTCGAGTGGCAATAGTGAAAGATTCTACAGGGAAAATAATAAGTGATGCAAGAAACATCAAAAGAAGATGGGAAGAATACACAGATTCATTATACAAGAAAGAATTGGTAGATGACCAACCATTCCAAGAGGTTGCATAGGAAGAGGAACCAATGGTGTTGAAGGACGAAGTGGAAGCTGCCTTGAAAGAACTGGCAAAACACAAGGCTCCAGGAATTGATGGAATACCAATAGAAATGTTTCAACAAAAAGATGCAGCACTGGAGGTGTTAATATGTTTATGCCAACAGATTTGGAAAACAGCTACTTGGCCAACTGACTGGAAGAGATCCATATTTGTGCCTGTTCCCAAAAAAGCGGATCCAACTGAATGTGCAAACTATCGGACAATATCATTAATATCGCGCACCAGCAAAATTCTACTAAAGATCATTCAGAAGTGACTGCAGCAGTATATAGACAGGGAATTACCGGAAAATCAAGCAGGATTCAGAAGAGTGCGGGGAACCAGGGACATCATTGCTGATGTCAGGTGGATATTAGCTGAAAGCAGAGAATATCAGAAAGATGTCTATCTATGTTTTATTGACTACGCAAAAGCATTTGATCGTGTGGATCATAACAAATTATGGATAACACTTCAGAAAATGGGAATACCAGAACACCTAATTGTGCTCATGAGAAATCTGTACATGAACCAGGAGGCAGTTGTTCGAATAGAATAAGGAAACACTGAGTGGTTTAAAGTTGAGAAAGGTGTGTGTCAGGGCTGTATACTTTCACCCTATCTCTTCAATTTATATGCTGAGCAAATAATCTGAAAAGCAGGACTTTATGAGGAAGAACATGGCATCAAGATTGGAGGAGGACTCATTAACAACCTGCGTTATGCAGATGACACCATTCTGCTTGCTGACAGTGAAGAGGATTTAAAATATTTACTGATGAAGATCAAAGATCATAGCCTTCAATATGGGTTACAAGTAAACATCAACAAAACAAAAATCTTTACAACTGGGTCAGCACACAACTTCACAATAAATGGAGAAAAGATTGAGGTTGTCCAAGATTTTGCTTTGCTTGGCTCTATAATCAACACCCATGGAAGCAGCAGTCAAGAAATCAAAAGACACATTGCTCTAGGAAAAGCTGTGGCAAAAGATCTCTTTAGAGTATTGAAAAGCAAAGATGTCACTTTGAAGATGAAGGTGCGTCTGACTCATGCCATGGTATTTTCAGTGGCATCATATGGTTGTGAAAGCTGGACATTGAACAAGAGAGACAGAAAAACAATTGATGCTTTTGAATCGTGGTGCTGGACATGTCTATTGAATATACCATGGACTGCCAAAAGAACCAACAAGTCTGTCCTAGAAGAAGTACAACCAGAGTGCTCCTTGGAAGCAAGAATGGCCAAACTGCGTCTTACATATTTCGGACATGTAGTCAGGAGAGATCAATCCCTAGAGAAGTACATCATGTTTGGAAGAGTGGCAGGTCAACGCAAAAGAGAAAAACCTTCCACCAGATGGATTGACACAGTGTCTGCAACAATGGGCTTAACCATAAATAAGATCGTTTGCCTGGCACAGAATCGGCAAGTGTTTCGATCTGCTGTACATAGGGTCGCTATGAGTCAGACTCAACTCAACGGCACCTAACAACAACAACATTATTTGCAGGTTTTGAAATTTTACATGAGATCTTCTTGTATCCTTTTATGATTTGCTTTTTCAAGTTACTAGTATGACTTGTCAGACGTATCTACTATTTAACCACTGAATTGTATTCCATTTCATGAACAAACCAGTGTATTTAGCTATTCTGGTATCCTAAAACAGTGCTTGCTGGGTTTTGTTGCACAAATGTATCAGCATTCCCTTGAGAAGGAATGAAACTCATCAAGCTAGGATATAGTATTCTTTGGTGAGAGAAGGAGAAATGAGTTATGGTAGCAAATAGGGGATTTTAACTATAACCATAATATATATATTTCCAAAAAAATAGGGCTCAGAAGCAATGCGGCTAACAAATTGCTAATATCTGCCGACTAATTCTGGATGAGGAATTAGTGACTTTTAATTTTTCCGTATTCTATTTTGAATTATTTTATAATGTTTTAAAAGTTAGATATAAAAAACACAATTCAACAAGCACATTTCTAGTCTAAAATGAACAATCTTTATCAGTGGCACTGACTTTGATCCTCTCGAATTTCTCACTAATAAGTTTTTCATAAGCAAGGTAAGATATTGGTGATATATCCAAGTTAGTTTGGCAAGAAAAAAATTAAAAGTCATGCTTTCCCCTAGTAAGTATCATTTATTCATCAGTAAATAGGCTCTGCCAGGTTTTCCTGTAAGAATCCAACTGCATTTTTTCCTGCTGTTCTTGCTTTTGTTGTGGTGGTTAAAACAGTGAGTTTTGTATGCTAGGAAACATGCACAGAGCCCCTTTAAACATAACTAGATGAGGTTATTTTTGTTAAAAAGAAAAGGGTATGATGCACAGAGCAATTCATCTCATCAAAGTCTGCTCCGTTAGCAGGGACTTGGCTAATACAGGGCACTAGGGAATAAACATGCTTTTGCCTTCATTTTACTCATCTTTTACAAAATAAAGGAAACTTGGCTTTGGACAGGAAATAGCTAAGCTTTGGAAATAGCTGTGAAGCTAATCCCATTCTTTCATTTTAATGACTTTCCCTCGTATGTAATCCCATCTTCCCCCTCTTCTGTGACAACACTTATTAGTATGCTCTTTGGATAGCTGAGAAAACAAACAAGGCTATCAAAATATGGCTCATGCCAAGTTCCCCTGGCCGAGGTGGCAAGCAAGCATGTTTCCCTGCCCCCTTGTGGCTTGATTACAGAATTCCCGCTGTGGTTACCCCGACTCATTACCTTGACTCTGACATGCCAGCCATGAGCTGTCCAAGATTCTGTTCTGTCACTTGCTGCAGAATAGAATGGGCTTAATCTTACCAAGAGCATATGCTTCTTAAAGGACTTTGGGCTCCAAAATGCTCCTGATCAAGATGACCTATAAACACATGGACTTCAAGTGATAAAGGTCTGAGATTGCGTTCTCTATGTGAAAAAGCCAAGTGTACAAAATATATCATGGGCTGAACCAGCAGGTGCTTGAGAAAAGCTATGGCTTTGGCAGACAAGTCTTCCACTGGATTCTGTGACATAATCTCAAGACAAACCTGCTTGTCAGAACCAATGATAATTATTTTCCCACAGTACAGGTCTGTTGGATGGGATTTTGAGCTGAGTGACATATGTCATACCCTATAGGCTGAGAGACAATTTGCTATCATTAAGAAGCAAGAGGCAAATTTAAATGTAAAGCAGAGGCCAAAGAAGATTTCATGTTTCAACTATCATGAAAACCTTTAAGACAGGGCAGGAAATAATTCTCAAATTACAATAGTACTGAAAATCAATCAAGTGTGATCATCATTTAGTTTAGTTTTTCAAAGTATACTTCCAAAATTTCTATTTGCCAAGTGTGAGTTGCAAATACAATAATAACTACCCTCGGACGGAAAATTTATATATGGAGGATCATTTCCATTTTACAGACAGAAAAGCTGAGTCAACAATGAATTAAAATTTTTTTGTTATGGATCTCATAGTAAATCAGTTGTAGGACAGGAAACAGAATTGAGAGTGTCTTGTGCCTTAGAAAATTCTTGTCTCTGGATCAGACTTTCTCTCTGTACCAGTAACGAACTGCTTCACTGCTTCCTAATGTGCCATGTGCCTTTGTCAACTTGTCCTTCTAGGCTGCTGCAGGCATCAGGTCACTGTGTCACAATGCAGTGTCAACATATCACAATAATATCAGCTGGGTAATGACAACAGGGATACAAGCCAAGGCGTACAGAAACACATCAACATTTTTGTCACATAGCATATAGATGGAATTATATTCCATATCAGCATTCAAAAATGTGCTTGGGAATAACAGCAACTAAAAATTAAAATTGGATCAATGCCTCCTCAGTAAAAATGGTTTATCATCTATTTGCTAGCCTCAGCTTTCCATCAGGCATTCATATTTGATTTATATTTTGAAGACTATAAACAAAATATAAGACTGCTTATTTCTTAATATTATATTTTTGAGCAGATAATGTTGTTCAGTTATCATAGCTCTTGACTTACACTCTATGTCAATCTATCTATAGAGTACATAGATCTGCATATAAATAGTCTGATATCTAATATATTATAAGCAAGATCAGTCTCATTTCCTTATGTCTAAAATAAATCTAAGGAGATCTAAGGAAGCAATATCTGTGTACATTTGTGTATGCATACAGATATACGATCACAATGCTGCATATGGAGATTTTGGTCCAGGATGCTCTGTGTATATGATGATGATCCCATAAGATTACAAAAAAGGTGAAAAATTCTTATCACCTCGTGATGTCATAGCCATCTTAATGTCATAGCACATCACAAGACTCACAAGTTTGTGGTATGCTAGTGCAAATAAGCACACTGCCTTGCCAGGTGTATAAAAATATAGCACATACAATTACATACAAAACATACTACTTGACTATGATAATGAATGATAATAATGCTGGTTTTGTGTATTTAACATACTATATTGTTGTTGTTAGGTGCTGTCGAGTCGGTATCCAACTCATAGCGACCCTCATAGGGTTTTCAATGGCTGGGTGTTTCGGGATTGCCTTGGGAGTAGATTGCCAGGTCCTTCTCCCATTTTTGTGGTGCTGGGAATAGAACTCGGGACCTCAGAGACTGCAGTGCAGTGCTCTACCAACTGAGCTAAATCCCAGCCCCAATATACTATATTACAATCGTTATTTTTGAATGTACTACTTATTTCAAATGAATTTACTTTTATATAGTTTGCCATGTCACACCACCAGTAGCCTCATACACCTCATGTTTACCATGACTTTTATTTTATTTATTTATTTATTTATTTTGCGGTACTTGGGGGTTGAACCCAGTGCCTTATACATACTTTGCAAGTTCTCTACCACTCTTATACCCCTAATCCAATTTTTTTTTTGAGTTGGGGTCCTGTTGAGTTAAGCAGGCTGATCCTTCTGTCTCTGCCTCCTGAGCCACTGTGATTACAAGTGTGCGTCGCTGCGCTTGGCAACCACCACTCTTGATTGCATCACTTCCTTTATGCATGCTTTAATCTTGCATTGCTTTGTTATTATATACATATAAAATACATACCAACATCTAGCCTAATTGTGTAGTAGGTTATAAGGTTTAGGTTACTCTAAGTACACGAAAGATAAAATTGCCTAATGGCACATTCTCAGAAGGCATCCCTATTAAGTGATGCCTGATATAATATATTTATGTTTTAGGAGTATAGTCCAAAGTGAAATAAAATATTAAGATGCAGAACAATAATAAGTTTTTTAGAATGTATCCCTTTCTATTTTCCAAACCAAAATAGATTTCCCTGATAAAGTAGATCATAGGATACACAGATTGACAGGCACAGATATGCAGATGATGTACATTTCTTTCCATCCATTGATTTTTCCCCACTGCTTCTTCCTCACCATCTTGCTTCTCCCACAACTAGTGGTGTCCTCATTCCGGACCTTGCCCATCCTCCATTCTGATGCACTTGCTTCACTAGATCTAGATGACTCTTGGCTCCTTGTTGATTAGGGATAGTCAATCAGGACCACAATTTAATGTTTTTGAACATATGCTTCTGTGATTCACTTTAATACACAGACTAATCTAGGATGAGTTGGAAGAAAAAGAATGACAATGACATTAAGTGTTTAGTTTATTTTTATATTATAAAAAGATTTATTTGTGTAGGGTGACACAGAAACTAAATAAATTTCTTATAGAACTATGTTGTTGTTAGGTGCTGTCAAGTTGTGTCCAACTCATAGCGACCCTGATAGGGTTTTCAATGGCTGATTGTTTCAAGATTGCCTAGGGAGTGGATTGCCATATCCTTCTTCCATTACAAAACTATAATAACTAATAAATACTACAGTGTTTTTCTTCTAATTATATTCAACATCATAATTTTGAGGAGCAAAGAAGTACACAAAATGCTAATGGTTTTTAATTGCCACTTTTGGTCACTATGAAAATACTTCACTCAGAGCAGAGAAAATAATTGACTGATGGCCTCTTTTGCTGCCTCTGTGGATCAACTATCACGTTTACACTGAAGCCACTCTTTGTTTAGGCAGTAGCCTAAAAAATGCCGAGCATAGAATGGGTACTAAGACAAGCCTGCAGCCACACCACTGTGGGGACTGATCTCATCAGATTTCAGAAGCTAAGCAGGGTGGGACCTGGTTAGTACTTGGATGGGAGATCACCTGGGAACACCAGCTGCTGTAGGCTTGGGAGAAGGACCCAGCAACCCCTCCCAAAAACTAATCAACCACTGAAAACCCTATGAATAGCAGAGAAGCATGACAATAGTGTTTCATCTGTTGTATATAGGGTCACTATGAGTTGGACACGGACTTGATGGCACCTAACAACAACAAAAACAATTCCAGTGAGAAGCAGAACTCATAAAACCTTTGACTCAAGGACTTCCCATTGCTCTGGCTGAATTGTTCTTGGAACTAACTGCATTGCAGTCCATGACTCTTCTCAACCTATTGTCCTTCCTTCTCTCTCTGTAGAATAGAACCTGTAGGTGTCAGACCTGCATCTTGGTCTCATTGATGGCTCTCTCCTCCTCCTCTCTTTCCCTCTCCCCATCTTCTGTTATTTTCTCCCCCATTGAGTCTCCTATTTTGACATCTGTCAAACCCAAACTAACACTATGCTTCACAAAAAGCAGTTATCTTTTTCTTTTTCTTTTCTTTTCTTTCTTTCTTTTTTTTTTTTTTTTTGGAGTACTGGTGGTTGAACCCAGGGCCTGGCACTTGCATGCTTTGCGATACCACTGAGCTGCACCCCCAACCCATTTTTTTACTTTTTGAGAGAGGGTCTTGCTAAATTACACAGACTGCCTCTGTCTCAAACTGGTGATCCTCCTGCCTCTGCCTCCCAAGTCTTGAATTAGTGCTCCTACATTTATTTACTGGTATTTCAGTGTAAATCCTTAATTATAAACATTCCTTGTGCTCATATATAAAAGAAAAAATGTGCTAAGTATCCTATGTTCCAACTTTTTAACTTTCTAAATCACTTAATGTACTGTGCAACAATCTCTTTAGAAACTGTGTGTATCTTCAGAGCTGAGACCATGTATTATCGAATAAAGAGAGCCATGTACGTTATGTTATATAATATGTAATCAATAAATATTTGTGGAAAGGAACTTACTAAATGAATATATTTTTTGGTTTTAAAAAAACTAATGATGTGCAATACATGGAATGTATGACCTCCTTTAGGAATACTGGCTGAGTAAGTGTCTGGTATGTTTTTTATGTGGCAATATAAAGAATACATTTCCTAAAACTGCAGCAAAGTTAATTCAAAGCTTTCTGATATAACTTCTGGGTGTTCAACACGTATCAGACACTATGCTAAGTGCTTTTGATGGAATATTTTGTCTAATCCATACACCCATCCTATTGGGTACTTTAATAACATCAGTTTATAAATAAGGACAACCACTGTGACTTCTAATCCTGTCAGATCTTGGAAGCTAAGCAGGGTTGGGCCTGGTTAGTACTTGGACAGGAGACTGCCTGGGAACACCAGGTGCTGTAGGCTTGGGAGAAGGATCAGGCAGCCCACTCGCAAAAGACAATCAGCCATTGAAAACCCTATGAATAGCAGCGAACCACTAACAATAGTGTTTCTATTATTTTACTTGGATCACTATGAGTTGGACACCAACTTGATGGCACCTAACAGCAACAACATAAATAAAGAAGTTGAGATATGGTTGAGAAACATTTTAGTTATTGTATATTATTTATTTATTTATTCAATCATTTATTTTCTTTCCTATTATTGGGGGATTGAACACAATGCTCTCACATGTTTTGCAAGGACCCCACCACTGAGCTGCAGCTTAATCCCCTTTTAAGTTATACAGGCTGCCTTAGCCTCCTGAGTCACAGTGAGTACAGGTGTGAGCCTCTGCGCTAGGTTGAGTTATCATTTAGTACTTGTTCAACATCACACGATGGGGCTGGGGTTTAGCTCAGTGGGTAAAATGTTGCTGTGCATTCTTTGAGGCCCAGAGTTTGATCTCCAGCACCACAAAATTGGGAAGAGGACATGGCAGTCCACTCGGAAGCAATCCAGAAAAAAACAGCCATTAAAAACTCTATAAAAGCCAGGTTCGTTGGTGCACACCTGTAACCCCAGCGACTGGAAAGGCAGAGGCAGGAAGATTGCAAGTTTGAGACCGGAGGCAGTCTCCATAATTTAGCAAGATCCTGTCTCAAAAAGTAAAAAAAAATGGGCTGTGGGTGCAGCTCAGTGGTACAGCACTTGCAAAACATGCAAGAGTGAGGCCCTGGGTTCACAAAAGAGAGAGAGAGAGAGAGAGAGAGAGAGAGAGAGAGAGAGAGAGAGAGAGAGAGAGAGAGAGAAAAGAAAAGAAAACCCTGTAAATAGCAGAGAAGCACTGATGTAGTGCCAGGCATGGCAGTGTCTGGGGAGTGTTTCATCCTGTTGTACATAGGGTCGCTATGAGTCGGACCCAGTTCTATAGCATCTAACAACAACAACATCACACATAAGTGATATATCATGATTCCAAACAAGGAAGTCTGGCTTTATAGCCTTTGTTCTTAACCATTGTACTCTACTGCCTTTTAAATAGACTCATAAAATATATATTCTGCACAAGAAAACCAAATGGGAATCATGTACTTCAAAACATATTCAATAAATGTTTATCTACTAATCTGTCCAACTTTTCAGCCATCCCTTCGGGTTTCAAAGCTGAAAGGGATGAAATCTCTTATTCTCCGAGAGTCTACCTATTAGAGATGATGATTCAGTATGGAGAGGGCTTTGCTGCAGCTTTGAACAAGAATCAGTGAGGGGCTCCTCAAGGAGTCCCCTGCTTACCCAGGTTTGCCCTGGATGTGCTTGGCAGAAGAATTGAAGGACTGTCTAGAAGGCTGAGAAGGAATTTATCAGGCCTATGCAGAGGAACAACCAATCAAAAGACGTGGAAGTCAGAAATATCAAGATGGATACACTTGGGAGATTTAAAAATGATATAGCAAGCTGGGCACAGTGGCACATGCCTGTAATCCCAGCAGCTCGGGAAGTGGAAGCAAGAGGATTGCAAGTTCGAGACCAGAGGCAGTCTGTGTAACTTAGCGAGACCCTGTCTCAAAAAGTAAAAAAAAAAAAAAGGGCTGAGGGTGCAGCTCAGTGGTCCAGCACTTGCAGAGAATGCAAGTGCGAGGCCCTGGGTTCAACCTCTAGTACCGCAAAATATTTTTTATTATTAATAAATAAATAAAATAAAATAAAATAAAAATGTTATAGCAGAAACAGTAGGTGAGCATAAAATGGGTAGAAGTCGACCCAAAGCCTTGTGTTGAGGCTCACACATGTTTGTGGTTCTCAGATGGAAAACCTGAGCCTCCAGTCAAGCATCACATCGCCTTGTCTCAAGAGCGGAGCTGTCCCAGGGAAAGGCACACCCACGCAGTCTATCAAAATGTTAGAGCTTGCCTTCCCTGAACCCACTGTCCTTCCACAGACATTTCATTTTCAGTTTCTTACTTTAATTCTATAAAGAATTTTTAATTAATTCTGCCAGTAGTTCCAGGTTGACCAACTAAAAGGGGAAATAAAGAAACTCTCAGGTTTTCTGTTGACAGTAAAGATGATAGATGTGCCCCTTCTTTCTGAATAGTTTTGCCAGGCATGATTGATTTAATAATAGGTAGGTTTCATTTTAATACTAGTGACAATTGGGGGAAGAGTTGGCAAGGAGAATAAGAGACTGGTACTCAATAGCAGGTATTTAACGAAGACAGCCTGAAAATCAATATTAATCCTTCGCTGGCAGCTGAAATTTTCAGACAACTTAAGCAAACGAATGGGCCATAATGTCAGTCAGTAGTTATTTGTCTATTCATTGGCTGACTCTTGCACTAAATGAGAACTGTTGTTGATTAAAAATCCATCCCTGGGATACCACCGCACATGTTAAGCAGTTCTTATTTTCCCCACGGGCCAGAAAATGTTTCTCCCTTTGCCTTTTAAAGTCTTTCTTTAATCCCATCATTTTCCAAGTGCATCTGTGTACTCTCATGGACAAGAGTACACAGGCCTTTTCGCCCTCCAGGTCTAGGAGTCTCTCACCTACAGAATGGGTTGGTGGCTGCATAGAGCCCTCTCCACAAATAGTGCATCACCTATAGACACCAGATATAATCCAAAGCTGGGACATCCATAGAGTGAATTCCTATAAAGCAAACCAAATTCTGGGCATGGCTCTGTGGCTGCATATCTTGTCATTATCCATGCATATTTGCCGAAGAGTTATCATAAGAAAGTATAAACAAATTTAAGAAGCCTTTTCTGAAATGAATCCTGTGATTATAATTTAGTCAATCTATTTGAGGATCTGCAGGAATGGATCTCAGGTTAGTCTTGAGACCCTCTAGAATAGTTAAGTGCTTAAGAAAATGGACTTTGAGCTGGGCGCAGTGGCGCATGCCTGCAATCCCAGCGGCTCGGGAGGCTGAGGCAGGAGGATCGCAAGTTCGAGACCAGAGGCAGTCTGTGTAATTTAGCGAGACCCTGTCTCAAAAAAGTAAAAAAAAAAAAAAAAAAACGGCTGGGGGTGCAGCTCAGTGGTCCAGCACTTGCAAAGCATGCAGGTGCGAGGCCCTGGGTTCAACCCCCAGCACCACAAAAAAAAAAAAAAAAAAAAAAAAAAAAAAAAAAAAAAAAAAAAAAAAAAAAAAAAAACGGCTGGGGGTGCAGCTCAGTGGTCCAGCACTTGCAAAGCATGCAGGGGCGAGGCCCTGGGTTCAACCCCCAACACCAAAAAAAAAAAAAAAAAAGAAAAGAAAAAAAAAGAAAGAAAAAAAGAAAAAGTGGACTTTGATCTAGTCAGTCTTCCAGGAAACACAAGAATTTCCATGTTAGATAAGGTCATGTAATTCATCTGGGGAGTAATGTAATGAGAATACATTCAGAAAGTTGAGTACAGCCGCATTTGCCTGTCATCCCAGCTACTCAGGAGGCTGAGGCAAGAGGATGGCAGGTTTGAGGCCACAGGCAACTTAGCAAGACCCTGTGTCAAAATAAAAAATAAAAAGGAGGGGTAGGGCTGGAGGTTCAGTTCAGTGGTAGACAAATTGTCTACCACGTGAGAGGCCCTGGGTTTAACCTTCAGTACTGTTAAAAAAAAAAAAAAAAAGGCAGACATGCGGTGATGCATGCCTATAATGTCAGTGATTTGTGGAATGAAGGCAGGAAGGAGGATTGCAAGAGGCAGCCTCTGTAATGAGACCCTGTCTCAAGCTAAAAAATGAAAAAGAGGCTGAGGATGCCCCGAAGTGGTAGAGTACATGCAAAGTATTTGCAAGGCCCTGGGTTCAGTCCTCAAGTACCACAAGAAATAAAAAAATTAAAAGAAGAAGAAGGAAGAGGAGGAAGAGAAATAGAAAGAGGAGGAGGAGGAGAAAAAGAAAAGAAATATTTAAACATTATTTCTTTTCCTACTTTTTTTTTCTTTTTTTGTGGTGGGTGGTGTTGAGAGTCAAATCCAGAGCCTTGTACATGCTAGGCAAGCACTCTACCACTGAGCTATATCCACAGCAAAGAAAGAAAGAACATTAAGATGTTCCTGATAAAGCTTCTCCACTTTTCAAGACAACATACTCTGCTTTTAAAAATTTTAGTATACAGTAAAGTTAAAATTAATTGAATAGGTCCTTGTTGATGTCTCCCTTTCTTTCACACCTCACATTTGAACTTTTTGGCTATGTCTACACATTTATGCAGGGAATCCAATCACCTCTCTTCTCTCTCGTAATTAGGTTGCTGCAAGCCATCAACGTTTCTTTTCTGGATCATGCAATTTCCTCTCAACTCATCCCCCTGTGTCTACCCTTGTCTTCATGTTTAGCCTTGATATAGAAATTTGAAGGAATATTTTTCAATGTCAGACCAAATCTTTCTTCTCCTCAGAATTATCCAATGTCTGTCTACTTCACTCACAGGAAAATGCTGTGATAGTTCACAAAAAAATGGTGGCATAGGCAACTCCAGGGCTCCAGCCGAGATGTAGCTAATAAGTTGGCAAAGACTGTCAGACCAACATTTGCAGATCCATGGAATCTAGTCAAACACACTACACAGAATAGTTTCTTGGCCCCAGAATCCTCCATGCTCTGCCTAGTCACCTGTCCCTCCCCTACACCTACTTACAGTCAATGAACTTTTTAAATCTCCATACATTGCCTTTTCCTGAATGTCATATAGTTGGAGTTTTGCACTATGAAGCCTTTTTTAATTGGATGTTTCACTTAGTAATATGCATTTAAGGTCATTTCATGTCTTTTCACAGCTTGATAACTCATTAGTTTTTAGCGTGGAGCAATATTCCAATGTCTGGATGTAGCATAGTTTATCCATTCACCTTCTAAAGGACATATTAGTTGCATCCAAGTTTTGGCAGTAATGAGTAAAGATTTAAATACCTGTGTACAGGTTTTTGTGTAGAAATAAGTTTTCAACTTATTTGACTAACTACCAAGGAACATGACTGTTGGATGATATGGTAAGAATGTTTATATTTGTAAGAAATTATCAAACTGTTTTCTCAATGGCTATACCATTTTGTATTTCCACTAGCAATGAATGAGACTTCCTGTTGCTCTACATTTTTGTCAGCATTTGACATCTCAGTGTTCTGGACTTTGACCATTCTAATAGGAGCACAGTAGTATTTTATTGTTGTTATATTTTGCCTTTCCCTGCTGACATGACATGGAGAATCTTGACTTGGAGTATCTTTTCATATATGCTTCTTTGTCATCATTTGTGACATGCAGATGACACAAATTTGCTTGCTGAAAGTGAAGAGGATTTGAAACACTGACAAAGATCAAAGAACAAATCCTTCAGCATGGACTGTGCCCCAACATCAAGAAAACAAAAGTCCTTGCAACTGGATCAGTATGCAACTTCATGATAAATGGAGAAACCATCAAGGCAGTCCAAGATTTTGCTTTACTTGATTCTACAATCAACACCCATCAAAGCAGCAGTCAGAAAAATCAAAAGATGCATTGCTTTGGGAAAAGGTATTACAAAAGACCTGTTTAAAGTATTGAAAAGTAAAGATGTCACATTGAAGATGAAGGTGCTCCTTACTCATGCCATGGTATTTTCAGTCACATCATATGCTTGTGAAAGCTGGATGTTGAATAAGGGAGACAGGAGAATAATTGATGCTTTTGAATTATGGTGCTGGAGATGAATATTGAATATACCATAGACTGCCAAAAGAACCAACAGATCCATCCTAGAAGAAGTTCAACCAGAATGCTACTTGGAAGCAAGGATGGCTAAACTGTGTCTTACGTATTTTGAACATGTTGTCAGGAGGGATCAGTCCCTGGAGAAGGACATCATGTTTGGGAGAGTGGCAGGACAGCAAAAAAAAAAAAAAAAAAAAAGACCTTCTACTGAGTGAATTGACACAGTGGCTATAAAAATGGGCTATAAAAAATTCACATATGAGGCATGGTGTTGGGTAGTGTTTTGCTCGGTTGTGCATAGGATTGATATGAGTCAGACCTGACTCCATGACACCTAGCAGCAGCATATCTTCTTTGGTGAAGTTTCTGTTAATGTCTTTGGTCCATTTTTTAACTAGGTTTTTCATTTTCTAATTGTTGATCTTTAAGTGTACTTTGCATATTTTGGATAACAATATTTTATCTGATATGACTTTTGCAAATATTTTCTTCCCTCTATGACTTATCTTCCCCTTCTCTTGACATTATCTTGCACAGAGCAAAAGTTTTTAATTTTAATGAAATCCAGCTTATCAATTATGTCATTCATGGATCATCCCATGGAGTTGTATCTAAAAAATCAACACTGAACCCAATATCATCCAGGCTTTTCTCCTATGTTATCCTCTTGGGTTTTTATAATTTTGCATTTGACATTTAGGTCTATGACCCATTTCAAGCTAACTTTTGAAGAGCATAAAGTCTGTTCCTAAATTCATTCTTTTAACTGTGATTATCAGATATTTTACCATGATTTGTTTAAAAGAATGTACTTTCTCCATCGTATTGCCTTTTCTCCTTTGTCAAAGATCAGATGACTAAATTTATGCAGATTTGTTTCTGGAGTCTCAGTTCTGTTTTATTGACATACTTTTTCTAGCCTATCACCAGTACCACACTTATATTGTATCTTTATAGTAAGTTGGGCTGGGATTTAGCTCAGATGGTAGAGCGCTGCGCTGCAGTCTCTGAGGTCCTGAGTTCGATTCCCAGCACCACAAAAATGGGAGAAGGACCTGGCAATCCACTCCCAAGGCAATCCCAAAACAGTCTGCCATTGAAAATCCTATGAGGGTCATTATGAGTTGGATACCGACTCGACGGCTCCTAACAACAACAATAACATAGTAAGTTATGAAGTCAGAGTTGATTTTCCAACTTTGTTCTTCTCCTTCAACATTGTATTGAATTCTAGCTCTTCCTTCCAGCAGCTAGTATGTAATAGCCTGACTAATATACTCAGTGAGGGGCATGGTGATCTACTAACCACACAAGACAGAAACATAAAAGTCATTCTTGGAAACTTCTCTTCCTTCACTCCCCATATTCATCCATCACCAAGTTCTGTTGTCTTGCCTCCTGAATGTCTCTTGAATATATGTAATTTCTTAGTCATTACATAGTTTATGCTGACATCAGTATCTCATAGATGGATAGTAGTTTTCTAATAATCTTTCCCCATCTCTTTTTATCCCCTTCCAATTCATCTTTCACAGTACAGGGCACGTGATATTTTCCAAAATCTATATCTGATTATCTTGGTAATGGCTTCCAATTGCTCACAGTATGTAATCTTAAACGTGGCATTAAAGTTCCTATAACATCTGACCACAGCTATATCTCAGACCTCATTTGGAGTCATTTTGCCCTCCTTCTGAGCTCTAAATTAGGTGACCTCTCTTTCATTCCCCAGGGTGTACCATGTCCCCAGCCACCACTGGCCTTTTGCACATACTATACTCACTACTCTTCATCATTTAGATCTCAGCTCAAACTTCACTTTTTGGTGGAAGTGTCCATCCTTGTCATCTGATTACCAGATTCTACAATCCATCACATTATACATGCTCAAAGCATCCTATACTTTTTCCTCTGTGATACTTATCTGTAATGATTTCTTACTGTGTGTTATGATTTTGTATTTATATATTTGAGTAATATATGTTTATCTCATTTCATTTTAATTTCCATGAAGGCAGGAACTATTTCTATTTCAGTTACTAGTTTTTAGCTGAGTACCTGGCACAAAACATGGATTGAAAGCCAGTAACTTGCACCCTGTGTATAATGTAAAGCACTTAGAACCATGCCTATCATGTAACAAATACCCAATAAGTACAAGCTCTAATAATAGTTATTTGTTGATATCCAGTCCCCAGCCAATTTCTGAAAGGAAGCTCAGACAGTGAAAAGAAGGGAGGATGCAGTTCTGGAAAAAGATTCCAGAATATGTGGTCTGAGATTCTGTATAAAATTCACACCAGATACTAAATGGAGGTAAAAACTGTTAAATGCTTCAGCCAACAAAGCAAGAAGGCATAACAGGTTCTGACTCAGTGAGATCAAGGTCAATGTGACTGACTCTACATCCCATGGCTGGGAGGCAGTCACACCTCCTTGTGCTTTGCAGGCTCAGATCAGAATTAGGTGGAGACCAGACTGCAGGTGTCAGGCTTCAGTGACTCAGGCCCATGCTGCTGGGAAAGGCTTGAGGACACACCTAATTACAGGCCTGGAACTACCAAGTGAAATGTAGAATTGAGGCAATTACCCAAAGAGTGTGACAAGAATAGGATCTTAACCCTCTATTTCCTTTCTGACTATTTCAGGCAATTATTTTTCTTTAGCCTGAACATAGAGCAGTTACCTAAAGTATGCTCTGTTCTACAGCATTAATAGATGTTTTATGGGAGAAAAAATGTCCTTTGGAAAATGCTGCATTAAATCCAGTTAAGTAAGCTTCATTATTTCAGGATTCCTGGGAGTGTGTGTGTGTGTACCAATTCTTTAAAAAAGGATTTGAGCATTTTCACAAACCTAGAAGAGGACCTGGCAACTTACTCCCTCCAAAAAACAATGAACCATTGAAAACCCTATGAATAGCAAAGAAGCACTGAAAATAGTGCTGTGCCTATTGTATGTAGGGTTGCTATGAGTTGGACACCTACTCGATGGCACCACGGCACCTAACAACAAAATTTAGCCATGAAAGTTGTATTTGTTTTCTGTTTTTTGTTTGTTTGTTTGTTTTTTTAGCAAAATGTCTTGCTTGACTGATCCCTCAAGGAACTCATTTTGGGAAATATTAATCTCTATATTTTCTCCTCTTTACTGTTTATATAGCCAAATCAAAGGATGTAGCAGCTCCTGCCATATAGAATCCTTACTTAGTCACTTAACAAAGAAATTACATTCTGAGAAATGTGTCATTAATGACTTTGCCATTGTACAAACATCACAGAATACACTTACACAAACCTAGATGGTATGGGTCAACCACTTGATGTAGTAAACACAAGATGTATGAGGCTGCTGCTGGTGTAAGCAGAATACTGTTTTATAAGTAGAAAGTAGAAATACTGTTCCTTATAAGTAGAAAGTTCTTTTTGCTAGGTGTCGTTGAGTCAAATCAGACTCATAGTGACCCTACCTACAATAGATGAAACACTCCCTGACTGTGCCATGCCCAGCACTGTATCAGTGCTTCTCTGCTATTCATAAGGTTTTCAATGACTGATTTTTTTTAGAGTGGATTGCCAGGTCCTTCTCCCCAGCCTATGGCACCTGGTGTTCTCAGATAGTCTCCTATTTAAATACTAACCAGGCCCAGCCCTGCTTAGCTTCTGAGATCTGATGGGATTGGATGCCAGTGCGGTAAAGCTGCAGGCATAAGTAGAAAGAGTACACACTAAAACAAAGATTAAAAATACATAGTATAGTAAATAAACAAATAACCTAGTTATTTATTATATGCACTGGACATATTTGTATGTGCCATATTTAGATAAGAATGGCAGCACAGAACATTGCTTTACACCAACATCACCAAATAGGCAAATAATATCTTATGCTATGACATTAAGATGTCTATGGCATCACCAGGCCATAGGAATTTTTCAGCTCCATTATAATTATATGGGACCACCATCATATATATGGCCTGTAATTGACAAAAAAAGTCCTTATGTAATACCTGACTATAATTGTTGTTGAAAATAGTGTGGGGCAAAGGAACGCCCTTCATGTGATCCATACATCTGACAACAAGGGTCTCTAGAACTATGAACATTGCTGTGCTATCTTGAGCTCGCTCCTTTGTATGACTTCTAATCTATAAATGGAAGCCTTGATTTAGCTGCTCTCATACATTTCCTTTTAAACGATCTAAGATTCCAAGTAGTTTGAAATATGATATGAGTTTTCCCCAGTTAATATAACATCTGAAAACATTTCATTGAGACTCATGGTTCTATACAACTTTTTCTAAGCCATTTTAGAAAAATATTTCATCTTGGCCTTGATTTCAGATGTCTCCTTTATCCTACACTAAATTATCTTATTAACTTTGGTCTATACTTAGATTTCCTAAACTATTCCATTATGTTGATGCACAAGTACTACACTGTGTTACTCAGACTTTTGTCACTGTGACAAAATACCTGACAGAAACTTTAAAGGGAAGATGTACTTTGGCTCACAGTTCTAGAGGTTTCAGTCCATCATGGCATAGAAGTCCTGGAAGAGCACAGCAGCTCCTATCATAGTGACCAGGAAGCAGAAAAGGAGAGAGAAAATGTGACAGACAGAAGAGAGAGAATACACCTTTGCTAGTGGCTTTCTCCTTTTTCCCCTTTTATACCATCTGGGCTCCCAGACTATGGGATGGGAGCTCTATATTCAGGACCTACATTCAGGACAGTTCTTCTCCACTTACTTAATTCTTCCTACAACTGCGCGCACAGACCCAGAGGTGTGGAGATGGGTTTTACTGATTTCCTAGGTGCTTCTCAACCTAATCAAGTTAATAATCAAGAGTAACTATCACATATACAATTTAATTACTAAGGCGCTTTCATTGGTTTAGTATTTGACTATTTTAAAATGCTAGCAAGATGGAGGGAACTAAAGGGTGCAGGGGATATAGTTCATTTGTGTTACTGATTGCATAATTTGGATATAAAATATGTGTCTGCTATTCTCTAGCTGATATTCTGGAAGGAGGACTCAGCCAGGAGCTCACTGTAGAATGTCATAACTGCCAAGAAAGTTACCACATAAAAACATGTCAGTATAAATCATTGTGCTGTCTTTATCTCAGTCACATTGGGTTAATCAGGTTAGCATGTCTATATCATTATCATTTTGGGGGGCTGTGTGGTAGATTTTTGCTACTATAACAAAACACCGTACAAAAACAACTTAAAGAAGGAAAGGTGTAATTTGGCTCAGAGATCAAAGATTTCAGTCCATTGTGGTGTGGAGGGTGTGGCAGAGCAGCTTATATAGTGGTAGCCAGGAGAGAGAGAGAGAGAGAGAGAGAGAGAGAGAGGGAATCATTGCGTTTTTTTCCCCTTTATTCCATCTGAGCTCCAGCCTAGGGAATGCTATCACCTACATGCAGGGTAGATCTTCTTGCCTTAGTTAATCCTCCCTGGAAACAACCTCAAAACTATACTGAGGTGTATGCTTTCCTAATTTCCTAGATACTTCTCAATCCAATCAAGTTGAAAATCAAAATTAACTATCACAAGTCCACTCCTTGACAAAACAACACTTAAGCATATCTTAAACCATAATATTCCATTCTGGCCCCCCAAAATTCCCATGTCCATCTGATAATGCAAAATATATTCAGCTTATCTCCAAGACTTCCCATAATCTTAAATTTCAACATTGTTCAAAATTCCAAGTCAAAAGTCATTTTTTAGATTCAAGCAACCTCTTATGTATGAGCTCCCATGTAATTTAAAAAGCAAGTTACATATGTCCAATACACAGGGGCACAGCCCCAGTCCAAAACAGAAAGGAAAAAAGCATAGCAGGGATGGATTGGACCAAAACAAGACCAAAATTCAGTAGGGCAAACGTTAAAACTTGTAACTCCATGACCGGCATCCAGAGCATGTGGTATCACTGTAAGCTCCAACAGGCTAGAGAAGGCCTGACCTCCACATTTCTTTGTAGACATTCCACATTCCTGACATCGCTAGGTTCCTGGAGTCTCTGTTGTATCTTTGGCTTCATGCATCACCCTCTCAGGGGCTGCCTGTAGGGATCCTGACCATGTCACATATTTCCTGGCCTCCAGGCTTTCCTTTGAAACCTGATAAAAGTTTCTATGATGCTGTAACTTTTGCATTTTGCATGACAGCAAAAACAGCACCATATGCCCCTACTTTGAGTGGCAACAAAGTCTTCTGGGAGCATAGTCACACTGGCCTTTAAATCTCTGGGTAGCTAGATATTGTGAAATGAATACTAAAGGAACAATTTCCTAGTCAGCCCTGTGCAAGAAGGGCGTCAGAGAGGCATTCTCTTTTGAAGGAATCTTTGAAATAAGGTCACTCTTTTGTGTCCTTGAGTTTGCAGTGAGAGGGGTCTAACCAATTCCTAAGATGCCCTCAAGATATCTTTCCTATTGTCCCAGTGCAAAGCACATGGCTTCTTTTTAATGGTACTAATCTCTTCAGAGGCTGGTAGCCCTGTGGTATCCGATACCATCAGATCTCGAAAGCTAAGCAGGATTGGGCCTGGTTAGTACTTGGATGGGAGACCCCCTGGGAACACCAGGTGCTGTAGGCTTGGGAGAAGGACCCAGCAACCCACTCCCCAAAATCAATCTGCCATTGAAAACCCTATGAATAGCAGAGAAGCCCTGACAATAGCGTTTCCCCTGTTGTAAGTAGGGTCGCTATGAGTCAGATACTGACTTGATGGCACCTAACAACACAACAATAATCTCTTCAGAAAATATGACTTCCTTAGCCACAACTTTACCCTGCCTTTTCTGACCAAACTCCAAGTTTTTTAAGTCTCTCTGCTCTGCTTCTTGCTCCCAATACTAACCATAAACCTGGCTAAAAGAGTTAACAATAACCATGCCACACCTTAAAGGCAGGACTGCTTTTAAATTTCCTCTATCAAATTAATAAATCCATCACTTTTAATCCCAGCCTCCCACAGAAATCTCAAGATATGGACAAAATGGAGGCAAGTTCTTTGCCAGAATGTAACATGAATGGCCTCTAGTGCAATTCTCAATAGAATCCTTGTTCCCACATGAAACTCCATGAGTACAGTCTTTACTGTCCTCATTCCTATTGACATTTCAGTCTTCTTAGCTGCTACCAGAATCATCATTAAACTCTACCCACAGCATTTTAGAACTTCTCTAGCCAACATCTCCAAATTCCCCCAATTTCCTCCCACAAACCAATGCCAAAGGCTTCTGAACCACGTGGTTAGGTAGTGACACCAATTTCTCCACTCCTGGTACCACTTTTCTGTATGAGACTTTTGTCACTGTGACAAAATTTCTCACATAAACAATTTAGGATAGGAAAGATACATTTTGGCCCATAGTTTCAGAGATTTCAGTCCATTATGGCACAGATAGCGTGGCAGAGCAGCCTATACCATGGCAGCCAGGAAGTAGAAAGACAGAGAATACCTGCACTCATTGCTTTCTCTTTTTTCCTCTTTTTTCCATCTGGGCCACGCTACAGGATGGTGCCATCTACATTCAGGGCAGTTCTTCCTCCTTCTTAATCCTCTCTGAAAATGTCCTCACAGACATAACCAGAGGTGTGCTTTACTAATCTCCTACAATTTTCTCAATCCAATAAATTTAACAACCAAGATTAACCATCACAGGCTATATAGCAAACTTTTCATTACTCTCCTGACTACATGAAATCATGACAGTGCCCTTCGATAACATTTGAAATTTAGTCTTGTCTTTTACTTTTAGGCTATTTTAAGTACTTGAGTGTTCCATCACTATCTTAAAATTTCCATTCAATTCATAAATCCTGATTAATGCCTTGGGATAATTACAAGAATTGATCACAAAATTAAATATGCCCATTTACAAATTTGTATACTTGTCTTTGAATGACCTGCCTGGTCCTAACCAAAAGGGTAAAACAAATTCACTGAAAATAAAAGATCAAACTGACTAAATTAGAAGTATGTTTAATTTTACTATCTTTACTATTTTTAGGATAGAGAAGATCATTTTGTTCTTTGGATGGCTGCAAATATTTATAGTGTGTAGATTTTGTCTTGCTATTGATAATGATTTTAAGCTTTTAATAAAGAATATTATCTTAAAGCAAATGGCTGATACCATATGTTCCAATACCATATAGTTCCAATGACATGAAACTATTATTCCTTTAAAACTTTTTTAAGGACCCTTCATTTACATATAAAAAGAAGCCTTTTGTATTCACTGTCCTACAAGATTTTTCAGAAAGTTTTGGTAAATATTACAAAATCCAATCAGGTTTATTCACATTACATTTTGAGTTTCAGAACATATATATGTAAGTTGTAGAATGTATGTACAAATATATTTTGTTTTACTGTCCAGACATGTGTTTTAACTTCTTCCTGGAAGAGACTGATTAGTCCTTTGTGGTGTCTGCATCAAAGTATACAAATTAAAAACTGGTTGTTAGGATTGGAGGAAAATGGAGCTGAGCTATAAATAAGTAAGTAAGTAAGTAAATGTAAAGGATCCCAATGCTTGATAAACCTGACATAGCATCCTACAGGAGCAAATGAAATGTTCACAAACTATGTTAAAAAGGAGAAAAATACTTTAAAAAATTCATGCTCCACATCCTATAAATATAGACAGAAATCTCAGAAGTAATTAAAATAGAGATATCAAAGGTGAGGGCAAAAGCCCCTGCAAACTCAGAATGGTAAAAATACACACAGCCTGACCTCTGTTACCATTGAATCAAATAAGCTGTTAATTACAAAAGGATGAACACTCTCTGGAGATAACAGCAAACTCCAGGCAGTCAATAGGATGTGATAACATCCAATACAATCAAGAAACATTTGAGTTGAGCACAGGATTATATATGAGGTTTAGAGGATTAGGAGACATGACATTTCGGAGTCTAGTGAACAGAAAGCATAAGATGCCAGCTGAGGAAGGTAGAGGACAGGAAAGATAGATGTATTGAATTAATCACTAAGAAGGCAATGAGATAATGGCTGGGTTCTGTTTTCTAGGCTGGCAGGGAATGAATGAACCATGACGACCTCTCTTGCATTCCTAACCTTCAATTACCGAAGGTGCACATATGTGCCTGTAATGTTAAGAAATTGTAATTGATGTTGATTTTTGGTTAAATAGTAGGCTTTTATTACCTTATATTAAAATACTGTTGAGATAAACTGTGTCCTTTAAACATCCTAATATTAAATACAACCATTCATGGTTGAGATTATAACTAAAGGTACATTTTAAGATGTTGTTGCTAGGTGCTGTTGAGTCAGTGTCCGACTCATAGCAAGCCTATGTACAACAGGCAAAACACTATTATCAGTGCTTCTCTGCTATTCATAGGGTTTTTAATGGCTGATTATTTTTTGGGAGTGAGTTGCCAGGTTCTTCTCCCAAGCCCACAGCACCTAGTATTCCCAGGCAGTCCCCCATCCAAGTACTAAGCAGGCCTGACCCTGCTTAGCTTCTGAGATCTGACAGGATTGGATGCCATGGTGGTACGGCTGTAGGCAACATTTTAAGATGGGGAAGATCATTTTGAGGAACCAAAGTACCTGATGTTCATTGTATGTATTAGCTACTTAATGTTTTGAAACAAATTAACTACTACCAGGTGGATTAGAACAATAAACATTTTTTTATATCACCATTTCCATGTGTCAGGAATCTGGATACAGCTTATTGGGTATCTCTGGTCCACGGTCTCTCACAAACCTACCGTGTTGGCTGAGTTTGCATTGTTTGACCAAGGGAGGTCAAGGTCACTCATATGACTGTCAGCTGCTTAGTGATCCATATCCAGGCTCAGGCATGTGGCTATTGGAAAACTCCAGGCTCTCAGTGGCTTCTGGCTGGTGATATCAATTCCTTATCATGTGAGCCTACCCATAGGGATCTTCATAACATGAACGCTTGCTCCAGAGCTAAGGGAGAGAGACAGAGAGGGAATATGTGCTAGAATGAAAGTTAAGGTGTTTTTGTTACCCAGTCTTAGAAATCACATCTTATCACCTCTGCTATATTCTATTCTCTAGAAGCAAGTCACTAATTCCAGCTACATTCAAGGGCAGGGACTTATACAGGGACATGAAGACTAGGAGGTAAGCAACATTAGGGGCAATTTTAAAGGTGGGCTCCTACATTTTACTTATCAAAATTCCTGGATCAACAGAAGAATACTAACTTACTCGCTTTTGCAATATAAATTAACTCTTAGGTATAGACAACTATGTATAGATGACAAGTATGTAGAAATAAGATTAGGAATTTATTCTAGTATTTACAATTTATTTTCTTTATCCTGCCACCATCTACTAGGTACTCAGGTTGACATCTTAACTTTTAGTACCACTTCAATGAAACTGCTCTTGTAGAGGTCAATAAGGACCTCCACGTTGTCCAAAGGACACTTTTTTTCAAGATTTTATTTGACTCCTTGGCAAGATTTTACTTGGCTCCCTGAGAATTGTAAACTACTTTTTCCATGAAACTACTCTCATGACTTTTGAAGTGCTACTCTGTATTGGTCCATTTTTCATTGCTATAATGAAATACCTGAAGCCAAGTAACTTTATGTTTTTAAAAAGGGATTTATTTACATCAAAATTCTGGAGATTCAAGGGCAGTGTGCCAAGTTCAGCTTAGCTCTAGTGAGGGCTTTATGGTGGATGGTGGCACCATGACAGCAATGAGTGTGGAAAGAAGAGATCACATTTAGGAATACAAAGCCAGAGACCAACTCAAGGGTTGGCTCAAGCTTTTATAATAACTATCTTTCATAACTCAGCAGTCTCATGAGAACTACCTTAATCCCATCTAAGGGCAGCTTCCTCAATGACCTAAATACCTCCCACTAAGCCCAACTCTCAAAGGTCTTGCCACTTCTCACATCACCCCCCTAAGGATCAATCCTCCAAAGCATGAACTCTTGGGGGATATACTCAGATCATATCTGAACCATAGAATAATCCACTGGTTGTCCTCCTACTTGTCTATCTCTTCATTGTGAAATCTTCTATCTCCATTTACTAAATTGTGATGTTCTCCATGTTTTCTTCCTTGGCCCTTTTCTATACTCATTCCATGTATTTCTGTTCAATACCATCACTTATTCTCATGGTTTTAAGCATACTTGGATACTGAGTATCCCCCATATACCTACATGGTATGGAAATTCTCTTATTCCCTTTATATCCCATGCATCCATTCTTCATGCCCCCTTCATTATTTTCATCCCCAAAATTTCATGTTATCATTTTTATAAACTCAAGTAAAGATAACGCTCTAACCCTGTTGTTCAAATCAGAAATGTGGTTGTCATTTTAGCTCCTCTCTTTTCCAACAGCCCCTCAAATTATGTACATCACTTTCCATATGTTTCCTGAATCTTTCTTCTCCCTTCGAGTTCCACCATGAGTCTAGTGTGGGCGTCTTTCTCACCTGGATTAAAGTTATAACCTCCCGATTGGTTACTGCCCTCAATGACAATTTCCTGAGGAGATTAAAGGCCCCTCCCCTGACAGAGCTCTAAGGTCCTGAGATAATAGAGATTACCTGATGACTGAATGTGGACAGATTGAGCATTCCTAAACTCCCAACCTCTCTTCCTCCACTTCCTGCTAGGAAATCTAGGGTATTACAAAGCTCTTTCCAGGCTCCCTCCTTGTCACTGTCAGGATAAAAATACAAATTCCTTAGTTTTGTATGCAAAACCTTTTATGTTGCTTTTTTTTTCACCTTTATCTCTTGATCTGTCTTACATGGCCCGAATGCTCTAACCATTTAGAACCCCTTGTAGGTGGTTCTGAAGCTACACCATTGGGCCTGTGCATATAAACCTCCTCAGCTTCAGACACTTCGGGCTCTTCTCTAGTTGGCTATACCCTATTCATTTTCCACAGCACAACTAATGAATTACCATGTCTGAGAAGCCTTCTCTGGATTGTTCTCCACACTTTCACAGCCCCTGTACATACATATGTGAACAAAAATATACATAGACACCACAGTCATGGACTGACCTGAATCACCTTCTTTTGTCTTCCCGTAGCCTTCTGCACATACTTGTACATTGCAATGACCGTTCTGATTGTATTTACTGGTTTAGCTATGTGTCTCCCCTGTAAGACTGTGAACATCGTAAGAGTAGAATCTCATCCATTTCTCTATTCCTAACATCTAATTCAGAATCTAATATAAAATAGGTGAACAATAATTTGTCATTGAATAATTAAGGTCATGCTGAATTCTCACATTTTGACTCTGCAATAGTTCTCTCTTATCCATGGCAAATACCTTCCAAGACTACAGTGGATGCCTGAAACCACAGACAGCACCTAACCCCATATATATTATCTTTCCTATACACACCTATGATAAAGATTAATTTATAAATTAAGCGAGTGAGATATTAACAATGGTAACTAATAATAAGAATTATACCAATATGTTGCTGTTCTTAGGTGCCGTCAATATAGTATAATAAAATTCTGTGAATTCTCTCTCTCTCTTTCTCTTCCTCTCTCACTCTCATCTCTCTCATCAAAAAAAGTTACTTGAATGCAGCATTGTGATATCACACAATCTATTTGGTAACCAAGAGGGCTCCTAAGTGAGTCATAGTCAGGTATCGTGGATATGGTGGACAAAGGGATGATTCACATCCTGGGCAGGATGGAGCAGGACATCATGGTATTTCATCACGCTACTTAGAATAGTGCATAATTTCAAACTTACAAATTATTTATTTCTAGAATTTTCCATGTAATATTTAAGGACTGTGTTTGATCATAGGTAACTAAAACCATGGAAAGTAAATATGTAGATAAGGGGGGCTACTGTTTATAATATCTATTAAATTTAATGTTTTAATTTTTATCATAACTTCCCCTATTTTTCTAAGGAATACAGGCTAAAATTTCTAAATGTGAAGCTAGCTATCTCCTGTCCCACCAGTTCAGAAATAGTAGTTGGAGTCTTAGCAAATACTAAGTTGAAATTGAAAACTGCAATTTTTTGAGCTCAATTACAAAAACTGTGTCTATATCCAGGCATGTTCACCAGCTGACCTTCTTGTCCTGTGGGCTTCCTTGTAATTTTCTTGGTGCTTCCAGATGGCTTAGGGATGGGAGATTTTGTATGTCCAACTGTGCTCTGCTTCTGGAGCCAGTTAAGGAAGAAGACAAGCAGAAACTGTGAAGGCTTGCCTTTGGTGGAACATCACCTTTGGTATGCGTTCTGGAAAATAGGTGAGAGCTATAATGAAAGATTAACTTCAATCAACCAAAGCAAGACTCAAGTTTCCATTGTTGTGTCAGGGGAAGTTGCCAAATCTCACCAGAGCAGGATTGGTTGTACTTCTGTTGAGTGATTCATAGGGTAATAATAACACATCGTGGAGGTTGGTTTTGGCATATCTTCAGAGTGAAGATTCCTTACAGATACCATCTAATTAATTTCCTGAACATATCTGCATTGTAACTACACTTACAGGTAGGTACTTGAGTCTGTTTCTCTGCCTGGAGCAGGACCACACCTAGTACACACTAGGAAAGTAAATCTACTCTGGTTTAATTGTGGGTCCTTAATGCCATTTATCCTCCCTGTAGTGGAGTGTCTCAATTACCATTTAGTTTGTTATTACTAACATTATTAACCAATGATGATAATTTAAGGTCCTAAATTCACCTCTGTATGTGTGAGTGTGTGAGTGTATAATTATACTGACTATGATGACAATCTAAAATTGTCTGGGTATGTGAATAACTGATTTGAAACTTTCCTTTTTTATTCTGTTTTACCTGAGTTCATTGAGAGTCCTAAGTATTCATTCTCTCTAAACCTCACCAGCTCCAAGACCCAGATGTTATCCATCTTGAATGACACGTCTTCTCTTTGTAAAGAACTGAATTAAGTTCATTTTGAAGATGTCACAGGCTAGATTTTCCTAGTCCAGCTTTAGGCAAAACTGCAAATAAATAAATAAATAAATAAATAAATGCAGCTACTGAGTAGAAACATTCCTTTCCCTGGAGATCCTCTGCCTCTCTTCCCCCCTTGTCCCTCCTACACCTCCTCATCCAGTTGTCCTCTGAGTATCCTTTTCCTCTCCCTGTTTTCTTGTGCTTCATTCTTCATAATGGACCATCCTTGGTGTACAATGAATAACATGCTACTTTTACAAAATTCATCAATATTTTACAAAAATCAGATGTGAGGTGAAGGATCAGATCTCTTATGCTTATGATTTGAGCACAAGATACCAGAGAAAGGAGAATTTTTTTATCTAAGATGTATTACTTCTGCTATTACACCACTCCACATTAACAGAAATTCCACCCCACATTAACAGAAATCTTACCTTCCTCCTTCCTTCAATTCATATTTACAAAATATCTAAGCTCCTTGTATTTTAACTTAGGCCCAATTTCCTCATCTCCATTATCAAAACCATCACTGTGACCATAGATCAACCTAATTTACTTACGCTTATCTCTGACTTGTACTACAAGGTACCAAATATAATTCAAAGGATCTGATTAACAGTGTGCAATAAGACTATGCTTTGCAATTCAATGCTAAAACCTGACATTGACAATAAAGAGAATTGTGCATTCTCATACCTGATTGCTCTGGATGGTGAAGTTTTAAATGTGAAAACTAGATCATATGTATCAGTTTTTTTCCCATGAGGAAAGGCATCAAAGGATGAAGATGATACAAAGCAATGTAAAGCAAAGCAAGAGAATGAAGTTCTTGAGGACATCATTGATTACTGAATAAAGTCAACTCTGAAGATGCTGTTCTCAGCTAATGCTCTTCACAATTTATGAATCTCTACATTCTCTTTAGCCTGCAGCTGTAGCCCTGTGGCATCCGATTCCGTCAGATCTCGGAAGTTAAGCAGGGTTAGGCCTGGTTAGTACCTGGATGGGAGACCGCCCGGGAACACCAGAAGCTGTAGGCTTGGGAGAAGGACCTGGCAACCCCCTCCCAAAAATCAATCTGCCATTGAAAACCCTATGAACAGCAGAGAAGCACTGATGATAGTGTTTCCCCTGTTGTACAGAGGGTCACTATGAGTCGGATACCGACTCGATGGCACCTAACAACAACAACAACATTCTCTTTACAGTTTCATCTGGGTTCTCAAGTCACCATATATATATATATTTGTTAAGTGCCATATATGTGAGATATAATACAGTTTTTAAGAATAAGTGTAAGTACATATTGTACTAACATAAACAGATGTACTAACATAAAGAGAAAGGAAGCTAAATTACTAAGTTTTAGAAGATCAAGATGCAGGAAATTATACTGTTTCATTTGTGTATAGAAGTCACACAGGCCATCACAGAGGAGGTGATGTCCAAATATAGCTTTAAAGTAGGAATAGAAGTTTAACAACTAGACTAAGGATTTAGAGTAATAACAGTTTTTGAGCATAATGACTGGTGTAATATAATTCCTTGTGTCGTTCTGGAACAGTGAATAATTTGATAATTCTGGAAAGGCCAAAGGAGAATAATGAGGGCAGAGAAAGCAGCAAGCAGAAACTAAATAACGACAATTTGGTTGGTCATGCTAAGAAGCTTCGATTTTATTTTCTTAGCACCTTAGGCATCTGTTGTTGAGAGTGAAAATTTTATTAATTTATTAACATAAAATACTTTGAGCAAAAAGGAAAGTATAATAATAGAGAATATAGGGTATAATATAATAAAGCTCCAGTATTCTTCACCTAGCTTTGTCAAATCTTAATATTTTGCTATGAAAATTTTTAAACAATGTGCCTCCCTGTATCTCAGTCCCTTTTACCTACAAAGAAAAGTATGTTTATACTTCACAGACAAATATTAATTTAGTATAAGAGAAAGAACATATTTATATGTCATGCCTATTATTTTTAACTCTTAACTTAGTCTACTTACATGTTAGTTTACAGTGGGTAAACTAAAGTAAAACCATGGTCAGCATGAAGCTTTTCAGATACCAGCAATGTTCTCATGCAATCATGTTCTTCAAAATCAAAAGATGTGTGTCTGTTATGACTAGAAACAATTAGATGGACATGGGTTTAAAATGAGGATCAGGAGAAGTGGTCAAGAAAACATTAATTTAAAAATCACTAATGATTCTTTGAGAAGGACCTGGCAACCCCCTCCCAAAAATCAATCTGCCATTGAAAACCCTATGCACAGCAGGGAAGCACTGACAATAGTGTTTCTCCTGTTGTACAGAGGATCGCTATGAGTCGGATACTGACTTGAAGGCACCTAACAACAACAACAACAAATGATTCTTTAGTTTCGGTTCATCTGTTGTACTGTAGTGATGTGTGCTTGAGCACATGGATGAGAGTGTGTGGTCTCCATCTCCACGGTACAAAATAGACAGGTTTGGGTGTCACTGGTTTGTAAAATTGAAAACCAAGAAGGGAGTTCTTAGATGAAAAGCAGCTCTTCTATGTGCTGCCACTGTATAAAAGGGAGGTTTGAATGACACTCCCAAAGTTATTTACATAAGTATAAGGCATTCAATAGACTGTGTGACCTACAACAAAGAGAAGATGGTAAGGAATGGCATCCTTTCAACACTTATGTACATCATTAGTCATCCATTTTGCTTAATATTAACTCTAAGAAATATTAGTGAGCATGTTGTTGTTGTTGTTAGGTGCCCTCTAGTAGGTGTCCCACTCATAGTGACCCTACATACAATATACAAAACACTATTGTCAGTGCTTCTCTGCTATTCATAGGGTTTTCAACGGCTGATTGATTTTTGGGAGTGGATTGCCAGGTCCTTCTCCCAAGGCTACAGTATCTGGTGTTTCCTTGCGGTCTCTCATCCAAGTACTGACCAAGCCGCACTCTGCTTAGCTTCAGAGATCTATGGGATCCGTTGCCACAGTGCTATGGCTGCAGGCTTAACAAGCATAAGAAAGCTGAGACTCCACCTTGCTTCAGTAAGAATGGACAAGACCTTTAAAACAAATTACAACAAATGCTGGTGAGGCTGTGGAGAAAAGGGAACTCTCTTACACTGCTAGTGGAGTCGTACATTGGTTCAATCACTTTGGGAATCAATATGGAGGTACCTTGTTGTTGTTGTTGTTAGGTGCAGTGGAGTTTTGTCAGACTCATAGCGACCCTTATCGGGTTTTCAATGGCTGATTGTTTTTGGGATTGCCTTGGGAGTGGGTTGCCACGTCCTTCTCTCGTTTTTGTGGTGCTGGGAATCAAACTCGGGACCTCAGAGACTGCAGAGCAGTGCTCTACCAACTGAGCTAAATCCCAGCCCATGGAGGTACCTTAGAAAAGTAAAAATAGATCTACCATATGACCCAGCTATAACACTATTGGGAATATATCCAAAGGGAGATGAGGCATCATACCACAGAGACACCATGTTCAATGCAGCCCTTTTCACAATAGCAAGGATATGGAATTAACCAAATTGTCTGTCAACAGAAAAATGGATAAAAAAGTTATGGTGCATATACACAATGGAATACTACTCAGAAATCAAAGAAATGAAATAATGTCATTTGCAGCAAAATGGATGGAATTGGAGAAAATTATCTTAAGTGAACGAACACAAGCCCCAAAAGAGAAATACCACATGTTCTCACTCATACGTGGAAGCTGAATCAAATTTAAAAGAAGGAAAAAATCCTATACATAAATTGGAACATAATAAAAATCTCATGTAAACTTAGCAGAGAAGGGACAATTTAAGGAGTGGAAAGAAGGAGGGAGAGATCTGGCAAAAGGAAATGATGATGAGATGATGAGAGAAGACAGGAGGGGGAGGAGAGACAAGGAGGAGCGAGGAAAGAGAGAGAGGTTGACCTCAAAGTAAACAGCCCAACTTTAATAGTTTGGGAAATAATCATAATAATACCAACAATACCAAAGGATGGCAATAATGAAAATGGGCCAGATTATTCATGTAATACTGCTGACAATGTAAAAAATAGATCACTATAGAAAAAAGTTTGGGCTTAAATCACAATTGGGATGCAGGGGAATAGAAAAATATTCCCAAAAAAAGACATGCAAGTAGAAGGGAGGACATTGGTGGGGAGGTGGGTAGGGGGGAGGAGGGGCACAAGAGGGTAAGGGAGAAGTTATCTGTGTAATGTGCAATGTGCAATGGAACGCATATATGGAAATGTCACAATGAAATGCACATCAGAATGAAACATATTAAGTTGTACATTAAAAATTTCAAAAAAAAAAGGAAAGAAAATAAAATCTAGCTTTGTTGTTGTTGTTGTTAGATGCCGTCGAGCCAGTATCCAACTCATAGCGACCCTCTGTACAACAGGGGAAACACTATTGTCAGTGCTTCTTTGCTGTTCATAGGGCTTCCAATGGCAGATTGATTTTTGGGAGGGGGTTGCCAGGTCCTTCTCCCAAGCCTACAGCTTCTGGTGTTCCCAGGCGGTCTCCCATCCAGGTACTAACCAGGCCCAACCCTGCTTAACTTCTGAGATCTGACAGGATCGGATGCCACAGGGCTACAGCTGCAGGCTTGGAAATAGGAACTAAAACATATTCTAACTTTGAATGTGTAATTAAAGTGCTGCTAATTGTTCTTAATCTTAATGTAGACAATTTAAAAATATACTTTCTTTACTAAAAAGTAAGTATAAGAAAGCATAAGTGTGTACTGAAAATTTTATATATGTAAGCGGATGTTATACAACTTAAGCAAAATTTAAAGAAAGACAGTATCTTGGAACAACAAGATTTTTGTTGGTTCTTGTTTTGTTTTTGTTTGTTTTATTTCACAACTTTCAAGGGATATCAATTGCTAGTCTATGAAACACACAAAGCTACTTTAAATAAAGCTGTGAATAAATGATGACTCATGATGTATTCTCCAAACCAGAGGTAGGGATTTTTATATCTAGGTGATCTATTTCCAACCATATTTTGAAATCTTACTGCCTCAAAAGATAAATTCTTCCCTCTTTTTTAATTAATGAAGGAACTTATTCTACTGCCTTTTAAAATTCAAGACTCAAGTTCTCCCTTGTCTATTTTTCTAATTTTCCATCAATTAAGAAATGAACTACAATTTTAGTATATGTCTTAATTTAAAATATGTTTAATGAAAAAAAGAAAACAAAACAAAATGAGGATAATACAATGGACTTTTTCCTGTTTGGTGATCCACCTGACATTTACCTGCTAAGTCTTCACCTAAACATTCAGGCCAACCATGATTTTCATCTAAATACAATCACCCTTTTCTTAGCAAGTACATTCATGATTGGATACAATTGCTCTGCTTTAAAAATTCCACAATTCCTTTCTCTAAATCCAATATGTAAAATCTTACTTTAATAAAACTAAGCAAAACTGAATTAATATAAAACTGTTTGCAAATAAATAAGAAGAAATTAATCTACAATCTTTGTTTTTTGAATAAGTAATTTATGATATACTGTATGAACACAATATATATTTATATTAGCATACTTATAATTTATTTTAAAACAATGCTCTTAATGTTGTTGTTGTTGTTGTTAGGTGCTGTCGAGTTGAGTCCGACTCATAGCGACCCT
>VMDO01001270.1:145479-219568 GCA_007922755.1 Pedetes capensis
ACCTGCCACTCTTCCAAACATGATGTCCTTCTCCAGGGATTGTTCTCTCCTGACTACATGTCCGAAATATGTAAGACGCAGTTTGGCCATTTTTGCTTCCAAGGAGCACTCTGGTTGTACCTCTTCTAGGACAGATCTGTTGGTTCTTTTGGCAGTCCATGGTATATTCAATAGACGTCTCCAGCACCACAATTCAAAATCATCAATTCTTTTTCTGTCTCTCTTGTTCTTAATATACTCTTTTAATTATTTATAGTTATATATAGTTATAGCCTTCAACTGTGGCATCTGATTCCCTTACATCTCAGAAGCTAAGCAGGGTCGGGCCTGGTTAGTACCTGGATGGGAGACCTCCTGGGAACACCAGATACTGTAGGCTTGGGAGAAGGACCTGGCAACCCACTCCCAAAAATCAACCCACCATTGAAAACCCTATGAATAGCAGAGGAGCACTGACAATAGTGTTTCGCATGTTGTACATAGGGTCGCTCTGAGTGGGATACAACTTGATGACACTGAACAACAACAAGAACACATATAGTTATAAAATAGTATCTATAAGACATACAGCCTACAGCTCTGCCACCCTGGTATCCAATCCCATCAGATCTTGGAAGCTAAGCAGGGTGGGGCCTGGTTAGTTCTTGGATAGGAGACCACATTAGACTACCAGTTACTGTAGGCTTGAGATAAAGACCTGGCAGCCCACTTCCAAAACAATCAGCCATCAAAAACCCTATGAATATCAGAGAAGCACTGACAATAGTGCAAAGCATGGCACAGTGTCCGGGAGTGTTTTGTTCTGTTGTATATTGGGTCACTATGAGTTGTACTCAACTTGGGGCACCAAACAACAACGAACAATAACATAGTACATAAATTATTTCATAAACATAAATTTGTCTGAGGATATTTATGCATCTGTACTATGCTAAGAGGATTATTTTATCAGAACATTATATGTATTTATTTTTTCTCACTAATCCAACACTCACTCTCTTTCCAGAATTAAGAATTTCAAGAAACCAAAAATTAAATAACTTAGGGTAGAAAAAAACAAATAATTTTATTTTTTTCTTATTTAGACTAATAAGTTGGGAGCTATTCCAAAAAAATTGAAGGAGTCACCAGGAAGAGACATCAAAAATAGATGGAAGGCTGGGTACAGTGGCACATGACTGTAACCCCAGAGACTCAGGAGGCTGAGATAGGAGGATCATGAGTTCAAGGCCAGAGGCAGACTGTATAACTTAGCAAGACTATGACTCAAATTAAAACAAAAAATGGGCTGGTGGTGTAGCCCAGTGGTTGGGTACTTGCAAAGTTGTACAAGGTCCTAGGTTCAACATACAAGTTCCACCAAAAAAAAGAAAAAGAAGAATAAGAGGAAGAAGAAGGAGAAGAAGGAGAAGAAGGAGGAGGAGGAGGAGGAGAAGGAGGAGGAGGAGAAGAAGAAGAAGAAGAAGAAGAAGAAGAAGAAGAAGAAGAAGAAGAAGAAATAAATAAATAAATAAATAAAAGAAAGAAACGAAAAGAAAAGAAAAGAAAAAAGGAAAGAAAATCTTTGACATTCTAAGGAGAAAGACCAGTTAGGAGATTATAACTGTAAAATATAAAAATGCTGATTGGGCCTCTTGTTACAACAGTGGCAGGTGGAAGTGAGAAATGGAGATAACCATAAAAGATACTTTGGAAGAAGAGCTAAATTTAGAAGACCACCAGCAAATAGGGCATGAAAGAAAGGGAAGTCTCAAAAATAACTCTGAGACATTTGACTTGGAAACCTGAAGAACTGAAGGTACCATTAACATAAAGGGAAGCTGTGAGAAAATTTCAGTTTCAAGGGAAAGAAGGAAAGTTCGATTCTGGAACTACTGACTTCCCAAATTTCTATGAAGTAAGCACCATTATCACTGAAACTTAGCAGATGACGAAAGTAGGCAGGAGGTGTTAAGTAATTTGTTCAAAGTCACACAGATAGTAAGTGATAGAGGTAGAACATGAGCCTTGGCAGGTTTTTATTTTGGAAGCAATTACAGGTCATTAAAAATTACAATTGATAGCTGGTCTCTGCTATCCCCGAGCTTCTAGTTTGTTGTTGTTGTTAGGTGCTGTTGAGTCCAGTCTGACTCATAGCGACCCTCATAGGGTTTTCAATGGCTGACTGTTTCAGGATTGCGTTGGGAGTGGATTTCCACATCCTTCTCCTATTTGGCAGTGCTGGGAAATGAACTCAGGACCTCAGAGACTATAGAGCAGCCCTCTACCAACTGAGCTAAATCCCAGCCCGCTCTAGTTTCTTAGGGACCTTCTATACCATGGCCACCATTACCATGTTCCTGAATCACATGGTCTACTTCATAATTCAGCACCCTGCATCATTGGTTGGCCCCAGGCTGGGTACCAAGACCGAGATAAACCAATCTTTACATTTCCTTGAAAAATGTTTAAGATGAAACTGCAGAGTTTCTTGGAGTTTCAAACGTGGAGTTGTCAAATAGTAATGTTTCTAACTCCAAGAAGAGAGGTATATGGAGAAATGAAGTCATAAATAATGGAAATTGGGAGAGGGGAGGACCTTTGGTAGCATTTGAACTTGAATCAGTCATCTTTGAGGCCCAGCTGCCCCTACACTCTTCCTGTGTAGTAAAAGTCTTCTTTCTGCCTCATAGGTATTAAGTCAAGTTTCTATCACTGCCTTACAACCAAAACACTCATGATTGGTCAACCACACACAACTTTGAGGACCTGAACAAATTACTTAAGACCCCTGATTCAGTATGTTCATTTGCACATGGGAGAAGAAAGCATGCATTTTTTTTAGTATTTTTTAAAGGACAGGATGATAAATGTACGCTATCTACCTTTCCTCACTCAAAACCCACTTTATTACCTTGGAAAATACCAGGCTCATTCTTAGAGTTCCTTCATTTGATGTGGCTCAGTGGTAAAGTTTTTGCCTAGCATGCACAAGGCCCTGGCTCCATTCCCAGTACCACAGGGAAATAAATGTGCGGGTGATTTTGCTGTAACACCTGTCACCCCATCAATCACCAGGGCTCATTCTTTCCTTTGGAATGTTTGATAACCTAGCGTAGGACACACCTAATTCTCTACACTGCTGTAGCTTACCCTTTATAGGGGCTTTCAGATTTCTGCTTTACCCTTCCCCTCCTTCTTCTGCACATCCATGTAGTTGTCAGGTGCCATCCAGTAGAGTCCAACTCGTGGTGACCCTATGTACATCAGACCAGACACTCCCGAGATTGTGCCATGCCTGGCACTACGTCAGTGCTTCTCTGCTAGTCATACGGTGTTCAATGGCTGATTGTTTGGGTGAGTGGGTTGCCAGGTTTTTCTCCCAAGCCTATTATACCCAGTATTCCCAGGTAGTCTCCCATCCAAGTACTAACCAGGCCCAACACTGCTTATCTTCCAAGATCTGACAGGATCGGATGCCACTGTGGTACCGCTACAGGCTGCACATCCATAGCCTTGCACAAATGATGAGAAACCAGAACAAACATCCAGGTGTGTCTATATGGCCTAGTGCCTACCACTGAGGGCCTCCTCGGGAAGTATTTTATAAAGATTTGAAGCAACAGTTGAATTTCCTTAAGAAAAGATCATAGGATATGATGGTCTAATTCCAAGGACATAAAATAATTTCAATAAGTATTCATTAGTGCTCCAAACTCCACAGCAGGGGCATCATTTCCATTGGTGTTTTATCCTAATTTTGTAAATTTGCATATTCTGTTTTTTTCTCTTCCTTTTTAACGCTTCTTTCATTCCTCCTCTCCCAATTTCTCCTCCTCTTGTTTTTCTCCTCTTCCTCCTATAAACCAGTAGTACAATCTGGATCCAGAGTCTTGGATGCTAGCCATCTCATTGTTTGCTCTTTTTGGTGAGCTCTTTATGCCTCTTGGGACCATCTCTGTTATTACTCAAGTCAAGAAGGAAGGGGCATTGCAATAAGAGACTAGATATAAGGACTTAAGCCAAGTATCATGCTCTGATACTATGGCCATCTAAGCTACTGTCAGATTTTGGTATAAACAATGTCAAGATTATTAATTTTTACCAGATGTTTTGAGTAAGAAAGCTCCCCAATGAAAATAGAAAAATAATAACTCTAACCTTTCCCAAGTTTAGACTTAGTGACTTTGTTACTAAAGACCTGAAATATGAGATACTATGCCCTCTTTAGTTACAAGAACCAGTATTTTTGAAATTTGTGTATTCTGTGCTCACCTATGATGAAGAATGCAAAGTAATTAAAAAGCTACAGCTTCCCAAACTGGTTTCACCCATATCAGTAAATGCTGCCAAGATCTTCATGGCTAATTTATCATGTTCCTCATATGAGATTGGAAGGTAATATTTTCATTATAAGTAAGAAATAGGATTCCAAGAAATCCATTATGAACTTGAATGCCAACTGTGAACAGTTGCCAGGCATCATTGCATACCACACCATCAAGAATTAGGAGAGAATGACTCAAGCAGAGCTTCCATTGAGCTGGAATCCAAAAATAGCTACAGAAACTTTTACTCTTTTGAATGGGAGAGCATGATCTTGCTAGCTTGGCAATTGAGCCATAGCTATATATGAGAGTTTGGCTTATTTATTGTAATAATGGTTATCATCACAGAAATATTTTATCAAGTATTCAAGAACTACTAGACTATATATATACATATACTATATATAGTATATATACTATATATATATAGTATATAGTATATATATTGTTGTATACACTGTTGTTGTTCTAGGTACTATCAAGTCAATGTTTAACTCATAGCAACCCTATGTACAACAGACAAAACAGTATTGTTAGTGCTTCTCTGCTATTCGTAGGGTTTTCAATAGTTGATTGTTTTTTGGGAGTGGGTTGCTGTGTCCTTCTCCCAAGCCTACAGCACCTGGTGTTCCCAGGTGGTCTCCCATCCAAGTACTAACTGGTCCTGACCCTGCTTGGGTTCTGAGATTTGATGGGATCAGATACCACAGTGGTACAGTGGCAAGTGTATATATGTTACATAAAAATTAATGTCTATTGTGAGGAGGTTCATACCTTGTATGAGGAAGATATATCTCACAAAGAAACTATGGAAAGTTAGGCAGACATACATGCACACCGTAACAATAATCAATTAAACATCTATCCTGCATTGGTTTATACTGCCAAATTGAAAAATATTAAAATACCTGCATATTATTTACATATTATTCTTTATCTAAACATAAAAAGTTAATTCAATCTATGTGACTGAGGCTCCGAGTAGTTAAGGGATCCTCCCAAGACCATAGAAGTAGAAAAAGTCAATAACCTTTCCACTAAATCATTTAGCATATTATTTTATGCACTTTAATAAAAATGGCCACTAGCAAAACTGTAAAAGATTGTCGGGGTTCTTTGTGTTTTTTTTTGTTTTTCTTTTGTTTTGTTTTTCAGTCCTGAAAGGTTGAACTCAGAGCCTCACACATGCTTTGTAAGTAGTTTACCACTGAGCTACACCCCTAGCCCAATTTTTACATTTTATTTTCAGACAAGGTCTTGCTAAATTGTATAGGATGCCTCTACCCTCGAACTTGCAATCCTCCTGTCTCCACCTCCCAAGTCTCTGGGATTACAGGCCTGTGCCATTGTGCCTTGCAAAAGATTGTCTTATTTGACTCAACTCCCTAGGATTTTTCTTGATTCTTGTAATCTTCACATTGAGGCACTTTGGGCCTTTGTCTTCCATTGAACTTTTCCTTTACCTCCTGGGAATTTCTTACTCCTCTTTACAGATACCTCTTCCTCTGTCCTCACCTAAGGTACCAGTGTTCCTCAGAGTTCTGCCCTCAACCCCCCTCTTGCTTCGCTCTCATCTATCTTCTTGGAGGAGGTCTTCCGTACCTGTAGGCTCTGCACCCACCTGTGCGTTGCTCCTACCTAAATGTTACAGAGCTAGTTCAGACTTCTGTCCTACTCTGTATCTCTGCCTTGATAACCTGCAGCTCCTACAGCCCCAACATACCCCCAACCTTATCTCATTCTGTTATTTTATCCATGCACCGCCACCTCTTCCCCTATCTTACTCAATAGCACCACCATCTACCCAGGAGTCCAAGCCAAGAGCAAGTCTCTGCTCCTCCCTCCCTTCTCCCCTTTATAGAATTGACCTCTCCCTATCCAGAGATTCAGTGTTGGGACAAAGACGTGGCTGCCCCCTGTGCTTTCAGTTCTCATTGCCACTGCCCTAGTTTTCATCCTGTCCACCTCTTTCTAGAACTATTGCTGTAGTCACCTAAATATTTCCTCGCAGCTCTCTAATCATCCCATTACTCAGGCCATCTACTCTACTCCTCCCACCTGGCAAACCTCCTTCTAATTTTATCTGGGAAAAATGAGGATTATCATATTCAAACTGTGTCTCCGACTTGCAAGCTGTCACATTTGTACTTTGTAATGTTCCATGTCAACTTGCACTTCCCAGGCTTTACATCAAGGACCTCTGCAAAACCTCATCGAGTTAGGAGGCTCTGACAACCACAACCACTAGAGCCAAGTGCTCCAAGGCAGTAACTACTTCACCCACCTGGGTCTTGGCAGTGAGCTACACTGACTCAGCCATGTTCCCAGTTGAAATGGTTACAACATTTTTTAAGGCTTTGTTTCCTAACTTGAGATGCACATTATTTAAACGTTAATACTATCCAAAAGGCAGCCAAATCAATGGTAACACAAAAATACCTCCAGGTGCAATAATAACTGAAAACTCTTTGGCTCTTTGTATCACTCAAACACCCATGATCCTATCTTGTTCTTTGCTTCTAAAACTTGCTAGGGGTGGAGGAGCGGAGTTTCTGTAGCAAAGTAAGGTACACACAAGCCCCACCCTTTTCTTTTGTCTTTTGTTTCTCTAAGTGGAGGCTTCTCATTACCTTAATGTAAACTGGGTTGATAAGCCCATGGGAAATGGAATTTACACATTTTCTTTATCGGTTTTAGATTCTCATTCAGTTGCAGGAATCTAAGCTAAAACTTTCAATCCAATAACTTCTGGATTGTTAACACTGTAAGTTATCATCACAGAAGTTATCATCACAGAATAAAATATTTCTGTGATGATAACCATTATTACAATCTTATAGTTAGATAGTTTTATTGAACTTTCTACTGAGAAAAATGGGACTGGGATATAGCTCAGTTGGTAGAGTGCCACTCTGCAGTCTCTGAGGTCCCCAGTTGGATTCCCAGCACCGCAAAAGAGGGAGAAGGATGTGGCAATCCACTCCCAAGGCAATCCCAAAACAATCAACCATTGAAATCCCTACGAGGGTTGCTATGAGTCAGACACGACTCCATGGCACCTAACAACAACAACATTTGAGAAAAACGAGGCTCCAAGTAGGGAAACAGTGGTTCTGTAGGTCTTCTAAATAGTGAATATCAGGCAATACTTAAATGATACTTTAATTGACCTCACTCTACTTAAGTTATGACAGTTTCTGACCATGTAATTCAGTGTACTAAAAATACATGGCATGATAAAAAATATAGTGCATTCTTAAATAAAAATTTATTATAGTAAAGATATATTGTCATTATTCCCACCTCAAAATACAGCCCTTGTCTTCAAGTACCTTTATCCCATTATTCTTGCCACTTTCTGAAGCAGTTCTGGAAGTCTTCTTTTGTATTTTTAGTTGCACTGTCATGGCTGCCTCTATGTCCTGAACAGATTCAAAATGTTTATCTTTTATGGCCACTTTGACTTTGGGGAAGAGCCAGAAGCAGCACAGTGCCAGCTCCAGTAAATAAGGCAGATGAGGACACATCATATTTTTATTTGACAGAAATTTCCATTCCAGAAATGATGTGTGACATGGAGCATTGTCATGGAGCATGGTACTAAAGACATTGAGTATTTTTCTATCATGCCTCCTACATTGGTTTGCACAAAATGCACCATAACGCAGTGGGTGAGAACATTAGCGTGAGACCCATCCATTCCAAATGGTAAGCACCCAATTCTTGCTCAGTCAAGTCAGTTAAATTTGAGGCTGTATCTCCCCATAAGTAAATGAGTATAAAATTAACTGTCATGGAGTTGTTATGAGGGTTAGATAAAATTCGTGTACAAAATGCTTAACATTGTTCATAGCATAGGTGTTTTACTTAAAAAAGAAAAAAAAAACAGTAACAGTGAATATAGTATCTTAACAGACTCACCAATTGCATAGGAGCCCTAGGAGAAAAGACACTGAACACACAGCTCTTGGCCTCAGGAAGCATCTGGTAAAAGATGTAAACACATCATTTAATCTTTGCTTCTTTTAGATTTTCACAGGGAGTAAAATGGAAATTAAGAGAACTAGCCTCCCTGTTCCAAGGATTAGTCCACAGACAGAATGACTCATCAATGTAACTACAGCTTTAAAGATGAGTTTAAGTTTTTTATTTAATAAAATACTTGTATTCTACACTATAATTATACTATAAATAATATCATTAACAAGGTTACATAAAATGAAGTGCATATTAATATAGAGAGCACAGTGCTCATCAGGGAGAAGGGATGGCAGTGGTGTAGGGACACAGGAGGACAAAGCTGCTCAGCCCAGCGGGGAAGGGCTGTGTGTTGATGTTTGCAGGAGAGGAGGAACCAGATTTAATGCTGAAAGGGCATTCATGTGTGGGAGAAATTGTTGCCTAGAGTAAGGTTAAGTAATTTGTTTCCTTGATGGTGGATGAAATACTCTTGGTTTAATTGCACCAAAAAAAGCATTGTGTAACCAGTTTGTCTTCTGTCCTCCCTCATCTTCCCAATCAGAATACTGAACCATCACGCCCTTTGCTCCAAGGCTTTGTGCCCTAAAGATTTCACCCATAAATCAGGGATTACCTTGAAATACATACTTTATTACCTTCTGTTGCAATAGAACAATATCAATAGAACATGATCTCCATGTGGGGGTTTTGTGGGAGCTGTAATCAAATCAATTTAAATATGTACTTTCCCCTAATCTGCCTTTGCAGCAGAAGATATGGCAAAGAAACTTCAACTTCTGGTAAAGTTTCCAAGGGAAGAAACCAGTAATAACAAACATGGATTGATGCCCATAGAGTATAAATAAGGCCTACTGTGAGAAAGACTACAGAAGCGGCTGTGTGTGTGTGTGTGTGTGTGTGTGTGTGAGAGAGAGAGAGAGAGAGAGAGAGAGAGAGAGTGTGTGTGTGTGTGTGTGTGTGTGTGCTCGCACATGCACACTTTTAGTACATAAAAATTCAGATGTGAGAAAACTTTTCTTAGCTTGGCCTCTGATGGGCCTTAACTTGAGAGCAACAGATTTTGAATTGTGTTTTGAACTTGAGAGCTTGGCAGGGTGTAAAAGATTATCTGGTCCACTAGTTTTCTAACCCCAGCCCCAGGAAGCCCTACTGCTCCCCCCAGGAGGGAATGAGTGGGTGTCCCCCTTCCCAGCCTGTGCTTTGTGTGGTAGATGCCCTTACTAACAAACAAGAGGGTCGCCCCTGGGAACCCCTTGTGATTATGACTTCTGAATATTCATGTCTAAAGGTAACTGAGAGGGCTGGGATTTAGCTCAGTTGGTAGAGCCCGCTCTGTAGTCTCTGAGGTCCTGAGTTCGATTCCCAGCACCGCAAAAATGGGAGAAGGACGTGGCAACCCACTCCCAAGGCAATCCCGAAACAATCTGCCATTGAAAACCCTATGAGGGTCACTATGAGTCAGACAGGACTCGAGGGCACCTAACAACAACAACAAAGGTAATTGTTTCTAGGGAATTACAGTGAGCGATTCCACTGTCTGTTCTACATGGCCAGCTCCCATAGTACTTAGATGCTATTTCCTGTCAATAAAAGCAAGACTCCGCAAGCTGAACACTCCTGACCCAGAGCTCCAGGCCTCTCCTGGGTCAAGTTCTCCACATTCTCACACAGCCCCTGGGCCACAGGGTTTCAGGGAGGACCGTCAGTAAATTCCAGCACTGCGCTTCTTTCTGAACCACTAAGGAACACTTTGCTGAGAATAACAAGTTGTTAACCTGAAAGCACAAATGACTGCTGACAAGAACCTTTTGGTGCAGGTGTACAAAGGCCACATTCCCCAGTGGGAGTGGCAAGCATGAGGGTGAAGATGGGGTGCCTTGTGAGTCTGTTCCCTGGTGACTTTAATTGATACTCAGGGCATTATGTAGTAACAATCTCATTGAGCACTGCTGTGATAATTTATGGTAGCTTTTGTCCTCATCATGGGCTGGGATTTAGCTCAGTTGGTAGAGCGCCGCTCTGCAGTCTCTGAGGTCCCGAGTTCGATTCCCAGCACTGCAAAAATGGGAGAAGGACGTGGCAACCCACTCCCAAGGCAAGCCCGAAACAATCTGCCATTGAAAACCCTATGAGGGTCACTATGAGTTGGACACGACTCGACGGCACCTAACAACAACAACTTTGTCCTCATCCGTGAGTAAATTCTTTTGAATAGAGATGCAGGAATGAAGCATCCAACTTAGAAATACATAGCAGTTACATATCGCAATGTACGTGAACCTAGAATTGCTTAATTGAAAGCTATTAATATTGTTATAAAAATACTTCAAGAAAAAGTCTCCAAACCATTAATAATAAAACTAATCCCTTTTTGTCTTTTTAATTTTTAAAAGTTTTTTTTTTATTTTTAAATTTTTTTTAATTAAAATATATATTTTTTTTGTAGTAGAAGTTGAACCCAGGGCCTTGTACCTACTAGGTAAAGGATCCACCACAGAGACGTACACACAGCCCTTTGTTGTTTACCTTGACACAGGGTTTCAATAAGTTATACAGGCTGCCTCTGATCTGGAACTTGAGACCTTTATGCCTCAGCCTCCCAAGTTGCTGGGATTACAGGTGTCCCACTCCAGGCTATTCCCTTCTATTTATTGAGAAGGAAACTAAAGGCAAAGCATCCAAGGTGAATTTCTCAAAGTTACACAGTTTAAAAATGGTGGAGCTGAAGCTAAGGCTGCTGGCATGTGGATTATTTAGAGTTATTGGCCCCATTCTCCTCATAGAATCATGGAGTCACAAGATGTCAGAATGAGAAGGGATACTAGAATCCATTCAGTCCATTGGTTTCCTGAATCATAGACAAATGATAGAAGAGTGCCTGCATCTCAGTGTGATTACAGAATCCTGGTACTAACCAGTGAGGGGGGAACAGCCTCTTCCCATCTCATTCTTTCCAGCTAGAAAATGAGTTTGCTTTGGGTATCCTGGGGGTCAGTTAATTTTAATGGCCCAGTATAACATACGTTTGCTTTTTCTTTTCAATAATACTATTTCATTAATCCTTATGGATTAATAGCATATCCCTCAATCTGAAGAATTTGTTTTGGACCTAGTCTCTACCTGAGAACCAAATTAGGGTCTAGCTCTCTCAATGGGGATTATTTAGCTGGTAGGACATGGGCTCGGGGCTGCTGAGAGTCATGTATAAAAATAGTCTGCCTGAAAATGAACCACATAGAAGAAAGCAGAGATAAAATAGGGAGAGACAAAGCCTTAACACCACCTTCTGAGCTTTGGATCCAAGATTATTAGGCATAAGACCCCCTCTTTTTGTCTAAATTGGTACAAGTTAGATTTTGGTCACCTGTAGTAATTTAGTAAGTCCTAAGACAAAATCCTTGAGTGCATTTCATTGTTACAACTGCACATCCTTGTGAAGAAGTCATCAGTGGTAACAAATGTACTCACAAATATAGAGGAAATTATTCAATAAAGTTTTCTTAGGATGACATTTTTAAGAGCTCTCTGAACATTTCTCATTATTTTTATTCCTTAAAGGTATCGAGCAAACCACCATGCTTTGGAAATGAATTGCTACAATTTTAAGAGAGCATCCTACCTACATCAGTTATATATTCTGTAGCCCTGAATTGTTAGAGAAGGAGAAGGAGTGAAGGAGGGGGAAAGGGCCTGGCACCATATTTTTAGTAGCTTTATAAATGTATGCATTAGATTTATTCAATTAATAGTTGTCTTAACAGCTTGGACAATTTTATCATTAACTAGAGGTTTCATTCACTTGCAATATCATTCTCTCATTAAATATTCTTTAAGAGGATTTCAGTGGAGTTGGAATATTTAAAATGAGGTGCTATAAATCTTTTTTCTTTAATAAATTTATTCCTTTTTAAGGAATTAATTAAAATCAGTTGTGGACGAAAGATATGCAGTCAATGAATAAAGTAGTGTTGGGCAAAGGTTAAGGAGTAACTATAACTGCCGTTAAATGAAATGAAGCACGGTTCCAAAGGTGACTTCTTAATGGAGCATTTTCACACTTAGATGCACCAACCAGAAGTTCATTACTCAATGAAATTATTCTCATCTGTGGTTTTTGTTTCTTTCTTTCTTTTCCTATTTCTCTTTCCCTCTATTCTTCCTTCACCTTTCTTTCCTTAATTCCACTCTTCCAAAAAAAATACAGTTGCCTTGATTCCTATTCTGAGACAAGCCTATGGTTTTGTTGAGAACTTCATCACTCATTGTTGTCTTGATTAAGAACAGAACTTTTTCCTGGCAAAGGCATGGTAAAGATGATACAGAAAAAGAAAAGAAGTTTCGAGAACAGTGAGAGCTGAATTTTCAAAGTAGGGGAAACATCCTTTCAAATTTAATTCACAAACTGGGAATGGAAATGCCATTGCCTCACTTAGAGGGTTAATCACTTTCTAATTTGAACTGGCAAATTTTATAATGACACGGTGAAATTATCAGCATTTTATTGTGTTAATTATCTACAGGACACTACATCATTACTTCTAATAAATGTAAATGAGATTGTGTCTCCTAGGACAATATACAGACAAGGTGAATTTTTATTGGCTATTTACAGGATTCTGAGACAGTCTTTCTTCTTTTACTCTTCTCTCATAAAATACTTTCAAACAGTGTCAGCTTACTATACCAATTCCCCTGTATTTTATTTAATATGATATTTTAAAGGTCATCAAAGTTCTTCTTAGCTCGCAGGAACTCATTTTCACTCAAAGCAATGCTGATTATTAAAAACCGTGTCAGGTGTCAACCCAGTCAACCATGACTGAGAACCACAGCCCTACCAAAAGAATATTTTAAAAACTCAGCTTTTCCTTTTAAAGGCATTTACACATATGTTGGCTGCTCACCCACTTGGTTCCACTTTGTGCCTGAAGAAACAATTCTGCAATGGAATGAGCTATCAGAACATTGAAGTGAGGAGTAGAGAGGAAATTAAGTTGTGCTGGTCTACATTATGCAGCAAACACAGAAGTTAACAGTGGCATGCCAGTCAAAGTTGACAAATACTGCTGGAGACATACTTTGAGAGAGTCACTACATGTGTGATATGTGGTGTGATATGTGAATAAAAGTATGAAGCAGTTTTTATCCTGAAAAATAACAAGCCAAGAGAGAAGAAAAACAAATAAAAAAAGAAAATATAAAAAGGGATTTATAACACAAAGAGATGTTAAGATTAAAAGGTAAGACATATTAGTCACTTGCTAATTGTGGATAATAGAGAAGAAGATATCATTTAAACTGAGATGTGAACAAAAATCAGCTTTTGATAACCTGAGAGACAGAGAAGACAGAGTGATAATGAGTGATAATTATTTTAAATAATAATAACAGCTTTGAATTGAACAACTACCATATGTTGACATTCTAGACATTAACACTCATTATGTTAACACCCTTGCAATGTAAATATGATTCCTTTGTTATTGATGAAGAAATTGGGGACAAGGAGATTAAATATTATACCCAAATTCACACAGAAAGCAAGTAGAGTCAAAATTCTAACCCATTTCTGTTTAGTGTAAAATTCTGTCTTGCTTTCAAATGCTACATCTAAAAGCATAGTCTGACGTTGGGTGTTTTCTCAATGAGTAACCAGTAAGTGTGGAGCTATGGTTTTGAGAATAAGTCAGAAGTAAACTGATGTGCTCTTCAAAGCCAGGCACCAATATTCCAAAATATATAATCCCAAAGTTATATTATCTATCTTTCTCTCTCTCTATAGACTTCAGATTTCTCTTGATTATCTATAGGGAAAACAGCAGCTACCTATTGCTTTGTGAGATTTCTTATATGTTTTTTTGATGCAAAGAGATCAAACCCTGTGCCTTGCACATGCTAAGGAAACCCCCTACCACTAGCTACACCCCTATCCCCAATAGGTTTGAGGTAAGAATTATACTAGACAACTCACCTGAGCACTTAGCATTGTGCCTGGCACTCTTTAAAGGTTGTAGTTATTATTGCTCCTGCAGGTGCTGCTGACTCATTATAGTGAATAAAGTTGAACCACTTGTATCTCAGAGAGTTTTCTTCCTCATTTTAGGTAGATGTCCACCTTTCAACCTTTCATCTTTCCATGTTATTTTGTACACAGGGTGAATATTAAAAATAAATGATGGAGCACAATTAGGGGGCTGTTACGGTTTGAAGGTCTGTCTCCTTCAAAACTCATGTTGAAATTGAATTGCTCTTTTAATAATGCTATGAAGTGAGATGTTTAAGAAGTCATTGGAGCGCTAGGATTCCACTGTCATAAGTGAAATTAGTGTTTTTTAAGGACAAGTTTGGCCTTCTTTGCTTCTCTTTGCTCTTCTGCTGATGACATAGCAAGAAGGCACTAGCCAGATGCTAGGGCCTTGATCTTGGACCTCGCAGCCTCCATAACTACGAGAAACTAAATTTCATTATAAATAACTCAGTGTCAGATATTCTATTATAGCAGAACAAATTCACTAAGACAGCTACTATACTTTTTTGTTAGCTTTTATAAACTTAAATTAGAGAAGAAATGTGAAACTAAGAACTAAAATTAACCTTTAGTATGATCAACCCAAGCCATTAATATGTTATCAGTATTTACAGGCTAAATGATTGTGGTTATACACAGAAAATAAAGCAAGACCACTACCATCAGAGAAATTTCTGTCTAGTTGGTAAGATAAACATTTAAGCAACATTGAGGGAATAATAGAAACTGGCTTATAATTAATGGATTAATTATGAAACTTAAACATGAATATTATAAGAGACAGAGGAAAGTGGACTATAGGACACAGGATACATCCTACGTTGAGATGGGACTTGAAATATATCTTGCAAGATGAAAATAAGATCAAATGAATGGCATGGGACTCCTTGTGGATGGCATTTTTCAGCAATTATTACAGTGCTGATCTAACACTCTCCATTGTAAAATTATCACCATAAATTACCTCTTATTACTGAATTAAGTGATGCTGAGGATTTGAAGTGGGATGTTGTGAGTTGGGGTAAATATGACTGAGATCATCACACATATGAGAGTTTTTTGGTATTAAGATAATTCAGTACCCTCCAAAATTGTTCTTTATATATGAAAGAGACATAAAGGAAATGTTACTAATGGGAAATTGAGTCTGGTAGCTCAGGTTATACGAATGGTTAAAACTGAGCAGTAGGTGGGAATGAGTAAAAGGAAATAAAGCATAAAATTCTCTACACATGTTTAGTGAGAAATAATCAAATTTGTTTCCTCTTTATTTCATTTGTTCATTTACTGAATGACTTTGGAAAACTGAGTTATCTACTGAAACATCATTTTAAAAAATGGATGGTAATGTGGGATGAAAAGAACAAAATGACTATTTCCCAATTTATAAAGGAAAAATTACTTTTAGAGAGGAAAATTATAAAATGCCATAATAGAAATATAAAGGAGCATGTTGGCTGACAAAAATAGATACAAAGTGTGCTACAAAGTTTCTATGTACAGAAAATGACTCAGAAATCATAAAACATAATAACAGATGTGTAAGAGTTTGATTAGCAAGTAAATATCAAAAAGAGTTAAAGGTCTCTTGAAACAAAGACTCTTAGATTGGGTCAAAATATCTTACTGCATAAATCTATAAGAGGCATACTAAGTGACTAGCTGGACATGGTGGCTCACACCTGTAATTCCAGTGACTCAGGAGGCAGAGGTAGGAGGATCACAAATTCAAGACCAGAGGTAGTGTGTCATTTAGCGAGATCCTATCTCAAGAAAGTAAAAAATGGGTTGAGGGTGCAGCTCAGTGGCAGAGCACTTGCAAAGCATGCAAGTAAGATGCCGTGGATTTAACCCCAGTACCGCAAAAATTAAATAAATAGAACAAAATAAGTGATTAAGAAATATCTGTAACATGGCCAGGCAAATGCAAATAGAAAGAAACCACACATGATAGTATGGATTTAAAGTCAAGTAGAACTCAAGGGAGAAGAAATTGATAATGAAGAGTAATATTATGTTGATAAAGAATAAAATTCACAATGGAGATTAACTGTCTTTGTATGTATTTGTATGCAGCTAATTACATATAATCACAATATATGAAAGAACAATTTTTAAACATTTTTAAAAGTTGACAGTTCAGCAGATTACTATTTGTCTAAATAATTTGACAATAATTGTCAATATTATTATATCATTCCAATTAATTTTTTAAATAAAAATATCAGGTTATAAAGAAATTTATTCAATGTATGGCAGAGACAGACTAATGATTCAGCAAACCCTTGGGCTTCTTGGGCATATGGATGAATGATATTCCCTAGCTTGCCTTGCACATTGATAAGGCCATGTGGGTTGAGTGGAATAGGAATGGAAGTGACTCAAGCAACCTCTGGGCCGATCCCTTACATGGTCCCACATGCCACCCTGCCATGCTTCTCATCCTTCTGTGGAACACAGAAACCCTGGGAGCTCTCTGATGAGGATGGAAGAGCCATGGGATGGGTGAACTCTTGGCTCCTCATGTTGCTGATCATAAATGCCAGTTTTAAAAATTATATGAGTGAGTCTTAAATTTCTTTTTTTTTCTTTTTTTTTCGGTACTGGGGGTTGAACCCAGGGCCTCTCGCTTGCATGCTTTACAAGTGATGAATCATTGAGCTGTACCCCCAGCCCATTTTTTTACTTTTTGGGACAGGGTCTCGCTAAATTACACAGACTTCCTCTGGTCTCAAACTGGCAATCCTCCTGCCTCTGCCTCCAGAGTCGCTGGGATTACAGGCGTGCGCCACATGCCTGGCTCAAGTCCTAAATTTCTATGGTGTTTAGTCCATTATACCTTTAGGGACTGGATTTTATAGCAACTGTCGTTACTTTAATTATTATAGCCTATGACCACAGTGCATGTCTGTCTGTCTGTCTGTCTGTCTCTCTCTCTCTCTCTCTTTCTGTATGGGTGGGTGTGTAAGAAAGAGAGAGAAATAGGACATGGGGATATTTGTATATAAGTGTTTGTGTTTTCATACATATCACACTTTATCATAATTGTTCCCCTGACCATATGGATGTATTCTTAATTAGATGCAAATAAAAATTAATTGTGTTTGTCTTTGAGTGACAGGATTAAAGATGAATTCTGCTTTCATATTTATTCTTACTTTCGAGATTTTCTAACAGGAATTTGTATTACTTTTATAATAAAAACATTAACTCATTAAATTTTTAAACATGAGAAAAGGTCATCTCCCTCAAAGATCTTTTAAGTGCAGAGACAAGCTTATCGCACATTAATGACTTGTGAGTAAACGTACATGTCTTAAGAGCTTTTAAGAGCTTACTAATCACAGAAAGGACTAGTAATTCTTTCATTTGTTCATCAAACATTTATTGAATACTGATTATTTGCCCAGGCCTAGGAAAGACACAGAAGATATCCTCACAGAGAAGGCAAAGTTTCTACCCTCTGCCCTCCCAGTCTATTATGACAGATGGTTACACAAATTACAGTTGGGCACGATAAGTAGGAATAGTTTCAGATTTTGAACTCAGTGTGGGCAAGTGGTGGCCCAAACCAGAGAATAATCAACTCTATTTTAGTAGTCAGGGTTCTCACAAGAGAAGACAGGGAAGCTAAATTTTGAAGGATAAATGATTTTGTCTTGTGGCTAAGCGGAGAGGCCACAGAGCCTTTAGACACACCAGGCAAACAGCCTAAGAGTGGCTGAAGTGCAGCTTTGTGAAGGCAGGGCCTGGGGAAATATGAGGTAGGAAATGGAATTAGGTGGAGACAGATCATGGAGGCCAGACTAGAAGACAACTGGGGTCAGCCTGGCATTATAGAACAATGTCTGCCCGAGTAAAGAACAGTTGGAGCAGGGGAGGGTGGGGGCTCAGTTAACACAAAGAAACTCACAGGTTAGCCTCACCTCACACAGGACTGGACAAGTACACGGGGTTCATCTCTCCAGACATTTCCCAGAGCATGCATTATAGCATGACCACCACATGGCTCTGTCCAATTTACCAATAATCTTTCATCAACCCTGTACTTTGGAGCACCTAATGGACTCAATTAGCACATGGCATATAACTAACATTATTCCTTTTTTCTTTTTTTTCCTGTTGTTACCTTCATAGAAAACACCTACCTGCACAGAAAATCCTTCCTGTAAATGGACAATCTGCAAATGACTGCATTTGACTGTTGATTTTTAGCTTTTCTTTCAACCAAGATTTGAGACAACTAAGTTATGTCTAGTGCACAAGGCACATCTTTTATAACATTTTAACACATTTCTGTTGGCCATTAACTATTGGCTCGTTTGCAGCTGTGCACTTTGAACACCTCAACGCTGACATTCAGCGTTGGCACCAGGCTCTCTCCCAGACACAGATGCCAATACCAGACTGGCTTGCCATCTTCCTTCTTTCCTTCTCACTGTTCCACAGATTGAGGAGCAGATCCGTTGCCTTTCTACACAGCCTTATGAAATCACATATATACAAATCTGAAGGGAAACAAATCCATAGTGAGCAAGAAAGGCAATACAAGTGCATTTTGTCAATACATCTTAGTTAGTACTGGTAGATACTATACATCTTGAGTCCCGTAGGGTATTATTATTCAGTCAGGTACATGGAAGACAAGTTAATGTTAATCTAGGTAAAAATCTAGGACTATACTAACCAATTACCACCAAGTTGGTGGCTTAAAACAAAAGAAATTTACTCCCTCATAATTCTGGAAGCCTAAGTCCAAAATCAAGCTGCTGGCAGAGCCACCATCCTTCTGAAGGATTAGAGGAGGGGGATCCTTTCCATGTGTATCTCCTTTCTTCCAGAAACAGCCAGCAATGCCTAGAGTCCCTTGTTTTTTGTCTGCATAGCTCCAAACTCTGCCTCTGTCATCACATCACATTCACATTTCTGTGTATCCCTTATATGGACACTTGCATTGGATTCAGGGTCCATGCAGAAAATTCAAGATTCTTAACTACATCTGTAAGTAATCTTTTTCCAAATAAGGCAATGTTCATAGGTTCAGAAGAATATGACATAGACGTATCTCTTGAAGAGCTGCCATTCAACCTACTAGAGCCTCATAGCCAGAAATAATGTGACTGGTTAGAATAGTCTAAGCTCTCTGAGGCCAAGAGCTATGTTTTATGCCTTTACAGAAACTAGAACCTTGCGGATCACAGGGTGGAGGCTCAACAAAACCAGGCTGGAATGGTGTTTTGGAATTCAACAGTAATACATATTAGATTCATTAAAATTGGTGGTGTGGATGGACATTACCATTCCTGCCCCTCCTAAGAGTTTAATTTCAGTGCATTCATTTCCTCTTAGAAAGCAACTCTCCACATGGAGAAGGCAATTTCATAGAATTCAAGAAAATGTCTTCTGCAACCACCTAATTAATAATGTTTCACAGAAAAGCACTGCTTCATATTGCTCTTTGCTCAGATTTATCTTATGAAATGTGACAGCCTCATCCTAGGATCCAGCCTGCTGCTCTGAAGGTTCCAAACATTGCAGGCACTTCAAAGAAAAGCTTTGCTTAAAAACTGTCCCCACAGAAAGGCACAGCTCAACGCAAGGAGCCCCTCTTCCCTGTTGTGCACGCATGCATGCGTATGTGCGTGTGCACACACATACACTCCCCCTCTCTCTGGGTTAATGACACTTCTGGTTGATTTATTGATTGCCTGTAATACCACAGGATTTTCTTGAAGCACTTGTGATCTTCCCAGTTGTAAGTGCCACCCCAGTGGAAAGTTGCCCCCAAACTGGGATGTTTTGATTGCTATTTGGCTTCCCCAACTTGACTGGTCACTGCTGAACCTTCTCAGCTTCCCTGGAATAAGCTCCTTAAGCCTTTTCCCTCCAAAGCATCTGTAAACAGTTGAAGGTCATGATTGTTCACTCTGCAAGATCGATATGCCATTAAATTGTGACAAAAAGGACTGCCAGACCATTAAGGCCTCCCTTATACCCTCAGTAATCCTGATAAAGTGATGAGCTGTTTTAACCTCTCTGGCTCCCATTGCTAACTACGTAGAAAATGCCTCACTGCTGAGATAACCCTTTCTGCAAAGTCAGGACGACCCACAAATAACTGAAGCTGATTTCCAGCTGCTTCTGCTGCACATTCTCTCAGCTATTGTGCAGTCACTTTTTAATTTAATCCTTATTTATTTATTTATTTATTTATATTTTGGTCCACGCAATCTAAAGATTAGTGTTATTATCAAAACTATTTAGGCTCAAAACTATCTTGTTCTATGATAAGCCAGCTTCTTAAAAAGCTTCATTATGTAGATGAATAAGCTAATTTCCTAATGATCAAGAGAGAAAAGCCAAATATTCATAGGAACTGGTAATGACACAAAATCACATTCATCCCAAACACATGGATTTGCCCAAAATGGACCAGTCTTAGACATGTGCTGAGTTTCTTCCTCTTTTTTATTTTCTTTTCATTACTGAGGGGTTGAACCCAGGGCCTCGCGCTTGTGTGCTTTGCAAGTGCTCTACCACTGAGCTGCACCCCCAGCCCATTTTTTTACTTTTTATTTTGAGATAGGATTTCTCTAAGTTATACAAGCTACCACTGGTATCAAACTTGTGATCCTCCTGCTTCCAGCCCCTGAGTCTAAGGATTACAGGAATGAGCTACTGCACCTTGCTCATTGTACTGAGTTGATAGTAGTGAATTCTGTTGTGTTTCTGTGTATTGGGGGGTTTTTCCTGGTAAAAAGTAAAGAGAAGTGGGGAAGTCTTGATAAATAGGAGAAAAGGCAACTTTTGTGAACTGAAAATAATGTTAATCAGTCTAAACATTCTGGAAACCACTTTAAAATTAAACCTAAACCAACAGCTGATACTAAAGTTTTCTGATATCCAACACATAGTTTTAAATTTCTGTTTTCAGGTTAGAAGTCATTTTGTCAGCCATATTGGCTTTTATAAACTAACTAGTCTAATCATAGTGTACATGCACACAAATACACATAATGTTGGTGTTGTCTTTTCTGAACAGTGTACAAAATAAATATAGCATCTAGGTTGCAAAATCATGTATGAAAAATCATATCTTGAGTGTTTCGTGTTTAAGTATTAAGCTCTTTAAAAGTTTACGAATATCTAGAAAGATCTGAAATTGGTTGCCCCAAACATGATAAGTAAAATGGAACCTCCATTTCAGTTGCCAAGGCTTTGTTGCTGGTCTATCAGTTTACGACACACAAAACCTAGATATAAGTAAGTATTTCATTATTCCATTTTCTATTTAGCAGATTTGCAAATGTGAATTTTCAAGGAAGCCTTTACCTCAAATCAGGTCTGGCCCTTAAAAGCTTATTATGTCAACAAAACATACCTTCAAATGAAAAACCAAACACTTGAAACCAGCAGGAGTTGTGGGTAGTAAACAGAAAGAAAACAGGCTTAATATCTGCTGAGCCCATTAGCTCTCACCTGCTCCTCTTCCTTCAGCATATCAATAGAATAATCTAGGCAGGCACAAGAACAAGAACAAAGCCTCAGGTCAATGAAATCATTCACTGATCCACCAGCAAAGCACGATAAATGGTGTATTAGCTTAAAATCTCCTACATGCTGCTTAGGCATCATTGCATAGGTTCTGAAATGAGGTAAACAGGCCCCTATTAAGTGATACCAAAAGCTAAAGGATTTTTTTTTTGCTTTGTCTTGTTTGAACCCCCAAATTAATCCTGAATTTAGATTTTTCTGGCTTTGAATTTGCTCTGCAGATCCTTCAACATGAGGTAATTTAAACAGACAATGATGACTTAATGAAACCAAGGATGTTTTATTTCTCCCTTTACACTTAATCATGTCTAGACCTATTTACAGATTTCTGGCTTATGTTACTCATTAACATATCAAATATGTATCGTGTGCCTACTAGATACCCTAAAGTTTGCTAATTTCTTAACATTAATGAGCAATGTGAAGCAGCTTCTATGCTTCTTGGACAAGTGTTTCTGTCTTCAAGGAATTCCACAATATTATAATGGAGGAATTAGGGCAAAATGACTTGCAATAGCATTGTCTTTTGCATCACCTTTAATCCAAAGAACTGGGTGATTGGATTCTGATTCAAATGGGTTACCATTGATAACAGAGCAAAAGTGGATCACTGTTAGGAAATAGAATAGTCAAGATGTCCCTAAAGCCAATCTAAGGAGTGGGTGATAAGCAGAGAGTAACCTTCTGTTCTTTCTACTACTTACCTTGAGTCTAATCTCTCCATCATTAAATCAGGTGTGTACCCTGTCTGCTCTAAACTATAGCCAATGTATATCCATGTCATTCTTGCTACATTTCATAGGAAAGCCAGTTGCCAAGCACACTTTGAGAAGTGAAATTACCTACCATTCTTATGCAAGTGTCAGGAGGCCTGGCCCATTTAAATGTGTTTCCAATTACAGAAACCTTTCAGCAGGAAAATATTTACTATTTAATTATATCACATACACATATTGCTACTGTTTGAATATGAAATGTCTCCCAAAGGCCCATGTGTTGAATGCTTGGTCCCCAATTGGTGGTGCTCTTTTGGTGGGTGATGGAAACTTTAGGAACTGGGGCCTAACAGGAATAAGTAGTTCCCTGGGGATGTGACTTTGAACCTTATACCTGGCCCCTGGTCCCTTCCTCACCCTCTGCTTCTTTTCTTCTGTGAGGTGAAGAACGTCCTCACCATATGCTCTCACTGTCATGATGTTCTGCCTAAGTCCATGGGACCAAGCAACCATTGAGTGAACCCTTCAAAACCATGAGCCAAAATAAATCTTACCTCTTTGAAGTTGTTTAGTCAGGTATCTTGTCACAGGGGGCAGGGATTTAGCTCAGTTAGTAGAGCACCACTGTGCAGTCTCTGAGGTCCTGGGTTCGATTCCCAGCACCGCAAAAATGGGAGAAGAACGTGGCAATCCACTCCTGAGGCAATCCCCCAAATAATCAGCCATTGAAAACTCTATGAGGGTCACTATGAGTCAGACATGACTCAGCAGCACCTAACAACAACAACAGTCTTATCACAGTGATGACAAAAGTAATAAAGACAGATATATCATTTCTAAATAAAATTTTCTGTGCCCTAAAAGGAGAGATGGGAGAAATGAAGGGAGAAAAATGTGGAAAAGGCAGAAGAAAACTTTTTGATGCAAAGTGAGCCTATCTATCAAATCACGCCAACAATGTTGGCCCAGTTTATTTATTTTACCATCATCTCTTCTCCATTGTCTGTAGTGGAAAAATCTCAAAGATTAAAAAATATGTATTTACATTCTCCTTGGGAGGTAGATGAGATTCTAATAAATCTACTTAGCCACGTCTAGGAAATCTGTCTCTTTAGGTTGCATCACACCCATATATTTGCATTAAAGTCCATCCAATTTGATTTTCATTTGTCAAACTGAACCCTTTGATGTCAAAATTACTCTCTCCTTTGCAGTAAGTCCTTAAGAGTTTCCAGCTGCTGTTGGATCTGTAGCTGTGTTGAGGTCTTAAGTCAGTCTTTGGTCATATTGTTCTGCTTTGCAGTTGTCTAAACTATATCTAGGTGACCTCATTCATCTTAATGACCTAACCTGAGACACTTTTCCAAGATTTCTCGGGAGCGGCTCCTCTCGATGGTTCTCCTGCATTATGCTCACCCTCTGGTGGGCAACTTCGGCTGCATCTCCTTCTCCCTGAGAGCACACAATTCATACCAACATCTCCTATTTATTTGGACAAAGAATATGTTCAATTCTCTTCGGAATCATTGATTGCCACCTGATTTACAATGTCTCTTTTTCTTCTTCAGAACAGATGACTTCTTAGTGTTGAATGAGTCACAAATTGGTTTGTGGATCCTAAGTAGACCAGAGAGTGTTGAATCAACATTTAGAGAGCCCTTCAGTGCCACGGTATTCAGTGCTATTTCTTGGGATTCTTTATGAGACACATCTATTGTTGTCTTTCTTTTATACAGAGGGAAAACAGGGGTTAGATGGAGTGCCCTAAAGATGCTTGTTTATTTGTTTGTTTCTAATAACTCTCTCAGCTAAAACTTTGGTCTGGAAACTTTAGGCCACATTACATTCTATTTGTAAGATTCTTTGTGTTTTTCTCCAATCTTCTTCGACCAGCCTATCTACCCACATATCCATCTATGTGTCTCATCTATCTCTTGCATATTCGCTCTCAGCAGGGAATATAAATTTACTCATATTCTAATTTCTGTTCCAGTATTTTGTTTTACTAGTTCTGTCACCAACTTGAATGTGACAAATTATTTATTTCCTCTGAACATCAGGTATTTTATTTGTAAATAGGAAATGTTTCCATTTTAGGGCTGTTGTAAAGAATAAATAAAATAATTTAAAATAGAAAACCACCACCACCATTCTACTTGGCATGCACCCAGCAGAGGTATGAGAAGGGACAATTCTTTTTTCTTTATGAAGCATGAAGTTGGTAATAGGTTCTGGGGGAAAAGATCCAGAAAAGAGGAATAATAAAAGAATAATTAATGATTCATCTGGCATAACTTTCTGAGTGAGAATTCATCTGCTTGGAAAGCAACTGAGTCTGATTTGGTGTAAATTTCTTTAAAAAGTAATTTTTTTCTTCCAAAACTAATGTATTCCTATGCCGATTGCTGCTCTAACAAATAACCACATACTTAGTGGCTTAAAACAACCCACATTGAATATCTTAGTGTTCTGTAGGTCAGAATTCCAAAGCAATTGGCAGGGCTGCCTTCCTTCTGGAGGCTCTGAGGGACAATCTGTTCCTTGTCTTTTCCAATGTCTGGAGGCTGCCCATGCTCCTCAGCTCATGGCTCTACCTCACTCCCACCTCTGTTTCAATCATCACATCTCCTTCTCTTACACAGTCTCTTCCGTCTTCTGATTTTTCTTAAACAGAACCTTGGGGGTATACTGGGCCAACCAGATAATCTAGCAAAATATATCCATCTCAAGAGCTCTAATTTAATAAGTGCAAAGTCCCCTTTACTATGTAAAATAACACGCATATAGATGCTGGAGATCAAAAGATGAACATTTTTGGGAGGTCTTTACCTACCACAGCTCATAAAAACATTGCAAAATGGTTTGATTTTTGAAAGTCTACTTTAATCCACTCTTTTATTTGAAATACATTGTTTATTCTGTATTTATCCTTTACTTACCTAATTATTGATATTTTTAGCTACTTAAATCTAAGAAGAGAGACAATTTTTCTGACTCTAAGATAAAATGCAATAAACAATGACTTTGGGGAGCTGGAGGTGTAACTCAGTGGTAGAATGCATGCCTAGCATATGCAAGGCCCTGAATTCAAGCCCTAGCACTGCAGAAAGAAAAAAAAAAAAATGAAAGGAACAATGACTTTTCGAGAGTATCTCAACTTTCTTTATGAATAGTATTTTATTCACTTATGAAATCTTTGTACATTTTTGTTGGTCTGTTTCTGTCCTAATTGTTCTCAAAATGTTGGCTTCCAGAAAGCAAAGCCTGGCTTATTGTGTCATTTTATAAAACAGTTTGTCTAGGTCCATACATATTTACAAAACAAATCTTTTTAATAATTATATTATTTTCTTTCTTTCCTTGAATTTTTTACCAGTAGGCACAACTAGGTAAATAGCAAATCTGAAGTAGGGTTTTTTCTTTGGGGGTAGGAACAGTTAATCTATTAATTCTACATTTAACACTACTGAAAAACATTTACTACATAAAACAAAGGAGTAAAAGATGAACAATCCTTTCAACATCTACTATTCTAATTATTCTATGTGTCAGAGTTATTATGTAACAATCCAATTACTTTTACAAGGACTTTACAAACCTTGGCTTAATTCCAAGAACACATAATATAGTCAAATAGAAGCAGAAAAGCAATTTTGGTTTCTGAACTCAGCGTGTATCTGAGTCTGTGTGTATTTGAGTGTCTAATTTTGCAAAAAGAAATTCACTCAACCAATAGTAAATTTAAATTTATTGTAAGTAGTGACTAGATTTTAAAGATCTGTAAAAAGTATATCTGTAAATACAACTTTTCTTTTAAGGATTATATTAAAATATGATTGAAGACAGATAGGCTATAATTCCTTGTGGCATTTCATCCTTGAAGATGGTATTTTTAACAGGCACAATGGTACCCTTTTAGAGGATAGGTAGGTGAATGAGTTGGTAAAGGCCTTAGCATTCCTTTTCTGTTCAAGGTGCTTCATCTATAAGGATCTTGGATTCTAAAAACCTTGTTCAGCTATTTTTGTCTTCTTCTGAAGCCCTGTGCATATAGGCTAACTACACTAATGGACTTCATCAGCCTAAAACTGGCTTCCAAAAGTTGTTCTCTGGAAGGTAACATCTAATGTGGATCTGGATGCATCTACTCCATCATCTCCTTTTTTTCTCAAATTGTATTATAATTAGAGTTCCATAGTATTGGAAATATTATAGAAAAGCACCGTTACCTTTAAATTTCTTGAAAGCCATTAGTATGCACTCAGTTTAAGCCTGACTTCATAAAATCATCTAAAGTATTAGCTTTATCACCAATTTACATGCATTTGGAATAGACATTTGTTTTCTTTCTTTCCTTCCCTCTCCTTCCAATCTTCCTTCCTTCCTTCTTTCCATCTTTTCTCTCTTTTTTTCTATTCTCTCTTCCCTTTTCTTTTTCCCCATACTTCCCCTTTCTCTTTCCTTTCTTCCTGTCCTCCTTCCTTCTTTACTTTACTTTCTTATTTCTCTTTTTGCCTGCAGCCATATCACTGTGGCATCCAATCCCATCAGATCTCAGAAGCTAAGCAAGGTCAGACCTGGTTAGTACTTGAGTGGAAGATCACCTGGGGACACCAGATGCTGTAGGCTTGGGAGAAGGACCCAGCAACCCACTCCCAAAAAACAATCTGTCATTCAAAACCCTATGAATAGCAAAGAAGCATTGGCAATAGTGTTTTGTCTGTTGTATGAAGGGACGCTATGAGTCGCACACCGATTCACGGGCACCTAATAACATTTCTCTTTTTTACCTGTAATAGGACCATATATGGAAAATAACAAACTCTAGCTTTCTTTCTCACACATGAGAGTAGATTGTGATTCCTTGTTCTTTATCTTTCTGAGATGATGTGTACAACACCTAAATACAGCAATGAAATCAAAGGGCTGATCTTTTTAAGTTCCACACCAGAACTTGAGCATTGAAGTAATTATTTTCTTCAAAGTATTCATCATACATGAATTTATTTTTATTTGGTAAGTGCTTCCATTATCCCAAATATTTTTGAAACTCTTCAATCTGCCTTCTGTGTCAGTTTCAGAGGCTCTAATTATGTTTTAAGCACACTCTATTTAAATCAAATGGCTTTTCTTAGATTAATCATTTACCTTAGTCACCACATTTGGGTCCAGTATCTTTTCTTTATTTGCAAATGACAACTCAAAGCATAAATGTTTATCAGTACGAAGAACAGTCAAGAAACTACACCCAATAAGGATCAAAAGCCTTCAAACTTTTACTCCCAACTTGCCACAGCTGGAGTATTAAACAAAAATCAATTTATGCTGTCTAACTCAATACGATAGCTAAAAGTAAGAAAGTCATTTCATAGGCAAATATGCAAAATAGAACTTTAAATTATAAACTATTGTTTCTGTATTATATAAACACACATAAACATGCACCTATGCACATTTATGTGTTTAGAATGATTACCTCTAAGTGATCAAATTATGGGTGGTTTTCTTTTTTTTTCCTCTAATTTCCAGAGTATATGCAATTACCTTTTTAATCAAAAGGGGAAAAAAAACCCAAAGAATAACATGCTATGAGACCTTATAGAAACTTACTTTTTTTTTTTTTTTTTTGAGACAGGATCTAGCTAAATTGTACAGGCTGCATCTGGCCTCAAACTTGAGATCCTCTTGTTCAACTTCCCAAGTCTGGAATTACAGTCATGTGCCACACAGCCCATCTTAAAGATACTTCTAAATACAAATTTGAAAATGCAAGTAATGACACCAATACTGATTTAAATGCATAATCTTGAAGATCTCATGATTATGTGGATATGCTTTGGTTACATTTGTTTAGAAATGCCACATTAATTTGAGGTGGAAATTTATAAGTACAAAATTCACATTACTAAAGCATATTAACTTTTTCCTGTTAGACTGGAAATGAGCTATAGGCATGGACAATATGAAGTGAAGTCCTTAAAATCACTTCTATTAAGTCATGGCCAGAATGTCATAGAACATATAGAGTACCGTATGATTATCTCCTTTGGCCAGGGACCTTGTTTTCTGGGGCCAGGTTGACCAGTAACTAACTCAGTAATACACACTGAGAAAAAAGCACTTACCTTATCTGGGCCCACTGTAAAATAAACTTAAGATCCCTTCCATCTCTAAAATTCAGTGAATTCTTTCATTCGATGGCTTGATAATAAATAATTACTTGCTGTTGTTGTTAGGTGCCATCGAGTTGGTATCCTACTCATAGCAATCCTCTGTACAACAGGCGAAACACTGTTGTCAATGCTTCTCTGCTGTTCATAGGGTTTTCAATGGCAGATTGATTTTTGGGAGGGGGTTGCCAGGTCCTTCTCCCAAGCCTACAGCTTCTGGTATTCCCAGGCGGTCTCCCATCCAGGTACTAACCAGGCCCTACCCTGCTTAGCTTCCGAGATCTGATGGGATCGGATGCCACAGGGCTACAGCTGCAGGCAAATAATTACTAGGTAGGTTGTTTTTCCATTAGTAATGCTATCCATAGCCCACAAAATACACTACAGGCAATAAAGAAAGGATTTGATGAATTGTCTCTTAAGTCACTCTGGAATTCCCCCAGATTAGTTTGGTAGGAGGGAATAGGATTGTACTATCTCAAAAAGTGAAAGTGACGGCATAGTCACCTTTCCTAATGCAAAGGATGGCCTCTGTTTCTATTCTATAGTAAAATTTGCTTCCAAGTTTCCTACTTGAGCTGAATCCCAGCCCTCATCCTATAGATTATCCATCATAAATTAACAAAGGAAAAGGAAATGTTTACAATGGAAAAATCTAGTGGGCAATACCTTGACAAAGCATTCACACTTTTTACCACCTGTAATGGAATAAATTAAGTCTCACATTTGCATGATGTACTGAGGGCACCCCATCACCTTGATAGTGTTCTTGGAAGAATGAAAATTAAACTTTTTAAACTGAAGTTGATTTGAGAAAACAACCAGACAAATCCAAACTGAAGTATGTTTTGCAATATCATGAACATGGACTCTTCAAAATGAGAGTAAAGAGATATGGTAGCAAAATTCAATGCATAGTCCTCAATTAAATTATGGATAAAAAGTACATACAGATGACAACTACAAAAATAATAGCCATGAAAGACCTTATCAGGACAATGGCAGAGGTTTGAATGTAACTATATGTTAGATAAGAGTATCGTATCAGTGTTATATTCTTAAGAGTGATAGCAGCAATATGATTATGTCAGAAGATGATATTCTTGTTAGGAAATATATGCCAAAGTATTCAAGGATCAAATGCAAACTCAGAAGATAACTACATGGAGGTTCATTGCATTATTCCTGAAAATTTTAAATTGATTTCTTCTTTTCAAAATAAAAGAGGGTCAATATATTCATGCTCTGGAAGTTACTCAAGGTGTTGTGTAGAGAAGAAACTGAGGAGGGATGATTAGGAAAGAGAAGTGGTAGTCAAGGGCCTATGCAGTGATACAGAAGAGAAATGCTGGTGGCTTTCGCTTGGTCATTGCAGTGGGCATTAACGATAAAGTTGGAGACAGATTCAAATATATTTTGGAAGTATAGTCAATAGCATCTTCCTAGGTTGACTGTAAGAAAATGAAAGTGAAAAAATAAAATAACAAGAGAGGTGATATAGTGCATAGAATGCACCAGTTTGGTCAGGCAGCTATAACAAAATATTGACAGAGTGGTTGATAAATATCACAAATGTATTTCTCACAATTCTAGGTTCCTGGCTCACAGATGGTGCCTTCTGACTGTCTTCACATGGCACCAAGAGTGTGTGTGTGGAGGGTCTTTCTCTTGGATTTCTTTTATAAGGACACCAATCCCATGCCTGAGGGCTCTTCCCAAAACGCCCCATCTCCTAATACCATCACTTTGGAGATGAGAGTTTCAACAGGGAAATCCGGGGGCAACATAGTCTTTCAGACCATAGCAGGAACGCTAAGGATAAATCTTAAATTTTACCGCAATGCTTAATTGCAAAGCCAGGCAAAATCTTAGTCAAATACAAGAGACTCCCAGTGGCCAGAGGCCACAAATCGACCCACCGGCTATGTCAGATGCAGCATAACAATTCTCAACACTGAGGTCTGCAAAGATTTTCCTCTGGGTTCCCATCAAGAGGGTGATGACGATGTAAATTTCATCCCTCTTACATTCATGCATTTCCAGTGACCACACTACCAGCAATATAAATTACTCAACTGGGCTTTGGCAAGCATACGTATTATCGACAGGCATCTTCAAAATTCCTGTGGAGAGAAAAACCGCTAGGCTTGAAACTATAAGCTTAATGCAATTTGCAAAGAATAAGCAGTTTCGTTCAGTTCAGGCCAAGATGTTCCTTGGTGTTTTATGCGAGAGCTGTTATTGCAGTCACAGCGAGGGGAAGATTCAATGTGAATGGTAAATTATAAGAAATGCCCACACTTCCTATTCCCTATATCTATTTTAGTTGGTGGCAATTACGATTTACTACGCAACACTCAAAATACAAACGGTGTTATGGGAAAGGATGTATCAGTGACAGATTTGCAACCTCAAAGCGTGACTTCAAAATATTGGTGCCGAAAAGGTTTCCAGTTCCGGAAGGCTGTTGAGGCTGCGCAGAGCCCCCGCAGGTGAGAGCGCCGCCTGGAGCGAGGAGCTGGGCGCGCACTGGATGTTGACGGGAAGCTGCGCGGAGCCGGTGGGAGGCGCCTGAGCGGGCAGATGGAAGGGGCCCTCGGTGCCAATCGCACGCTGCGATGGCACAGACAGCGAGCAGAGTGAGGAAATCCTGCTAAGCAGGGAAACTGAGAGCATAAGGCCGGGAGTTGAAAATCAAGAAGGAAAGCCAAGAGCTTTAGGAAAATGCAGAAGCAAGGTTATGTGAGGAGAAGGTGCGGGCGTCCTCTGTCTCCAGGCCAGCTCTGTGCCCCATCTTGGCCCTGATCTTTGGCCCAAAGGCAGGACCAACCCCTGAGGCCAAGCGGTTTCAGCCAGTGGGAACCACAGGAGGAAGACCAGAGGACGAGGCTAGGGAAAGATTTCTTTCTTCCCGAGCTCCTGTGTGTTGGGTGAGTTCTTGGCCCTGACACTGGGGAACTCGTTGCTTCTGCTTGGATGCGCTCCCTGCCCAGGCACTGGTCCCGTGGTGGGTAATGGCTTCCCACCGTGGCTAGCCCGGGTTGGGGCATCGTTCCTTATTTGTTCCCCTTCACTCTGCTCACTCATTTGGAGGTAGCCACTTTATTAATTGCTCAGGAAAATGCTATCTAATTCTGGCTAGGATCCTGACTCACACGGGGAATTGCAAGTTTCCCTATTAGATTTCACAGAGGGTGATTAAGGATCTAATGGAAATCATACTGAGTTACATAGAGGAGAGTCCAGTTCTGAAGTGGGAAACAAATGGTGTCTCCACGTTACTAGAATGGAAAGATGATGGATGTCTTCATCTTCCCGTACTTGCATTAACCTTCAGTGCTTATGACATTCATATCCTACTTAACCAGTGTCTCCTGTGTTCCTGCCATGGACCTAGCACTGGTCTTTTCTTGCAGACAGGTGAGAGTGGAGAGTGTCAGACAGTTCAGTCATGAGGAAATTTGCTCGACAGGACTTTGTTTCTGGATAGTTGCATTTACCTGCATGAACATCCCAACCTATGAAGTACATGCCCTTCAGAATTAAACTTCAAAATCCCTTAATTTATGTAGAGCATATTATGGGATAGCCCCAACGGATAGAGAGGAGGCTTGGTTTGGATAGGGGCCTATCTAGTCCACCTGAAGGTCTGATCTAGGGCCTGAGGCAAGATGGCCCCCATTGATTTAAATGTCACTCCTAATCGGTTGCACTAGGCCCCTCATGCCACGATATGATTGGTTGACTGCCATTTTGAGGCCGTTAATATATAAGGAGAGTGCACAGGGCACTCAGAAGCCATTTCCATCACCATCTGAGCCCTGCCGTACCACTGTGCAGACCTGCCGCCCCATCACCGCCAGAGGTCGCGCTGGCCAGACCAAGACAGAAGTCAGCCTGTCCTTGGAGATGCCACATCATCACCAGATAGGGATGGAGAACGTCGGGAACCAACAGCAGCAGAGGAGAAGCCGACCTACGTGGAGGACATCCGGGATGCTGGGACCCTGATGGCTGCCACCGAGGCTGGAGCCGTGATACCTACGCTATCCCAAAGGGTGGGCTTGAGGGCTTCATTTCTTTTAAGGAGCTGTACAATAAAATCTGTACTGAAGGCATCCCGGAGCCGTGACTCCTCGACTCCGTCCATCACGCCTCCCCAGTACCCCCAGTGTGGGGACCTGATCCCAGTCAAAGGAAGAGAGCTAGCCGGTCCCGGCTGTGGGGAGGGGCGACCCACAGATTTATGCACTCATACTCACTTTTGTTTGGCTCACCTACCCTGACTTTTTCAATAATAGCAGAGAGGAAAAAAATTGAACAGTAATGCCCACTTTAAAAATATTTAGGAGGATTCGGTATGTGTTGTATGAGTCACCAGCACAGTAAGACTACAAACCAAACTTCATTCACAAAAAAGATGTTGTTGTTGTTAGGTGCTGTTGAATCGGGTCCGACTCATAGTGACAGTATGTACAACAAAACAAAACTCTCTCCAACACTGTGCCATGCCCAGCACTATGTTAATGCTTTTGTACTATTCATAGGCTTTCCAATGGCTGACTGTTCTCTGGAGTGGGCTGCCATGTCCTTCTCCTGTTTATACGGTGCTAGAGATCAAACCTGGGGCCTCAGAGAACATAGAGCAGCACTCTACCAACTGAGCTAAACCCCAGGCCAAGAGTTACTATGTTGTTATTGTTAAGTTCCAGCGAGTCAGGTCTGACTCACAGTGACTCAATGCACAACAGAATGAAACCATCCCCCACACTGTGCCACTGTGCCAGGCACATGATTTTTTTTTTTTTATGTTTAAACCCATTGTTGCAGACACTGTATCAATCCACCTAGTTGAGGGTCTTCCTAGCACAGTAAGAATACAAACTAAAGTTCATTCACAAAAGAGATTTTACCTCTTATTATAAATAATTAGAATAGATTGAGACTGTTTTCTAGAATTGCAATAATTACAATGAATCCTGAAATATTGATCACTTGTGAAAATGTTTGTGTAAAATTAATTATGCAGAAAAGGACACACAAAAGGATACCTCCACCTGTCTCTGCCCTCTCACACTTCCTTTCTGCTTTGTCTATACAGTGCCTCTGATTGACACCTTTAAAGGGACGCTAATGTCCATACAACCTCAATGGCATGCAGAGGATGGGAAGAATCTCTGCTACAATACCTAAACTTAGAAGTGAAAAATCTGTCACAGAAATAAAAGTAACGGGAAGACTATACTTGATTGAATTCAAGTGACACTGTTTTAAGCACAGACTACAGAAGTGAGGGACACTGATACCTCTTAGACACAATAGCAAAGGCTCAGATGGTTTGTTATTAAAACTACTCAAGTTTCTTTTTAAAGGAAAGAAGTATTTTTCTTCTCTACTAGGAGTGATTCCTTTTCCCATCTGAAATAAATTATGGTTCAGTTTTCATGAGACAAGGTTCTAGAAAGATATCTTTTCCTCTGTCAGCACTGACATTACAAGTGTGTGTCAAACTATGGTGAGGATGGCTGTTATATGTTAGAGTGATATTGTACAAAGGAAAGTTTGGGAAAAATATATGGAAGGGTAGAGCCATAGAATAGCAGAGCCAATTCATGTTACTTGTATGTATAGAAATATTGTTGGTTTAACAATAATAGGAGCATAGAAAAACAAAGGCAGAAGGAAGGTGGGAATCTTAAAGATTAGAAAAAAATAACAGATATATCACATGAATCATGATATCACAGAAAACATGTAGATTAATTATACCATACCCAAGAGCTAAGTGGGAGAAGGACATGGCAATCCACTCCCAAGGCAATCCCAAAAACAGCCATTGAAAGCCCTATGAGGGTCGTTATGAGTCGGACTCGACTCGACAGCACCTAACAACAACAACAACAAGAGCTAAGTGACTACATTTTAAACTCAACCAAAGACAAGGATTGCCCCACTTTTTACTATGCAAAATTCTTTCTGAAGTCTCTTACTTGAGTGTTTGTATGCCCAATTCTACTCTGAAAAGAAAGCTTTGAAAAATTAAAAACAAAGAAGAAAATAAAGCAAAGAAAAAAGGAAAAACACATACCTAGAAAACGAAAACTAAATAATTTCTAAGACAAGGACTTGAGTCCAAGGCAGCTTCCACTGGTAATGAAAAGTTGTTTTAGTCTTTCTTAGAAATTACAGCTGCATTCGATGGAGAAAAAGTCTGGAAACCATAACATTTAAAGACAGAAATCTCAAAACTTTCATATAGAGATGTGGACCAACCTAAGGTGATAAAAATGTAGTCTAATGTAACTGTTCCACTCTACCTTGGGAATGGCGGTGGGGGATGAAGATAATTTGGAAAGTACACATTCTAGAATGGCTTTTGCAAGGAAATATCTCCAAGAATTCATCCTGAAAACAATTTACCAATACTAAGAAATGCCTCATTATAGCAAGAATGTTGTTGTTAGGTGCCCTCAAGTTGGTATCCAACTCATAGTGACCATACGCATAATAAGCAACACACTATTGTTGGTGCTTCTCTGTTATTCATTGGGTTTTCAATGGTGGATTGACTTTTGGGAGTAGGTTGCTGTGTCCTCCTCCCAAGCCTACAGCACCTGGTGTTCCCAGGTGGTCTCCCATTCAAGTACTAACCAGGCCTGACCTTGCATAGCGTCTAAGATCTGAAGGGATTGGATGCCACAGTGCTACAGCTGCAGGAATAGCAAGAATTGTTAGGTGCCATTGAGTCAGTGTCTGACTCATAGTGACCCTATGTACAACAGGTGAGACACCATTGTTAGTGCTTCTCTGCTATTCCTAGGGTTTTCAATGGCTGATTGTTTTTTGGGAGTGGGTTGCCAGGTCCATCTCCCATAGCAAGAATAAGAAGGCCTAATTCACAAAAATTATCCCATTCCACCACCCATGGAAAGACAATTTGATTAGGTATCTAAATGAGTTAACTCTAGAAAAAACATGGGTCTATTTTACCTGACCTTTATAAGAACATTTTTTGATATTGTGCTATATAAAGGGTAATTGGCCAAATAATTATCAGGCTGGGAAGCAAGCACAGGCCTTGGCTGGATAACTACAGCCCTGAGAGCTGCATCAGATGGAGGGAGGCAGCAAACTGCCATGGAGCAATCCATTTGAGGAACAATTTGGTTCTCTCAATGTATTAATGAGGCAGGGAAAAAAAAGAAAAGAAAGAAAAAGAACAGGCAGTAAAGTCACCCCATTTGCATATGACGAAACATAGAGGGACCCTGTGAAGGAGGGAAAGCCACATTACTTATCTTAGCAGGAAGGGCTCCATCTTGGGCAGCGCTTTTCAGTCTTGTGGCACTAGGCTTTGGGGCTTTCCAGTTCCTCCTGACAGATTTGCTTTTTCTTTAATAATACATTGAGTGTGTATAATGCTTTTCTTCCTAAGAGCACAAAGTACTTTCAATGGGTTTTATTTCATTTACCCTCATCAAAACCTGAGTTAAAAAAAAAGGCCAGGTAAACTTGTCTATTTTATAGGCAAGGAAGAAAGGTTCATAAATGTCAACCTATCTGCTTCTGGCCCCAGGGAAGATACTGTACCTAGTTACCAGTGCAGCCTCATCAGCATATGCCAAATGGCCATTCAGGGAATTAAAGACTATATTATTATGTATTTCTAGCAGAGCAATGATATACAGTATTTCTCCTTTCCTTTTCAGCTTCTAATTCTAGCCTGAGATTTGGCAAACAATGACCCATGGAACAAACCAGACTGTTTTTACATGTCCCACGAGTTAAGAATGACTTTTACATTTCTAGATGCTTGAGAAAGTCAAAAGAAGAGTAATGTTTTGTGATATGTGAAAATCATATAAAATTCAAATTTCCTTGTCTTACAAAGTTTTATAAGAATATAGCCATGGCCATTTGTGTGCTTATTGTCTCTGGCTGCATTTGTGTTACCAAGCAGTTGACAGCAAGTATGACAGAGACTTTATGGCCATAAAATCTAAAATATTTATTGTCTAGCCATTTATACAGAATGTTTCCAGACCCTTTCTCTAGGCCAATGGTTTCCAACTTACCTTCCTTACTTTCTTTCCTCCCCCTTCTCCTCCTCTTCCTCCTTTTCCTCTCTCTACTTCATTTCTTTCTCTTATCCCTTCCTTCTTTCTTTCCTTCCTCTCTCTGCTTTCTAATCAGTTATACTTTCCTTCAAGATAATGTTAATAGAAAACTAAAACTTCCTCTTCAAGACTCCTCCACCACACCCTGCTCCCCAAAGTGAAGCCAGAACCTGGCCCTAAAATTCCACTTCAAGATGATGAAGCCAAGGATTCCCCCTTCTTCTTGATGCAAACTTAATAGATGAATGAGAACATGTAACCGCTGGCACCATCTTCCTTCTTGGCTAAGGAGGATTCCTCCCTGTTAAATCCAGTCCCTCATATCATAAGTGCATCTTACTTACCTTTCTGCTCCCAGCTTCCAGCACTTAATATGACTCAGAAATATTAACTTGATAAATAAATATTAATGATTGAAAGAATGAATGATCTGTAACCTAAATCCAACTAAGACCTGGGAAAAACACAAAGTCACCATACCTCTACCTCTTGTCCCATTTCCCGTCTACAATTAGAAGGGCATCTTTCTCCTTTTGTAATATCCCCGGAGCCACAGAAATCAACTGAAAAGAGTAACATAAAACATCTTGTCCCTAAAAAAATATAGGTAAATAATTTCTACCACTAGTAGAAATGATAGATCTAGTCTTAAAAATGATTATATTTAGAAGAATTAGTAAATAAATTCTCATTAATCAATACCGATAATACCAAATGACTTATAGAAAAAGAAAACAATTTTAAAAAGCCAAGAATAATTTTTTTCCTGGAGAGAAGTTAGAGCTCTTGCAAACTACCCACTAATCATACCATTTTAAAAATAAAATCAGAGACTTTTGTTTTTTATAGTAGCTTGTCCAGCAATTGATCAAGCCAACTAGGCATGTTTTTTTGGTCAATTAAATGCATATAACCAATTGAACTACACTCCAATCCTGCTGTCAATTCAGGTCTGATTCATAGTGATCCCATGTAAAACAGACTGAAAAACTACCCGACACTGCCATGCCCTGCAGTGTCAGTGCTTCTCTGCTGTTCATAGGGCTTTTGATGGCTGATTGTTTTAGGAGTGGGCTGCCAGGTCCTTGCCCTTTAGGACTGGGCTGCCAGGTCCTTCCCCTGTTTTTGTGGGGCTAGGGATCAAACCCAGAGCCTCAAGGGCATTCAAAGCAACTACTCTACCAACTGAGCTAAATCCCACAGCTGTGCCACCTTGACTTCCAATCTCATCAGATCTCGGAAGCTAAGCAGGATCAGGCCTGGTTAGTAGTTGGATGGGAGACAGTTTGGGAATACCGGTTGCAGTAAGCTTAGGAGAAGGACCCAGCATCCCTCTCGAACAATCAGCCATTGAAAACCCTGTGAATAATAGAGAAGCACTGACTATAGTGCCAGGCATGGCATTGTGTGGAGTAGTGTTTTGTTCTGTTATACATAGGGTTACTATGAGTTGGACCTGACTCAATGGCACCTAACAACAACAAAAACAAGAAAATGCATATACAACAAAGTTCTTATATCAGTGTCCATAATTCCAAAGGAGGTGTTAGAATGCATTGACATAAACCAAATATAACCTTTGCTCTTGTATCTACCTCTCTGCTAATGATCTTTTTCATATTTAGTGTCCAGCAAACCCAAAAGGCAAAAGTGCCATCAGAGGTGAGAGTCAATCTCCTGCTCAGATTAGCTGCATTTCTCATGGATTAGAAAATCCATAAAATACAAAATGAACAGGAATTGATCTTATCCTTTATGATGATGGCTTTGCTGCTGCAGCAAAGAAGATAAATGATGACTTCAGACTATGATTAACCCCAAATGAACTGCTTCAGTCAGTGTCCAGGCAAGCAAAGAAAACCTGCACAATGAAGGTTTAGAGAATGCTAAGGGATTATTTTCAGAGCATCATTAAAGAACCCTCCAGGAGATGCTGACTCACCCAAACACTGACAAGGAGAAGCTATAATCGTCCTTAGACCCGAACAGGCAAAGGGAGGGAATAGTTGTAGAGGATTCTAGTGACAGCTGAAGACATCGAGAACAGCCACTTCACAGAAGCTCTGGTTGAAGGAGTGAGGCATTGCCAGAACCACAGCAACAAAGAGAAAGAATGTGATGGGTAAAATATCCACCCCTTTCTCTTCCCCTTCTTGATCTTCTGCCAGGTAGGCATCTCATTAACTGATTCCAATCCAAAGCCAGAGGTCAAAGGAGCCTGGATGATGGAGTTGGCAGGGGTCTCAGAGGTCTTTCCCTCTCTCCCTCCCCTAGGCAGATAATGATGAAGAGACAGCAGAGAATGTGTGGAAAAGGATAGGCTAGTGGAAACAAGCAGCACATGAGGCAACATACTAAACAACTACCTTTACCTTCCTTGTCGCTTTTATCCAACCAATTGTATGCTCCTCTCTCTTCTGTAAGCGTTTTTACTAAGTGAAAAAGAAGATATTCAGAAGCAGTTGGACTTGGTAAGCAATGAAAGAGGATAATGGTTGGCTAGCCATAAGAAATCTACCTGCCTAAAATTTTCAAAATATCTCTTTAATTTTCTGCCTTCATGCAAGATGCCACAAGGAAGTGTCTTAGGTAACAGTGAAATTCCCTTTCAATTTTCTATAATTTTATCAATATTTATAAATCTAAATAACTGAATTTCCACTAATGTCAAGGGCTTGTTTTACGTTGTATTCCTTCCTTAATATGGCACTTTTTTACAGTGAGGCTGATGGCATGACAAGTTCCCTTTGAGAGTGTGCCTCAGAGCCCCAGGAGATGAACTCTGTGTAAGACAATAAACTGCACAGGGGGACTTGCAAACAGAACTATGGGTTTGGGTCCTTGATCCTTCATTTTTAGTACTAGAGAGAGCTTATGCATGGTTCTTACCTCTCCAGGATTCAGTGTATTCATTTGTAAAATGCTGCAGCTGAATTGTATAAATTCTAAGGTTCCTTTTAGCTCTGAGATTCTGGGACTGTGCTTCCACTTATACTCAGGCAACTGAAAGTGCGGCATTGCAGAAGGAATATATTACAGATTTAATAGTGCCTGGTGTGGAACATGAAGGGAGAGATCCAATACTGAGAATCAATACGTACTAGCATAGAACAGGAGATGGAAAGTGCAGAGGGCAGTCAATCAATGGCTAATGCAAGGCAGACAACTTGGCCAGGCCAAAGAGCAAAAGAAAAATGAGGAATGTGGGGGTAGGGGATCCTTGAGGGTGATATCAGGATAAGGCTCCCTTCAGGAATAGCTGCTCATAGAGGCAAGAGGGAATTTATAAATCATGGCAACTTTTAGTTTTTCTTGTTTTGAATGTTACAGTTTAGTCTGTTACTGTTAACTGTTAGCTAGAAGTTAGCATATTGCTCCCTAGGCCTTGGAAACATAGTTCCAATATTCCATATGTAAGTCCATCACACAGCCAAGGTATGGCCAAGAATTCCAAACCACATGGTATAAACTTAGTTGTGTGGGTTTTTTTAAATTTTTAATTTCAACTGCAGTCCCCTGAAGTAGCTACAGGGGTTACAGTGGGAATTATGTGCCAGCTAGAGGATGCTTAGTGAAATTACTAGAAGGGAAACCACCTATGTATGATTATCAAAAATGTGCATACCAAAATAGTATTGGACAATTTTTTAGAAAGGTATTATTACTCTGATTGCCTAGATAATTTATTCTATCTCTTTTTGTGACTGAGCACTACAAAAAAAATTAAATTCTGTGGTAAGGAACCTGTCCAACAGTTTAAAACACAATAAAAACAAAGAAACATCCCAATTGTTCAGTTCATATGATGTCAGTCTGTCTCTATGGCATTTGTATCAGGTGGCAAGAACCAGGTGGACATCCTGGGATGCAAGCAAGTGACTGACATTTCTAGCCTAAAGTAGGCAGCAATGAGCAGTGGATGTAGAAGATGGAGCCCCAGTTATCAGCACACTTGGATAATAACCTTGACAATATCTCCTCCTAGCCACCATTCCTTTAATAAACCTCTGCTCTCAGAAAAAGATTGCTATAGATTCTGCTTTTTACCCACATTGAAAATGAAGACACCACCCCGTCAAAGAATTCAGTAACCTTCAAAAGAGGGAAAAAGAAGTTTAGCTGGTTTTTTTCATGGCTAAAGGGAAAACCGAAGTCATTCCCCTGATTGCAGAAATCTCTACTAGAGAATGTAGCATTTGGCCCTAAATTTTTGACCATCCCTAAAAGTGCCATCTGGAGTTATTGATGTAGACAATGATTAGGTCTAATGTTCTTCCGAGACTTTCCTGTGCACCATGAAGGACCATTCAAGGTCGCTTGAAGATGATAATTAAGCAAGTAAATCTTGCTTAATTCCAATCCTTTTTCTTTAGTGGCTATTTTTTGTCCCTTTGAGTTGATTCAAAAACAGGATACAAACTTCATGATACTTTTTTGTGATAAGATATATGTGATATTGCTTTATTTAGTTCTGAAATCTTTGTCCAGGTCAAAAAGTAGCTTTTTGATAATTCACTCTTTCTGATGACTTAGATTAATTAAAACACCAGCTTGGCTTTAGACCTGTGCCTATCCTGATTTGAACCTTAGAATTGTGGCTTTTCAATTCATGACCTTAGGGACAGATATTACTTACAAAACCTCACTGTAAGGTTTTATTTTGTTATGGTTTGTTCTAGGGACTAAGCATCAGGTATTACCTTCCATGTTTTCAAACTTTTCTAGAAATCCTACATACTAAACCAACATCTGTAGCTAAATAAACTTGAAGGAAGTTTGTTTTTAAAATAAAATGGAATAAATATCTCTCCCTCTCCCTTTTGGGGAGCATAGAGAAGTCTTGATAGTGACTATCTTGATAGTCACTATCTATCTTGGTAGATCAACTGTGTAGCTATATTCTAGGTATTTGCAAGCTGATAATGAAAGCCAGTCTTATTCATTTGCTTTTATATTTCACATCTATTTCTCTGGTGATTTTTCTCTGAATTTAAGGTAGATCTCTACATATTTTACCTAATCCTAACACTAACCATATGAGATTTGTGGATAAGAAGCAAGATGATGGGCAAGGAGTCTCTCTGCATGTAACCATAGTCAGAACCAGGAGGAAATGGGTGTGTGTGAGAGAGAGAGAGAGAGAGAAGAAAGAGAGAGGGGGGAGGGAGAGAGGAAGAGAGAGAGAGACAGAGAGTAGAAAGAGAGAGGGAGGGAGAGGGAAAGATTAATATTTTTCCCCAGTATAAGCTCATCTTGAATTCTTTTCAGCTAAATCTGAATTTTTTTCTCTTCTTTCAGTCTGTTAAATTTGCTTTCTCCCTTTCCAACACTGCTCAAAGTCCCCTTCCTTCCCAAATCCTTTCTCAGTGCCGCTTTTCCACTTAAAAAACCATCCCTTCTCTCCATTGAACTCCAGAGAACTTCAGTTTTACCTTTGTAATGAAATCTCTCATATCCTTTTTTATACAATGCTTATTTGCATCTCATTTTACTGTAACTACAGGTGGTACAGGGCTAGAGTCTAGCTCAGGTGGTAGAGCGCTACTCTGCACTCTCTGAGGACCCTGGTTCAATCTCCAGCACTGCAAAAATGGGAGAAGGACATGACATTCTACTCACAAAGTAATCCCAGAAACAATCAGCCATCGAAACCCCTATGAGGGTTGCTATGAGTCGGACTCCACTCGAGGGCACCAAACAACAACAGGTGGTACCTTCCTTGGGGACAAATCATGTACAGCTCATCAATTTCACCCATGTAGCACTTTGTATTAGATATGGTTCATGTTGTTGTTAGGTGCTGTCGAGTCGGCATCCGGCTCATAGCGACCCTCATAGGGTTTTCAATGGCTGACTGTTTCGGGATTGCCTCGGGAGTGGATTGCCAGGTCCTTCTCCCATTTTTGCGGTGCTGGGAATTGAACTCGGGACCTCAGAGACTGTAGTGCAGTGCTCTACCCACTGAGCTAAATCCCAGCCCAGATATGGTTCATAGTAGAAGCTAAATATCTGTTAAATGAATAAAAAGACATTTTGAATTCCAAATTATTTCTCACTGCAAAATGATCTGGAGGTGAAACAATTCCTTTATCTTCATTTCCCTTACCTACATAGTTCTAAGTCCTCATTCTTCCTTTCTGCTGTTTCATGATCTGTAGTTCCTTTCCTGCCACTGTCCTAGTTTATGTTCTCGATGTGGCTCACCTGGGATTGCTTTCTACATCTAGTCTCTTTTTTATCCCCCATATTCTCTTTTATCCTGTCCTAACTACTCACTGCTTCAACCCTTCTTCACATACACTCTTCAATAAAATAAATTTAAAATCTAGCAAAGACACCCCAAATCAATGTCCAGTGCTTTTCATTGCCTACCAAATTAACAACTCTTCTAACCCATAGTATATTTAGTCCCAGTGCTGGCTAACAAAGAAGTCATGCACTAGCCTACATGGATGTTTCATTGGTTCTGGAAGATAATCACATGTTCCTGCTGACTTTCTTTTGTTCATGTAAATTCATGTCTAGACCACCACATGCAACTGTTGTACCCTCACTTATCTATATAGCCCTAATGGCAAGACACAATCTTTCATTAAATCTTTCCTGATTTTTCTCTCATTCCCTAAGTGACACGATCTCTCCTTTGTTGGAAATTTCTCTGTCTTCATCATTTGAATTCTTTTCTAATCAGAAAACATGACAAATTCATCTGCAAATTCAACCTACAATGCCTGGCAGAAGGCTTTGCACAAAATAGGTTTCCATAAATATTTGTCTGAATTGAGTCTTAAAATTCATTTGTACTTATCCATAAAGGGCAAAAGACTGTATTTGGTACTTTTCTAATTCTCAATATCATCTTTCAACTCCATCTTATTTCTTACTCTCAGAATTTAAATGTCACTCTACCATTTCCCAAATAAAACTAACTTTTTCATTTTTTGTACCTTTGCTCTGTGGAATGCCTTTCCTTGTCCCTTTTGAATTCTTCTTTCACTTCATTTTTACACTCCCCTTTCTATATTAGTTGCTTTTGCATCCCTGTGACAAAAATACCCAATGGAAACAACTGAAAGAAGAAAAGGTTTATTCTGACTCATAGTTTCAAGAAGATTAGTCCATGCTGGTGGTGCTGTGAGATCAGGAGAAGATTCACCACGCAGACCAGGAAGCAGAGAGTGAGACAGGAACTTGTAGGTGTGGTATAACCTTCCAAGACTCATCCACGGTGACCCACTTTCTCCATCCAGGGCCCACGTCCCAAAATCTCCTCAACCCCCCAAAATAGCACCGGTGGCTGGGTACCAAGCATTCAAACATGAGTCTGGAGGGGGCAATTTATATTCAAACATAATACTTTCTCTACGTTTTATCCCTGACTCTGAGCAAACCAGTGCATTACTCTAGAACACAGGACATCCATTCAAATGATCATAAACGTTTCTTTCAGTTCTACCAGTCAATGTTTAATGTCACACCTTTAGAATTTGTTACTATAAACTTAACCCTTGTCTTCCCTTCATCTTTCTTATTTTCACCTCCATTGTTATTTTAAAGCTGTGTAAAAGTCTTTGGAGCACTGGGAAGGGAGAATGCAGTAATCCGTCAGCCAATGAAGCTTCAGCTTGAGAAGGGATCCAAAGGAAGATCAGGATGGGTTTACAGCTACATAGCAAAATTTCAGACAGAGAAATTCTTCCTTCTGCATGCTGAATGGCGGGAATGCTGCTATTTCCTTCTTGTTTCTACATGCCTGTGGGGGATATTTTATCTTTTTATCATATTTCATAATAACAATGCTACCAGTTCCCAAAGGGATAATATATCAGTATAATGTCCTAGAAATATGAATAAAGTGAGACTTAATTTTAAAAGAAATATATATTGCAACATTTAAATTTTGCTTAGTCTTCAGTTCTAAAACACAACAGAGGGCTAAGGAAAGTGTACATAGGGACATATGGAAATGAAAAGTTAGTGATTCCTGTGTTCTGGAGGTTTGTTTTCCCTCCAAAATCCATATGCTGAAATTCTAATGCCTACAGTGATTAGCTCAGTTGGTAGAATACTGCTCTGCACTCTGAGGACATGAGTTCATTTCCTAGCACTGCAAAAAATGTGGGAAAGATGTGGCAATCCACTCCCAAAGCATTCCTGAAACAAATAGCCATTGAAAACCCTAGGAGGGTCACTATGAGTTGGATGCAACTTGACAGCACACAACAACAACAAAGGTGATGATACTAGAAGATGGGGTCTTTGGAGAAGTGATTAGGTCCTGGGGGCAGAGACATCATGAATGGGATTTAGTGCCCTTATAAAACAGGCCAAAGAGAGTTCCTTCACTCTTTCTAGCACATGAGGACAGAGAGAAAGTAGTATCTATGAACTAAGAAACAGGACCTCACCAGACACGTTTGCTCTAGTCCTGTATTTCCCTGATTATAGTTGTGATATATAAATTGCTTATAAGCCACTCAGGTAAGGGATTTTTGTTATGGCAGCTTGAATAGACTAAGACAATCCTGATACTCAACTAGATCTTTATGAAGGGCATTCTAGATGTAAATAGGACTTAGTAAAGAAATGACAGGAGCAACAATGATGTGAGTCATAGTCCTCCACAGAAAATACATGGCAGTCTCTAGAGTAGAAAAGGAAAGTAAATAATAAGCAAAACAAAACAAAAAGCCCATCCATTTATTTACCAAAGGATGAAAATAAATAGTTGAAGAAATAATAGAACACATCTCCATTGCTATCAGTCATCGTTATCTATCATAGAATCATAAATAATACATAAATACTTGGTAAAATACATATTTATATTATGTCACCATTATTAGTCTAATTAATTTGCTCTCAGGAACCCATTATAATATGAGTCATGAGTAGTTGCACTGGTAAATAGATCTCTTAATAATGTAGTTAACAAGAAATGGCTCCTTTTTTCACACCTCTACCTATTATTAATCTGTGGGGAAATGTAGTTAACGTGCATGAAAACAGTACAGCCAAGAGATTGCAAAATGGGTTTTCTTTGATATATAGTCATGCCCTCAGTGTTTCAATTGTGCTGCAAAGAGAACTTTACTTCTTCAATGAAGCATAATATATTTATTTCATAAATCCTTTTACCAATTTTATGAAGCAAACAGGAAACATATTTTTACTTCTTATACCTGCATAGTTAGGCCAGCCCAGGCACTACCAATTAGAGGTGGAAAGCCATTTCAGATGTTAAGTAAGACTGGTTTTAGGTTTCTATTGTCATTTACCAGCCAGAAGACTTTAAGCTAGCACAGGTGTCTATATTCTGGATATTTAGTACCCATCTCTAAAGGTTTTGTGAGGAATCAGTGAGAATACCTATCTACACACATAAGCATAAACTTGCACACACACAGCTACAAACATCCATTGTACGTGCACACTTTGTGCAATAGCTGATATATTGTAAGTATTCATTAAATGTGGCTAGTAGTGCCATTATTAGGAAAACACCTGGTTTTTCTTAGTTTGTCAGTAATGCAACCACATTCTTTAAAACACCCTTCTAGATGCCTGGAGTCAAATGCTGGGTTCTAGTGTTCTGTAGCCTGCCACGGGATACTAGACTATCTTCAGCCTTCTGCAAATTCCACATTTCTGTATCATGGTCAAGATGCTGTCAAGAAACCATAGAACATCTTTATTCTTGTTATTATATTTAAACAAAGCATTTAGCTATTGGGCCATTTCCTTGTCTTTTGTTCTGAAAGAAAAAGCCCTAAAGCCCTTAGCAGTGCTGGCTTGTAATGAGCTCTCAAAAAATATCATCCTCATGACCTTTGGTAACCTGAGTTCTAACAATAAAGTTCAATTCCAAGGACAGAGCAGATGCAGAAATAGGTGAGTTTCATTTTTTATAGCTACTATTAACTATTATACTACAAACATCTTTTTATCTTTTCATAAATAATTTTAAAATTTACAAAAGAGTTCCAAGAATCATACAAAGAGTATTCCAGACTACCCTTCACCTAGATTCACCAATTGTTAACATTTTACCTCTCTTTCTGGCTCTCTCTGCCTCTCTATTACTTTCTCTGTCTCTCTCTGTCCATGCCACATACCCTCTCTTTTTACATATATAATATACTTTTCCATGCTTTTCTTAAGAAAAAGGTATTCTCAGCATAATTATCAAATCCATTATCAATATAACACTATTTCCTATGTGATGTCCATATTAAAATTCACTAATCATAACTAGGGCTGGGATTTAGCTCAGTTGATAGAGCACTGCTCTGCGGTTCCTGAGGGCCCAAGTTCAATTCCCAGCACTGCAAAAATGGGAGAAGGACTTGGCAATCCACTCCCAAGGCAATCCTGAAACAATCAACCATGAAAACCCTATGAGGGTTGCTTTGAGTTGGACAGGACTCAACGGCACCCAACAACAATCACAACTAAATATGCCTTTATAGCATTTATTTTCCCTGATACGCTATCCAAACCAGACCCTTGTGTCACTTTTCGTTTGTCTCATTTACCCCTTAACTAGGGTTATCTCTTTGTTTTAGGAGTTTTGTGAGTATATAGTGCAAAAATCAATGAAGCCAACCCTCTTTTTCCTAGTTAAGAGCAAAATATTTTTATAAAGCATAAAAATTTCACTTATTATTAATTTCCTTTTATTCTACCAAAAATCTAAAAAATATGTATATATGTAGTAGGAGGGGCCTTATTCCCAATTTTCTAGTGACTTTTATGAAAGTCTTTTGTCGTGAAAAAACTGCCTTTGCCTTGACCTATTTTCCAGGATTCTTTGAATCCTACTGAGGGTCAGTGTGAGAGCTAAGTGTAGTCCTGAAATTGTTTTTAAAAATTTAGGCAGAACTACATATTACATAATTTTTTTCAGGCCTACAAATTATAAATCTAGGCAGATAAAAAGCAGATTAGACTCTGCATGGACCTGGAGGGGTGGGAGCTATTGATTACAAATAGACAAGGGATAATTTGGGGGAGGGCAATAAAATATTTGAAAACTAGATTGTGGTAGGAATTGTGCAACTATAAATTTAAAAAATCATTGAATTATATGTATAAAACAGTTAAAGTTTTATGCTGTATAAGTTATACTTCAAAAAGTTGTGGAAGGAAGGAAGAAAGGAAGGAAGGAAGGAAGGAATACAAAATTCTAGACAGAGTTGTACCCATAGAGCAATTCAGGCAAATTTCTCAGACTAGGGGGCTACAAGACATAAGTAGACAGTGGCTGCTTTCTTTATACAGCCTATTCTGAGTAATGAGAGAATTTTAGAAGTTCCCTAAACTCTAGTGATACCTAGAAAACCTTTTCTATTGACAAGTAGAAGACTTATATTTTAGAGACCAATGTATTCCTTGTTTACCAGTATAAAAATCCTGCCTAAATTCATACCAGTGAAACAGATTGGGGGAGTCACCTCCCCTTGGGGTACTGAGCATCCAGTATTGTGAATAGACTGTCAAAATTAATATTAGTGCTAATGGTAAGTTTTTTTTATTATTCTTACTCCAAGTGTTCCTTCTGCTGCTTATTTTCCTGCAAGGAATCACATGTTAAGGATGGAGTGATTCCACTCCCTAATTGGCAATTTTTAGATTCCCCCTTGCTACTCTGCCTACGTTGAGCAAAAAGCTCAGTCAAGTAGCCAGATAAACTACTCTTATTCCAGCTGTGGTGGTTTTAAATACTTTATCAGAAGCCATGTGACAATTGCCACTGCAACACAACACGTCCTGAAGTGCAGCTCCAGCCATGGCTGTTTCCAACAGTTTGCAGTTTGCAATGGACTTTTTGCTATCACAAGCCTCAGTGAACTCTGGATGACCCTTTGACAAACCCAGTCCAAAGGGGAAGCACTTCCTCTGGTCTCCCAGCACAAGGACTGCTGTGATTGGTGCAAAAGGGACTGCTATGATTGAGCAAAAGAAACTATGATGCAGTTGGTGGAAACACAAATATTCATCTGCATGAGACATTTCTGTTGGTGTAGATTCCCCTTCTTTGGCTATATAAGAAGGCTGTTAGGCTCACTTAGTGAGCTGACTGGGAAGCACCCTCTGGTACTGCCTCCTGGTGCTGCAACATTATGCCCAATAAAAGGCTTGTCTCAACTGGTCTTTGTTTACTTTTAGTAGTATAGACTGAGCTGGTAACATGAAGAAAGAAGCAGTTAAAACAGCAGAACAGTGGAGACAGCAGTGGCAAGGGATAGCAGAGACAGTGGAGCAGCAATGGCAGAGACAGTGGAGGAGTAAGAAAGCTGAGGTACAGAAGCAGCAAAGCAGCTAAGTACTTGACAACTGAAGAAAAGGCAAGGCTGGAAGTCTAGTGACTGGCATCAATGGCAACAGCAGCAGCAACAACAGCACAAGAGCCATGATAGGTGTTTTCCAGATGGTGGCAACAGAGGCAGCAGCCATGGAGATAAGAGGGAACTGAAGTCTGAGATGATAACCAGGGCAAGAATAATAGGACTGGCAGAAGAGAGAGAAAAGTCTCTAAAGAGCCAGAAAAGAGAAACTGGAGGCCCTGGTCACTAAAAAAGTTCTAGAGAGGTGTTGAGTCTTTAGGACAGAGGATTTCAGACATCCTGCTCCCAGGATCTGTGAGGACTGTCTAGGACTGAGGAATCCCAATACCCAGTCCTGCCTGGGAGATGCAACACTAACTATTATCAAGGGCTGAGGAATCCTGATATCTACCACCCCCAAAACCTACAAGCTGCAATGACAGTTGGTATCAAAGGCTGGGAAATCCTGACCTCCTGAGCCTACCTGGGAGCTATAATACTTAAAAGGCTGAAGAATCTGCTTCCTTGGCCTACATAAGAGCCATAACATCAGAAAGCACCATTTTCTGCTTGTCTGTTCCAGCTTGTCCATTGTCACCACTCATGGCCATCAAATGCTCAGGGAGAGAGATGCTGCCAAAATCAGCCCTTGAAGGGTTTCTTGCCTACCCACTATTTCTATCCAGGTAGACTAAAAGGATCCCAGCCAGTTGATTGGTGACACCAGGAGCAGAGGTTCATAAAACCATAATAAAAATGAAAGAGAAGTCATTTCTACAGATAGCTTGAATTTTTTGTAAAGAAGAATAAAACAAAATAATAGGAACCAGTCAAAGTTGCTAAACTTGTCTGACAAAAGCCTGTATGGAAAAAGTTGGAGGAAGTAGATCCACATCCCTATTGACATAGTATCTTGCTGGTGGTATGCTGGGAGAAAGAGAATAGTGGATGTTTCATGACAGAAAAATCATCAATGTTGAGCATTTTAATGAATCAATGACCTCAAAATTATTTTGGTGCTCTTACTTTTTAAAATAAAATTAGGTATGCTCTGTAAGCATTCTTTCTGTGAGCTGAAGGCTCACCTTCTGTATAAAGCATGAAGAAACTTCAATGGAGTAATAAGGCTGTAACACTGGGGGAAATGATTGATTTCACTTGAACACTACCAACAACAAAAAATGTTTAAAAACAGTTTCACGGCTCAACTTTCTCCTTGCTTTTTTTTTCTTATAGTTGGAATGTATTTTATCGTCTGTCAGTTTTGCCCTATGATATGTCCTCTTAAATTGGATCTGTAAGCCCTTCATAAAGTTTAATAAATCTTCAGCATTTCACCCTAAGGAAATTATATTAAAAACCTTCAAATGTGAAGTTGGGCCTGCAGACACACAGCGCTGGGAATTTTATCACCATAATCAGCGTGTAATGAAAGCCTCTGTCGCTGTTCCTTCCCAATCATAATCTGCCTGTCTTTATGAAAAAAGGGGGGTTTGTCTGGGTTCATCTGCAAGCTTTAATTGGAAGATGTCTTCATTTCATTCCAGCCTACTGGGATAATAACTCAGCCCCGTGTTTAAACACAGGCCCTCGCTGCTGATATTTTTTCATTTAGTAAAGCATGTCTCTTTAAATGATTTAGCAAATCATCATGAATGCCAAGCTAGGGTGATTGGCAGCTCATTGATGGTGCACCATTTGCATGACATTTGTTCTTCAGCTAAGAAAGCTGCCACAGGTAAACAAGCAGGCCCTGTACTGACTCCCTTTGAGTCCCTTCCTGTTTATTTTCTCATAATCAAATGACATTTATGGAGAGGCAAATGCAGCTGCACATATATGAGGGAAATGCAATCAGGCTAAACATGATGACTTCATTCAGGTGATATTTTGATTAATGAAAGGACATTTTCATGACATAGAGGGCTTTTTAATGGAGCAACCTGGCAAATTCCCTTTTGTGTAACTAACACTTTATATTTTATCTATATTTTAATGTAAAAGATGAACTCAAATAATTGATTGGGTGATCACTTTTGAAGGTTGTGTTAAAACATATGAAAGCTTTAAGTAGGAGATGTAAGACAAACTTCTTTTTTCCATTCAGAAGAAAATAGCTTTTTCTCTCTTCAAAGTCAAGGGGAAAAAAAAGAAAAACAGAAAGAAAACAAGGCAATACGACATAAAGCTATTTTATAGCATCCATGAATGTAGCTTTCCCTAAAGAAGATTTCAGAGAGGAAGTTATTTTACAGTTAAACAATTTATACATATTTTCTGGCTCATTGTCCCACCAAGGAACATGAACAATAACGAATTAGAGTTTCCTTTTTCTTTAAAAAAATTTTATAGTAACTAAAATGCCTCTGTAATTTATGTGGCTGAGGAAATACCAAAGAGCAAGCTGTACTTTTGCAGGCTTGCTAGAAATATAGGCATACACAGGGTTTACAGAAAGAGGTGATCCTTCATTCAAGGAAAATGTCTCCCCCATAGCACAGGCAAAGAAAATCTCTCAAAACTTCCTCAGCTTATCCTAACAGAGGCGAGAGTAGAGAGGGGGACTATGATTTCCACCCTATGTCAAAGGCGCATGTGCATGATCAGCTGCCGCATCCCTCTGTATGCACGCGTGTGAGTGCACGCGCGCGCACGCCTTACACATGTGCTGTACCGTTTAAGCTACACTCCCAGGCCCAATCACTCTATTCTTCACAACTAAAACAATCACTCTGAAAGTACTTTCTCATTCCTTGTGAGAGAAGAACAGAGAAACATGCCATTTTTAAGGACAAAGTATAGTTCTGAACAACCTGATTTCGTGGCCTGTTGTTGGGAATAATTTAATGATTATAAGATGTAGATTGCCCATTCAGTGAAGAAAGAAGTGAAATTATCTTGAGGGATTTCTGAGTCATTTCTACACAATGCTACTGGAGGACACTCATACCTCCATTCTGTCTAAGTTCAGGAGACCCATTCTAGAGATGATAGATTCCTGGGGAGATTCCTAAGGATCCAGAGGCAGACTCTGAGCCCATCCTCCACCATGGCAAAACTGTCTTCCTCACTTGTCCCTGTCACACCATTTGTCATACTATTGCATGACTGCCTGTTCAGAGGTCTGTGCCTCATATTAAACAGTACACAGCTTATTAAATAGTGAGCAGCTTGACACCGGACGTCAAGGATTACATCTCTTTTTTTGTTTTGTTTTTCTCAGTACTTGGGTGTTGAACATATGGCTTCGTACATACTCTGCAAGTCCTCCACCACTGCGTTGCCCAACCTCCCCCAGCCCCTTTTCTGTGTTTTATCTTGTGATAGTGTCTAGCTAAATTAGGAAGGCTGCCTCTGGCCTCGAACTTGCGATCCACCTGCCTCCACCTCCCAGGTTGCTGAGATTACAAATGTGTACCACAGCACTTGGCCAGTGATTACATTTTATTTGATTCATGTCAGTTATCAACTTACTGCCTCTAAGCTCCAAAGACATGCTTCAACAGTTATAATAAGCCACAGAAGTGAGGCTGGGGATACAGTTCAGTGGCAGAGCACTTGTCTAGCATCTGATAGGCCCTGGGTTCAACCCCCTAGAACTGCAAAGAAAAAAAAGAAAAAGAAAAAAAAAAAAAAAAAAAACAATGTCTAAGTCAAGACTTTCTATTAAGACTAAAGGCAATGTCCATAAAATAAGAAAGAAAATTACATACTTCCAATGGCAGAGTAAACATTTCCATCCTGAAAGGGAGGAGCGGGGACAAAGGGAGGAATGGAGGCAAAGAAAGGAAATATGGGAACAAAGCAAGACCAAAACCTAACAGGGCAAACATTTAAACCTGTAGCTTCATATCTGGCATCTGGGGCACACTTTGTCATGATGTGAGCTCCAAAGTACATGAGCATACAGTCCCATCCCTATGTCCTTGCCATTTGCATCTCCCACGGCCTCTCTCCACCCACTGCCTCCAGCTTTCCTCAGCAAACATTCCATATTCCTGACATCTCTAACATCCTGGAGTCCCAACGTAGCTTAGGCTTCACCTTCACAGTTCCCTGTATTGCCCTCTCAAGAGCCACCTGCAGGGATCCTGACCTAGCCACACATTGCCTGGCCCCCAGGGCTTACCTTTGAACTCTGAGTGGAATACTCTATGTCCCCTAATTCTTGCATTCATCATGCTTGCAAAGCCAGAAACACAAGGATGACATCAAGGTCTGCTCCTAACTTGAGCAGTAGCCAGACCTCCTGAAACATGGCTGCAATAGCGTAAGTGCCTTGGCAGCTGAACATGGTGAAATGAACCCTGGAGAAAACAACTTTCTGCATAGCACTATGAGAGCAGAGTACCCTGCTCTCTGCTCAAGAGAGTCTTTCAAATGAGTTTACTCTTTTATCTCCTTGAGCCTGCAATAGAGAAGTCTGACTAGTTCCTGAGATGCCATCAAGGCATTTTTCCTACTGTCCTTGTGCAAAGTACTTAAGTTCTTTTTTAATGATGTTAATCTCTTCAAAAATAACTCCTTCCTTATCCCCAACTTTACACTATTTTTTCTGAACTGCAAGTTTTTCACATCTATCTGCTTTGCATTTTGCTCCGGATTCTCACTGTAATCCTGGCCAAAAGGAGCTTGTAATGACCATGCCACAGCTTGGATGCTGAACTGCCTTGAAATTTCCTCTGCCAGATTAATTAATCTATCACCTCTAAACTCAGTCTCCCACAAATTTGTGGGACAGGAACAAAATGTTACCAAGTTCTTTTCCAGAATGTAACATGAATGACCAGTAGCCTAATTCCCAGCACAGTCCTCATTCTCATCAGAAACTTCATGAGCCTGGTCTTCACTCTCTGTATTCCTGTTTATATTCTGGTCATCTGAGCTCCCCCAGAATCACTCATTAATCTCTACTTACAACAGTCTAAGCTTCCTCTAGTCTTCTTCTTTAAGTGCTACCAAATTCCTCCCACAAACCAATACCAAAGGCTTCTGAACCACATGGTCAGTTTTAGTTACAACAATGACCCCACTTTTCTGGTACCAACTTTCAATTTTCTATATTAATTTTGCTTTGGGCCTTTTTGGTTTTTTTGTATGTTTATTTGTTTGTTTGTTTTGTCATCACTGGGATCAAAATACCTGAGAGCAATTTAGAAGGAGGAAGGATTCATTTTAGATCATAGGTTCAAAGGGTTCAGTCCATAGTTGTTTGGTCCCATGCACTTGGCAGAATACCACAGCATCAGAATGTGTGACGGAGGATGTTCTTCACCTCATGGCAGACAAGATGTAGAGAGGTGGACCAGGCATAACCTTCACAGGCATGCCTCCAGTGATTTACTTCCTCCCACTAAACCCCACCTTCCAAAGTTTCTATTACCTCCCAAAGCAGTACCACCATCTGAGGACCAAGTGTTTAATACACAAACCTGTGTGGGACAATTTGTATTTAAACCATAACATTCTCTCTAAGTCCTAGGATATCATATGCATTTTCTTTGTATACTACATTTAATAATTTTTCTATTAAGCTTCCTCTATAACCATACTGTGTGGTTTCTATCACCTGATGGCTACTGTTTAAAAATTTTCAATGCCAAGAACCTTGGAATTTATCAGTGAATATTCATTTAATGTTCAATGAAAAAAATGGAAGATGAATGAATGGGAAATTTAAAGGATTCCTAAGTCTTGCATGGGGCTGGGATTTAGCTCAGTTGGTAGAGCACTGCACTGTAGTCTCTGAGGTCCTGAGATCAATTCCCAGCACCGCAAAAATGGTAGAAGGACCTGGCAATCCACTCCCAAGGCAATCCCGAAATAGTCAGCCATTGAAAACCCTTCGAGGGTCACTATGAGTCGGATACCGACTCGACAGCACCTAATACAACAACAACAACAAGTCTTGCATATTGGCTCTCTTTCTAACTAGCATTTCTCTGTCTCCTGATGAAACTTCCTCACTATTTTTGTTATGTCTAATCCAGGAGTCCTCAAACCACCAGAGAGTTTAGTGACTCTCACTTTCTGGCTCTATACAAATACTATTAGTTTCCAAGTCCTCAGAAATGAAATCCAAATCTTACCCTCTATAATAGTCAAGGTTCTCCAGAGAAAACAGAACCAATAATATGTGTGCATGTATAGTGAAGAAGAGATCGACTATAAGAAATTGGCTTGCATCATTAAATAAACTATAAAGTTCAAAACCTTCAGAGTGGGCCAGCATGATGGTGATCTAGGAAAGCTGTGCTGCAAATGAAGTCTCAAGGCAATCTGCTTTAGAATTATCTCTGCTAGAGGGAAGCCAGTCTTTTCCTTCTATTCAGGCCTTCAACTGAAAAGGCCCACTCACATTATGGAGGCCAATCTGCTCTAAGTCCACCAATTTAAATGTCATTCTCCTCTAGAAACACACTCACAGAAACATTCAGAGCAATGTTTGATTAAATATCTGGGTACACTATGGCCCTGCCTAGTTGACAGCTAAAATTAATCATTATACCCTCCTAAGTTCATTTTTATTAGAGGAGGGGAAGAGAGGAAAATCATTTTCATTTAGAAATTGAGCTGAGTTGTCACCAGATGAGTGACCCCACAAGAAGAAAGTCTTAGTCAGTATTAGGTCCTTTAATGGTCTAACCTCAGGAAAGTCAAACCAGTTTCCTCTAAAGAATCCTTTTCTGTTCCCTGCAGAGACAGATCCTTCTCATTAGAACATGACCTTCTCTCTTAATGCTGCTTCAAATGCAGAAATTGGCATGTATGAAAACCCTACTGTCCCAGAGGAAGTGGAGATATTGTCAAATTCCCAAGGCCCTGTAGCAGGGAAATAAATGCTTTAATATTTCCACCTTGAAGAGAAATTGGTTATAAACACTGAAACTCTAATAAAAATTGACTTTATTTTCTTCCATAACAAGAGGCAGTAAATACTGGCTACTATCGATGAAGCTTTGAGTTTCTCAACTCATTTGGGGGCCATATTCGAAGAATTTTAGGCAAGATACTATTCTGGATCTATCACTTCCAAGTTATTCAGTTATATTTAATGCTCTAGATGGGTCAAAAATTCAACTTAAATTGAACCAAGAGGAATTCCTTTGAATGACTTGTGCCCAGATTATTAAAAACCCAGTTTTATCAAGGAAAGAAGGTATTTGACCTTTTTTTAACTTCTCTAAACATCAATATCTTAATGCTGAAAGTAAAATTTTTGAATTAGTTAAGTTCATTTTTTACTTTTATTTTTATTTATATATTGGACTATGTGACTTAATATTGAACTTTAATTACATTTATATTGTGTATTTTCCCACTGCTTTCTGTATTTTTATTGTGTCTGCCATGTTTAAATTCTGTTTTTATTCTTTGTGTCAGGCTTTTAAAAGGCAAAAATCAAAATGGAGAAAATTTCATGGGGTGAGAAAGAAATTCAATTTTAAGCTCTTTTTAAATGTGTGAGTCTAGGTGTAGCAACTCGGGAAGGCAAAATTTTTGGAAAGCATATGACACGAACATAAAGACTAAGTTTCTGGTACCACTCTAAAAGTGAAAACTTGACATTGGCCGATATATATATATACTTGCAATCTGCAAAGGAACAATAAATGGCACATCAAATGAGCACATGCATGCAGACGCATGGTCTCTGTGCATAAAACACATATGGGACTCAGACAAGCACTAACCACACAATTGCTGCATATTCCCAACAATTTTAAAGGCACAAATACTAGATTTTACTCTGCAATTATAGATGCATATTTTAATACGAATAAGAAATTTACCCCTTCTCTTCTCTGTTCATCTCTGAGCTACAGAGAATTTTCTCTCATAACTATCTTTAAATTAAGCCAGGTGAATAATTTTTTCTTTAAGAATGACAATAAAGCAGTGCAGAGCGTAGAGTAAAAATCCTAATACATCATCCAAATGTCTGTCTCCCAGAAGGATTTGGGGATTCTACAAGGAAAGTAAAATTTCTTCCTGGCACCTTATTGAATGAGCTGAGGATGAGTTTTAGAACTGTCTAACAATTGTTTTCTGGGAAGTAGATTTAAGGAGCTTATCCTCTAGTGACTTAATCCCATGAGATAATTGTAAAATGGAGATTTTCATGTTAGATATGAAAGGAGTATTTGCAGGCTTCCTGAAGAAGCATTCTATCTTGTTTTTATGCTCGTATTTCTTGAATCTGTGTTCTTTTGCAACATGAGTGAATATTGGTTTTTACATTAAAAATAAAAAATTTATTATCTCTCCATTTTTCATATCAAACAAACTCTTTTTGAAGGAAAGTAGATGGAGCTCTATGAAATGCACGTTTGTATCCTGTCTTCAGAGATTATATACCTTAATTAATAATCAATATCATGAATTCCCTTGCCCCTGTAAAAGAAGTTAGTTTGTTAAGGAATTTAAACTCTTAAGTTAAAATTAAAGGAAAAAAAACTTCTTTAAAGTCCATATAAAAATGAAAAAAATATTTCTGATGAGAATTACCATAATAAATAAGGCAATAATGAGCCAATTTGAATGATAAGTCAGAAAGTTATGTTACCATTTTCTGAAGGTAAAAGATGCAATTACCCTACATGAAACAGCAGAAGGAAGTTTTCTCCCTCCTTTATTCCTTGAGAAAGACACGTGCCTCCTCAAAGGAGGAGAAGGGAACAGGATGACAAACTGGCAACTGCAAGATGACAACACGTCTGCCTGTCATGTGCAGTGTGGTTGTTCTTCAGGCTTTTCTTTTTGTCCAGAGGGAAATCTGAACCAAGAATTACACTTTGCCTTTACTTTCCATAGATCTGGCATGAATTTCCTGGCTTATAGATAACTTCCTACATGTGAAAATCAAGTATAGTTGGATTATAATGATTTGTCACGTGAGCCTTGATTATGTCCACCTAAAAGAACATGGGAGGATATGACGGGGGAAGCTGTTAAAGTATAATGGTGGTTGTGCTCCAGGAAACTCTAGGAAATCACACTAAGGACTAAAGAGCCACTATAACAGGCAAAGGCGCTATTCAGTGGGCAAGGGGCCAAGCACCATCTCATCCTTGACCACATTCATCTCAGAGATGATCCAGTTGTTTCAGGTTTTACATATCCAGAGTCCACATGAGATTGCACCTGCAGGAAAGACTCTGTGGAAAGACACACACACACACACACACACACACACACACACACACACACACACTCAATATGCAAACCCTTTAAACCATTTCTATTTCATTTCAAACTCAAAAGGATCTTGAATGACTTTTGACTGGCCAGTACCAATGGACTACCCATTACATTTGTGTTAGGATGTGCCATCATACAGTGTCAGTCTTTATTCCTTCACATACTTTCCTGTTCTCTCTTTGTGAGTTTCTGTTGATTCAGGGTATCAAGTATGGGGAGTGCTGCATTATAATTCAATTATTTTCCACCAGAGAAATTGTTCTTAACCTCTGGCCAGTTTTCAGAATCACCTGGGAATGTGGTAAAAATAGGACCAAATCTTATTCTCCTTCAACCAGCCTGGTGCTCTGTGTTCTTTATTATCTTTCCAGATAGTTCTGTCCATGCTGGAGTATAGGAATAAGTGATCTTGAAGAAAAGAGTTACTGTTGCTTATCCTTTGTTTGTTACCATTGCAAAATGCAATCTGTACCCTTTGATTTGATGTGGGGAGAAGATATAGGTTGCCACTGTTAATACTTAGAAATGGGAAGAAACCTAGAGAATAATCACAAGAAGGATTTATGGTGGAAACAGCATGCTTAAGCAAATAGTAAACCAAGGTTCTCTCAGAAAACAACATAACCCAACTACATCATTGCTTTGTACTCATTCATTCATTGATTCATTTAAGATGAATTTGATGATGAAATCCACATAAATAAACTAATAATTCCAGGGCAATGAGTGATTAGATGAAGTACAGAATGAGTATGGATGGCTAACTTCTAAGTTTGGCTCTGTATTTCATGAAATCCTTCATGGTGGAGGAACACTTGAATTGAGGCCCAATACTCAAATTTATTTAACTTTTCCAGAATCAGAAAATATGTATTATATGGTTGCTGTTTGTCTAGTTTATCTTAAGAAATATTACATACTAGGGTTATCAGAAATAAAACCTGCCATTTCTCATTTCAACTGTGCTTTTCCATAATTTGTCAAATTACTCCAAAACCTTTGAAATCTTGAATTAGCAGCACATGGATAATTATATTCCAAGATCAATGTTGCATCTTTAACTTTCATCTTGAAATGTTTTTACTCTTCATGATTGGTCATATTTTTAATAGATCTGGAATTAAGCCTAGTAGATCTTTATTGTAATGTAGAAAATGAGCTTCAAGTTACCTTGATCATAAGAAAATCTTTAACATGTTTTAAAGGTTTGCTTCAGGTAGTCTTAAATCTGAGTGATACTATGACAAGCAAGTACCCTTATAAGGTAATATAATTCCCCTACCAACACCCCTAAGCCCCTCTGTCACCCACCTCAGTCCCCACATCTCCCACAGAAACTAGAATCATTCTAGACTAAAAATGTATCCAAACCGAATGGAGGAAGGATTAGATAGAGAGTGTAGAGTCTAAAGAATATAGCTCTTCTAAATGCCTCCTCTGCTTTGATATAAAGAGTTTCTCAGCTGGGTGCAATGGTGCACACCTGTAATCCTACCAGCTCGGGAAGATGAGGCAGGAGGATCATAAGTTCAAAGCTAGAGGCAGCCTGCACAACTTAGCAAGAACTTGTCTCAAAAATAAAATAAATAAATAAAAGAAAGACTAGAGGTGCAGCTCAGTGGTAGAACACTTGCCAGCATGTGTGAGGCCCTAAGTTTAACCCTTAAGTACTACAAAAATAAAAACAACAAAATGTTTCTTTTTCTGCTATACAGAAAACAAATAAAATATCAAAGCATGTCATAAAATAAAATAATTCAAAATGCATGGTTCAGTAGAGTAAATGAACCATTAGACATGAAGTCAAAAGACCAATATTTAGATCCTGATTTTGGTATTTATCATATGTTAATTTAGACAGGTCTTTTACCATTGTTCTCTTTTCCATAAAAACATGTATAACTATACTTCCTTTACAGAGTTATGGGGAAGATCAAATTAAATAATTTGTATGAAAATATCTGACATATATTAGAAGTCTTATAAATTATAATAAAAATAATGATTATTTTTTTCCAAAAATATCTTTTATTGTTGGGATAAAATAAATGAAATTAATTTTTTTATGATTCACATAAGAACTGGGAGGTATCACCCTCAGTCATCTATTATGAAGAAGAATGAAACATAAATGGTACATTAATTCAATTCAATAAATATTTATAAATACTTATGGTCTATTATGTTCCAGGCATTAGTCTAAGTGCTTAAAATTCATCACTGAATACAATACAAAAGAACTCTTCCCAGTGCAGAGCTTATTCTACTGATGAAACAGATGTTTACTTTTTGTTCTTCCTCAAAGCCCATTTCCAGTCAATATAACACAAAGTTCTTTTCTGTTTCTCTTGAAAAGAGAGAGAGAGATGAAGAGGGAGAGGGAGAGAGAGAAGAGTGAGAGAGAGAGAGAAAGGCCATGTGTAGGAGGTAGGAGTCACCCAAAATATGTGCAAGGTTGCCTTTCACATTAGGCCATGTATGCTGACTAGGATGTTAACAATGCCTTTAGAGTTACCCAATTCAGTGGCCACAAATATACATAAAGGAAAGATGCTGCTTTCTAGCTATTTTCTGACCTTAAATATAGTCTCTGACAAGATTTTTTAGGTCAGATGCGCTCTTCATGGAATAGGCAATAAAATAAAGATTGATGATTATTTTTTTAATCTTTTAAAGTACATAAAACACCACAAAAGGAATATCCTTAGATCTTGTATATAATCCCAAGATGGAGGGATTTGTTATGACACTAGATCTTTGACTGGTGCTATACAAGAAAGTAGGAGGGGATCTTCCCAGAGGCTGATGCTTGGAATGGTAGAATCACACAGCAGCTCTTCTCATATTTGGAAGGAGAAGATCATTAAGAAAAAAGCCTTCAGATCCTCAGTGTTCACTGCCACAGGATTTCAATTGGCCATGGACCTGATACTTTCCAACTCCCATCATTCCCCATTGATTGGGCATGGGAAAGGGGCCATGTGAACTTAGTCCATAGTGATCATTTGAGGACTACAATATTGTCCCTAGCTTCATACCTCCAATAGCTGACTACTTGATGAATTAAGTAAGACAGAAGTAGACAAAGTACTGAAATGTGATATCTCAGATGTGCATTGCAGGAGTTTTAATTTGTGTCTCAGAATGTGGTGTTCAGTGAAGGAGCAGGGCTGTTGTAAGTGGTTCATATTCCCGCAGTTTCTCAAGGAAGGAGGGGGTAATTGTCTCCCTTGCATCATGGAGGGCTAGCACTGGGGTATCTTTAAGCCGAAGATTGGCACTGGGGTATCTTTGAGCCGAAGATGGCCTCTCAGGAACAGTAGAGCATGCTGGAGAGTTCACTCTATTCCTAGAAGTTGAAGGCATGAGCCAGTATAGAAACATATCTTTCCTCATTAAGTGAATTTTAGACAAGAGATTCTCACCAATGAGAAGAATGATAGGGGTTGTCTCGGTCCATTTTCCATTTCTGTTAAAAAATGCATGAGGCTGGGTAAGTTATAAAGGAAAGAGCCTTATTTTCTCATGGTTTTGGAAGTCCAAGAGCAGGATGCTGGCATCCTCAGATCTTCTGTTGAGGGCCAAATGCTGCTATTGGTGTGGGGGGAAAAAAAGTAGGAAAGCAAAGGCATGCAGGGGAGAGGTACCAGTGCAAGAGGGACGAAAGGGAGGTGCTGGGAATGCTTTATAACAACTAACTCTCACAGTAACCAATCCAATTCTGAGAGAGCAACAGCCCATTGCTATCAGAAAAGCATTAATCCCTCTTAATAACATAATCACCTCCTAAGGATCTTACAGGGCTGGGATTTAGCTCAGTTGGTAGAGCGCTGCGCTGCAGTCTCTGAGGTCCCGAGTTCAATTCCCAGCACCACAAAAGTGGGAGAAGGACCTGGCAATCCACTCCCAAGGCAACCCCGAAACAGTCAGCCACTGAAAACCCTATGAGGGTCGCTATGAGTTGGATACCGACTCGACAGCACCTAACAACAACAACAACGAGGATCTTACAAGTCTCAACACGACTCCATTGAGCACCCATGTTGAAATTTGGTGGAGGCAAAGCATATTCAAACCATAGGAGAGGTATTCTCTGAAGAGTTCTCAAAACTTCTTCTCATATATAGAGTCACATTTCGATGTTTGTCAAGCCTAGAAAATATTGACCCTGGATTAAAATGACAGTATCTGTGAAGTTGCCTGCAGCCATACCGCTGTGGTATCCAATCCCATCAGATCTCGGAAGCTAAGCAGGTTCAGGCCTGATTAGTACTTGGATGGGAGACAACCTGGGAACACAGGTGCTATAGGCTTGGAAGAAGGACCCATCAACTCACTCCCAAAAATCAATCAGCCATTGAAAACCCTGTAAATAGCAGAGAAGCACCACAATGTTGTTTCACCTGGTGTACATAGAGTGGCTATGAGTCAGACACCAACTTGACAGCACCTAGCAACAACAATATCCATTAAGTTACGTTCTTGACTTCTTCCCCATGACCCAACACTTATTAACAACATACAAAGAGGAAAAAAAATTGATGCCCTAGGTTGGAAATGGAGAAGCTGACCATTCCCACTCACACTGCTGACTCAAGGCTTCCGATATGAAGCATCCAGGAGAAGCTGAGGAGGGGGATTGAGAAGAAATTTAGCTTTTAATCATAATTGAAGTGTTAACTTTAAATCAAGATATACTTATGATTACTCAATTGAGACTGTATCTAATGACAGAAAACGACTACTGTACACTCTGTGTTATCCCAAGAGTGACTAGTTTGGACTGAGTTTTCATCTAGGAGTAAGAACAATCCGACAGAGCGGAGTTAGGAGGAAAGTGGGAATAAAAGTAAAAGTTGCTTGAGGATTATGCTGGATGGATTACATGCACACAAAGTACAGGCACCAGACAATGGTTTGATTCATTTATTCTCCACAGTAACCATGTGTGCATCAGCTTTGGGAAGAGAAAAATGTGTCTAGTTGCTCCAGATCTAACAGGGAGACTGCACCTCACCCGGTTTGATACACAGTTTTGGAAACATTTTAAATATCAGTGAAAATTTCCATGACATCCTTAAGGACTTTAGATAATGAAAAAAAGAATGAATGAAGCATCTTCCTGGTTGCATATGACTATTGTATTATGTATGTATCATATGAATACCATTATCTAGGGATTACAAAGCCAAATGTTTACAAGGGCTGGCAGGTAATCTGAAAGTGAATTATGACAATTTGACTCAAAGTTTCCATGAGCTCCTGGCCATGGAAACCTAAACCCCCTTGGAGTGCTCCAGCTCTGTGTTTGCTTCATGTATACACAGCCTTTTATTCAGACCCAAGGTTTTAGGTTAAGCTGCTGTACCCACAAATCCAGAATAGTTTCTAAGCTGAGGCAGGCCACAAAAGAGTTTGACATGGGCAAAACTGTGATAGGTTCCAATCTTTTTCTAGCATTAAAAACTTGTTCATATCATATATACATACATTGTGGTTATAAGAGCCAAAGATAAGATTTCTTACCTGATAGGTTAAGTCTTCCTTTGACAGCTGATGCTTGAATTTTCCATAACAAGAATTCATCATTTATTTCATAGTCAGAGATAATGCTTCCTTGATACATTCACAGGTTGCCTCAAATACACCTTAAATTTTAAATATAAGATCATTTCCCAAGGATGGATTTAAGAGTAAATGTGAGATGACCCTGAGCGAAGTAGGAAGTACAATTGGTGACAAAAGGAGAGATGCAGACCAGGGCAAGCTAAGCAAACCTTCCTGCACCCTGCCCTTATGCGCAGAGCTCCATCTTTTTCTTTGTAAAATTATGAGGGTGAAGCTTTCAGAAACCATTTTTGGTCACTGAATTACAAAGTACACACCTTGGCAAGCAAAGATATGTTGTGAAGTTTAGAATCTTTGGCATGATAAAGACGGTAGACTTCTTTATTCAGTCTAACACTCTTTGAAATATTTCCTGAGCATATAACTTTTAAACTGCCAGACTCTGCTTTCACTATCTTGTCACACTTTAGAGAGTTAGTCTTGTCAAAACTGGACTTCAGGGATTCCAAGTCAGAGAAATGATTTCTGGAATAAATGTCCAGGTGTGACTGACAGGTGAAAGTTTGATCTCAGCCAACATTTACTTGCCTTTGATCAGTTCTTTCAATAGAAACATGGTATTGTTTCCTTTGAATAAGTCTTAATTATGTTTCTTATAATGAAAAAATGTTATTCTTAATCACTATGTATTATAATTATTAATTCAATATATGACAAAATAACTGTATTACTTAATTACCATACTCCTAGTAGATTTGACAGTCGCAGAATATTTCTCAGCTAAAAGAGAGAATACTATCTTAAGAATTACTTTATATTGCTCCATGTTCTATAAATATGGCATTATTATTAAGGATTCTTTTAGAAAAAAAATTATTTTTAGAGAATTGATTCAGAGACATTTATTTCCACTAGGAAATAATAAGAGACTGAGAGCTTTTAGTGCACATGAAAACAAGTTTTTAAAATTGCTAGTTTTATAAAGATGCTTATTTCCAGTAGATTGCATACCTAATAAAGACAAACCAGCAAATGGTAAATACAGATGATAAAAGAGCAAAGATAATCATCTTCGTCCTAAAAGTCTGATTTTTCTCTTGGAAAGCCAGGACATAGTGGGGAAGTTCCTTGGCAATGTCATTGTAAAATGCCAACAACTTGCTACAGTTGCTCCCTTGAGCAGACAAAACAGGGGAAAGGAATATCAGGAGAGTCCATGAGGGATAAATACACATGCCAACTTCACAGCAAAGAATTTTTTTACCTCATTCCTTCTCCCCATTATTTCAAGCTCCCTTGTGGACTTCCAATACTTTACACCACTCTCTTTCCTATCGGCCAATACACCCAAATCACCTATCCCACATATGCACATGGGAAAATTTATGTTCCTGTGTTTGGGCATGTTCCAGCAAAGAAGTTACTGAAAACCCTCAAATGTCTAACCCTCACAATTCTACTTTAGAAATAATGTAGGAAAAATATACACAGACATATTGTAAAACATAGGGCTTTCATATTTTAAAATATTAGGATTTCTGCCTCCTGTTGAAATTTCTCAGATCTGTCGATAATGGGCCAGTATTCCCACCTTGTAACAACCATCTGTAAGGGAGGAGAGCCTGCCTGTGCTTTTTAAACTGAATTCTTTAGTTTTCTGTGGTCAGTGGTTCTCAGCCCAAGATGATGCTGCCCCTTGATGGACCATCTGCCAACGTGGAGACATTTTTGGTTGTCACAACTGTGGGTAGATACACTAGTGGCATCTAGTAAGTAGAAGACAGGGATACTATCAAACATCCTATAGTGCGTAGAATGACCTCCAACAACAAAGAACTGTCTGCACCAAATGTCAAGTGAATCAAGATTGAAAAATTCTGCCATAGTTCACTTTCAGATTACCTGGCAGCCTTTATACACGTTTGGCTTTGTAATCCCTAGATAACCATATTCATATAATACAAACAACACATACTCATATGCAACCAGGAAGACCAAAATGATTTACAAAATTGAGGAATCAGTTACAAGTTGAGTTATCAATTCTTAAGCTACATAGGCAGATACTTGGAGGCAGGGGAGGGGCTCTTTCCAACTCTGATAGGCCTCCTTCCCATGTTTCACACATGAAAGAACAGTTGAGCAAGCTCAGCTTGTGAGTTACTACATCTCTGGTCTAGGTTCTCTCTAATGATTCATGACTGATCCAAGCTCAAAATTTTTATTATAGGATCCTTCTGTTTTGGTCAGGACACAATTTTCCATGGGCCGCTCGTGCCCTTTTGCTCTGGAGTCTCATATCAGGGATGTCTGTAAAGCTAACAACAGTGGAAGACAGCTAGTGTATTCTCTGGAGCAGACTGCAGGTTTGTATACTGCCCAATATAATACATAGAACAATTCCTTCAGGAACAAAAGGTATGCAGGTTTGCTTGCTGCATGTTATAAAGGACTCAGATTCCCTAAGCTCAGGGTCCCTCAGCTGGTGCACAGCATATGCAGCATCTTCTTGGAATCCTTCATGCTATCCCAGCATGAGATGGGAGACAAATGAAGTTGACACTTGCTGTACAATGAGTAATAAAGGCCTTTGTTTCTGACCCAGGACTCTCAGGTCTTCTGCCAGCACATCAGGAATTGTGAAGAGTATGAGATTTTACTCTACTTGGCAAGAAAACAAATCAGTCTACCAGGCAAATTTGCATAAATTGTTTTTAAAAACTTGAACTCTACACTACGTGAATTAAAATAAATATCCACCGAATCTTAAGCAATGGATTGCTCTGGCAGTTGGGAAGCTGGCTTTAAGGACCGAAAGACTATCTTCTTCACCAGTACTGTTCTCTATCTTTACTGAAGTTCACTTAGCTACAGTCTTAGTTATGCATCTACCTTTCTGAAGCCAGTGAGCCACAACCCTACCCTCTCTCCATCCCTTTTGACCTTCCTTTCTTTCTTTCTCTCTTCCTTTTCTCCTCATTCTCCTTGTAGATGAAATACTATTGATAATCCATATGCTTTTCCCTTTGTTCTAAAACCATTCCTTATTATTCTTTGTGGTTAGTGGAAAGAAATGAATCATTGAGTCAAAAATGCACACACAGAATGGTACAACAAGTAGGTTTTCCCACAAGTCTTAAATTTTTATAAACAAGATCATATTTTATTGGGGAATTAAAAGAAAAAAAGAAACAAAAGAGAAAACTAATTTACACTCAATTTGCTTTTTATCACTGACAATCATATATTTTGGTAGTTTCTTTAATGAATGTTACAACTTCTGCTGGTTCAGGGTTCACAGGTTTGTTGTCAGAGATTTCTATTAAGAAGAAAGATGTTTTTATACTTCTGGAAACTTTATATGCATTTTAGCAAGCAGAGTGGTCTTGAAACATGTCTTCAGTCTTTCCTTTCAGTGGTATGTTATATCAAATATATACTGGATTTCTGAGGAAAATGCAGTATCTTGCAATAAGAACCCAGAGTTTAGTTTAGTTCAGTGTAGGTTTCTGTTTTTGCTTGCTTCTTTTTTTGTTTTTGCACAAGTAATGAACAGCAAAAGTTAAGAATGATCTGTGATGGAGTTTTCATTGCATGCCATGTTAAATTTGACACTTCATAAGATCATAAATGTGATTTGACAGAAGGCTGAGAGTCACTATAATCCAAAGGCTCTATGAATGTCTTTTCCTGAAGTTCTCAGATATTTTTGATATTCCTGCTTGATATAACCACCTCTATGGATAATATTAATCTCCTTATCCCACTCTTTTTAAATAATCAAGTAATAAATATGAGTCATCAACATAACTAGCAAAAAAACTGGGGCAAAAAGAACAAAGACTAGCAAATGACCCGGAAAATTATTAATAGCTTTTTGCTTTCAGAAGACTGTAGCAATCCTAATTTTTGCCTTTTAGAACATTTTATCTGCTAGCAGAAAGGCACTGACAAAGAGACAAATGGAACATTTATTTCCATCTTTCTTCCTGAAGCCACCCCATTAGAAGATCATGTAGCTAAATGCCTACTGCCCACGTGAACTCTGGCTCCTGGGGTCACTGCATACCTGAGGATCCAGGTGGTGCTTATCAAACCCTAACATTTATCAGCACTCCTTGTTCTCTGATTCTTTCCTTGTCTTTCTCTTGCTTAGGACTTCCCTGTACCTCCCAATCAAGGCCAAATTCAGAGTACCACTGCTGCCCCTAACGGTTTGCATTGGAGATGATGCTCACAGATAGGCTCTTCCCTAAGGTTCTTGGACATCCTTGTATAGAATAATTTTCCCCTTAATTATAGTTTTTAAAACCTTTCTTTCTTTCTTTCTTTCTTTCTTTCTTTCTTTCTTTCTTTCTTTCTTTCTTTCTTTCTTTCTTTTGCAGTACTAGGGGTTGAACCCACGGTCTGATGCTTTCATGCATGGCAAGTACTGTACCACTGAGATGCACCTCCAGCCCATTTTTAACTTTGTATCTTGAGACAGGGTCTCACTAAGTTACACATGCTGCCTCTGGTCTCGAACTTGCAATCCTCCTGCCTCGGCCTCCCTAGTCACTGGGATTACAGGTGTGAGCCACTGTGCCCTGCGCCCAACTTTTTATGTTTTAAATGCAAGTTGCTGGGGTAGGGATGCAGCTTAGTTTAAAGGTTTAAAGCATCTGAAAAACAAATCCTGTGAGTCACCAATTGATGAATACAAAGCAATTAACAGAAAGGCTAAAGAAACATTAGGTCTCCTTCTTAAGAAGTTCATAATTTAGTAAGTCCCTCAGGGCTTTACTTTCTTCAACTTTAAAATGAAAAAATTGAACTCAATTTCCTCTAAGTTGCCTCCATGTGTATCTCCAAGACTACAAAATATATTTATATTTTATAAATAGGTTATATAATCAAGCACTCAGAGCTGTACCTGGCCCAGGGGAAGTACTTAGTAAATATTTGTTGAATGTTAAATGATTAAATAATATAGATACTTTAATATAGAAAACACATCCCCCAAACTAATTTGGTTTAATGACTAAATAAGCCAATAGTTATTACAAAATATCTTTATTACTGGTTGTTAAGATTAAGATTTTCTGTTAAAATACCTTTTTTAATGAAGACTCTGATCCTTACAGAAAGTTTAAATCACAAGAAAGTCAATAGAGATTGTTCTTGTGAGAAACATAAAACTAAAATTCAGATTTCTTATTAAATATGGCAGATGTACAAGAAGCATTTATTTCAGTTTTCTCCCCAAACACTAGTAAAATGAGAGAAAATAGACAAGTGAAAAGAAGACAAAACCCCACAAGGACAAAGAGAGTAGGAGAGAAGAGGACAGCATATGAAAGATGTCAACACAATTTTGCAGTGTGCAAGACAGGGGGATGACTAAAGCAATACGAAAATCAAGTGCTATGGAGATGAAGCCTTAGGGAAGAAGGGGAAAGCAAAGTCATTCATGTGACAGAAACATGAGAAACTTCGTCTCTGAGGGCACTTGGTACCTCTGAAGAAATAGAAGTGCAAATAGCACTTCAAATAAGAGAATTAATTTAAGTTTTATTTAAGAAGTAGTTAAATAACTAAATCTAATACTAAGTTCCTAGGCATACAACCTGTGCCCTTGCAGAGGGCCTCCCACTTAGGAGATCCCCATGTAGTTTAATGCTCTGCTTTTGCCATCTTGAAATGCTTAATAAGTTTTGAACAAGTAGCTTGACATTTTTATTTTTCCCTGTGCCCACAGATTATGTAACTAATTCAGTCAAGACTAAAGGATAAGAGGTGCACTCTCTGGGAACACTGCACCAAAAAGAATAAGAATATGAATTTGAGGTTATCAAGCAAAGCTGAAAACAGGAGACTAAATGAATGTCACATAGAGAACAGTGAGATTAACAGCCCCTTTCCTCCACATTCACAGAGAATAATGGCAGCCAAGCTAATACTCCAAAGTAGATTTATATATTCTCCAGATAGTTCCCAGAGGAAACTGACCAGCTTGAAGAAAATTTTAAAAAGTACAGCTGGAGATCTGTCAATTAAAAAAGTGGTTGTTGTTTGATCACCTGACAAGTCCTGATCATGGACACAGAGCTTCTGTTGTTGTTGTCAGGTGCCCTCAAGTTGAGTCCAAATTGTAGTGACCCTATGTACAGCAGAATGAAACACTCCCTGATTCTGTGACTGGCACATGATCTTATTTATGTTTAAGCCTATTGCTGTAGATATTGTGTCAATCCACCTAGTGGAGAGTTTTCCTTTTTGTGGTTGACCTGCCACTCTCCCGAACATGATGTCTTTCTCCAGGGATTGGTCCCTCCTGACTACATGTCCAAAATATGTAAGATGCAGTCTAGCCATCCTTCCTTCCAAGGAGCCCTCTGGTTGCACTTTTTTTAGGACAGATCTCTTGGTTCTTTTGGCAGTCCATGGTATGTTCCAGCACCATATGGTCTCCAGCACCATAATTCAAAAGCATCAATTCTTCTCCTGTCTGCCTTGTTCAATGTCCAGCTTCAGGAGTGGGTCACCAGTCCTACTCCCTAGTCTGTCTTACTCTGGAAGCTCAGCTGAAACCTGTCTACCACAGGAGACCCTGCTGGTATCTGAGATACCAGTGTCATAGCTTTCAGCCTCATAGCAACACACAAGCCCCCACAGTACGGCAAACTGACAGATGTGCGGGGGACAGAGCTTCTAAGCACCTCTTATTGCCTCAAATATGAATGAGAGAGCCAAGCAATATTAGAGATTTTAGGAAAGTCTTGACTAGAAACATGAGGACTAAAAGGAAGAGGAAGAGGAGATTCTCAGGAGTCAGGACACTAATGGTAGAAGAGAACATTATATTATAAAATAATATTACTATTTTTGTTGTCGTTGTTGTTAGGTGCCGTCGAGTCGGTATCCAACTCATAGCGACCCTCATAGGGTTTTCAGTGGCTGTTTCGGGGTTGCCTTGGGAGTGGGTTGCCACGTCCTTCTCCCATTTTTGTGGTGCTGGGAATTGAACTCGGGACCTCAGAGACTGCAGCGCAGCGCTCTACCAACTGAGCTAAATCCCAGCCATTACTATTTTTAGAGAGTTTAAAATAAGTTCTCACAATAACAAAAATAAAATAATGACAAAATAAAAATAATACCAGTTCTTTTTTTAAGAGGAATTTTCATAAAAATTTAGAAAGAACTATTGGAATTAAATATAGATATGATGAATTAAAAATTTATTAGGACTTATGGAAGATAAGGTGATTTATGGTCTATTTCCTCTACCAGAAAGCAGAATAAAACAAAACAAACAAGGGATGGGAAATAAGAGATAAAGTATAAGTAAATTAAAGGATCTGTGAAAAGGGTTCAAAATCTTAATAACAGAATTAACAGAAGAAAAAGAAAGTAGAACAAGAAATGATCAAATAAAAAATGCCTGTACTTAAAAATTCTAGAGTAAAAGATGTTAGCCCTCAGATTAAAAGTAGCCATTAATTATGATGTTATAAAATTTCAGAATCCCATGGCTGAAGAGAAGATGCGTCATATGCCCAACATGTAAAAGTACAAAGCATGTTATAAAATACCGTTGTTGTTGTTGTTAGGTGCCGTCGAGTTGGTATCCAACTCATAGCGACCCTCATAGGGTTTTCAATGGGTAACTGTTTTTTCGGGATTGCCTTGAGAGTGGATTGCCAGGCCCTTCTCCCATTTTTGCGGTGCTGAGAGTTGAACTTGGGTCCTCAGAGACTGCAGTGCAGCGCTCTACCAACTGAGCTAAATCCTAGCCCTAAAATACCGCAGTAGCTCACTATTCTACCAAGTCCATTCTGGAACGCTAGTCTAGTGCTGAATAGCTTGAGTACCTAGCACTTTTTTCCTAAGAAGTATTGGAAATGTGTTTATTAGTTATAGCATATATTGAATAGCTAATTCAGACACATGTATGCCACTCACATACTTAGCAATAAATTCTTCTTTTAAATTGAATTTTTGTTCTTACTGTTTTCCTCTATTCTTCTTTTTTAGATCTAAAAAAATTTTTGGGTGCCATGATGACCATATGGTATACATATGTACATATATGTAAAAAACAAAAATCAAAAACAAAAACAAGAAACCCCACAAGATCATGAACACATCACCAAGACAATTCTTTAGTACTGGAAATCAACACACAAGTGACACTTTCATCTTTGTTTCACCCCAGTAGCATCATGGCTAGGTATCGCATCTCATGAAGGTTCTAGAATGGTGGTTGAGTGCCAAGTAACTGAGTGAGCACAAAATTTCTTGAAATTATTGGTCAAGGACCAAATGTTTGCACATAGAGCAGTTTGAGCACCAAGTTACCACTATATTGAGAATTGATATGGCACTGGGTTTATCAAAAGCAAAACTGAAAGATAGAATGATTGAATGCCTTTGAAATTCTGAGGGAAACTGGTTTTTAGCCCAGGATCCTCATGGAGCCAAACAATTGACCACACATATGGATAGGAGAAAAGACATTTTTCAGATACATAAATTCTTTAAAATTTAATTCCTATGCACTATTTGTTACAAATTCACTAGGAAATAGGCTACACCAAAATGAGGTGCCTGCAGCTGTAGCCCTGTGGTATCCGATCCTGCCAGATCTCGGAAGCTAAGCAGGGTCAGGCCTGGTTAGTACCTGGGTGGGAGACCTCCTGGGAACACCAGAAGCTGTTGGCTTGGGAGAAGGACCTGGTAATCCCCTCCCAAAAATTAATCTGCCATTGAAAACCCTATGAACAGCAGAGAAGCACTGAGAATAGTGTTTCCCCTGTTGTACAGAGGGTCGCTATGAGTCAGATACCGACTCAACGGCACCTAACAGCAACAACAACAACAACAACAACAACAACAACAACAACAACAAAATGAGGTAACAAATCAAGAAAGAGGAAAGCATGGGAATACAGAGAACAGAAAATACAACATGAGACAATAAAGTAAAATCCTAAAACTACAGCTATGCAGCAATTCAAAACAAGTAAATAAATAATAATGGAGCAAGAATATTAATATCTCTCAAGGAAAAGAAAACTAACAGGTTACCTGGTATTTTTAAATATATTAAGTAAAAAATTCCTCTTCTAAAGAGAGTTTGTAAGTAGTAAGTACTTGAAAACAGAAAATGAAAAGGTAATTACTAACTCCAAGAAAAATGAAAAGTAGAGCATTTAAAAATATAATCATTGTGCTTCACAAGGTTCAACTATAAGTAACACTTAGAGAAAGGTGTTCCAGTAAGCACTATTGATTTATATAAATTGTAATGTAATTGCATTAGGAATTTGGAAGAAATAAAAGTGTGATTTTCAGGGTTATGAATTTGGTTGATGGTCAATAGAAAATATCAAGAATAAAATGAAAAAAAATTAGAATGATTTAGAAAGATGGAGACAAATACCAGAAGAAAATACTAAAGGGAGTAATGGTTACCTGTCAGAGACAGGAATCAGGAATACAGAGAAATGGAGTAAAAAGTGCTATTTTCTCTTATTAGTCTTATAAAGCTACAAGACATTTAAAACCATGCATACACAATCTCTGATTCAAAAATAAATAAATAAACATAAATCTGTAATTCTCATATATTTACAAATTTCATTATAATTCTTATTTAATTCCCAACTAGAGTGATGACTGAAATAATGGTGACCTCAAGAGAAACAGATTGTTGTAGTTAACAGTCTAAATAAGAAAAATATGATAGGATGAATTTACTGTTATTTCATTTCATAAACAAAACTTTAGCATGACCACATTTAACATTTGAAATTATAAAACATCAGCATATAATTGGAATGGAGAGTGGTCTGAAGATTTTAGGATGTTGAAAAGAAACTGATTGATGTAAATTGATGAGGAAAGGTTTCTTCCCAACTGTGCAACTATAATCCAAATCACAGAAGTCCCAGAGAAATTAGGTTAGCAAAGGAGAGTTGATGTGGTAACATGATGGGAGATGTATTGATAGTAATTTGAGAAAGGTAAGACAAGAGAAAAGGAAATTCAAATCGTGATGACAGTAAGAAACTAAAACAAAGGGAAACCAGAATAATTGCACAAGCCAGGTCCCCAAAGCAGGTGATCTTAAACCAGGAACT
>VMDO01001271.1:0-58528 GCA_007922755.1 Pedetes capensis
ACCAACAATGTAAAAGTGTTCCCTTTTCCCTGCAACCTCGCCAGCATTTGTTGTTGTTTGTTTTATTGATCTTGGCCATTCTTACTGGTGTAAGGTGAAATCTCAGCGTTGTTTTGATTTGCATTTCCCTAATGGCTAGGGATATTGAGCACTTTTTCATGTGTTTCATGGCTTTATGGACCTCTTCATTTGAGAACTGCCTACTCAGTTCCTTTGCCCATTTGCCACACTCTGGTTTAACTTCTTCCAAAATCTGAGTTAACACCATCAGTCTAAGGGACATTTTGGAAAACACTGTTAGATCTTTTTTAGATCATTTTTATACACCTAGTTCTAAAATTACTGTTTTGAAACTGAGCATTTTTCCTGTATTAATTGGATTAGACTGATTTTTACCAGATTTATTTGTTCAGGCATTGAATAATGAGCCTGGTCTTTCAAGGTGCTGGACACATTTTCTGTGTTAGGCCATTAATCTTGATCAGATTTCAATGAGACATGGAAAAAAGTAGGGCTCATCCTCCTTAAGTTCTAGGTGGAGAAAAAGGCACTAAAATTCTATACTCAAGGTTATTGAAGAAATCTGTTTTAGAGCTGCCACTAGAATCTATGCCTCCTAGAATCTCTCACTCTGGAGGGCTTACTGTTAGATTTCACTGGTGCTCTTAAATGAGAGAATTATGTGGACTTTCAATTAGGAGGGCTCTGATCAATCAGAGTATGGAAAGCATCAGCAAATATTTGTGTTAGAAAACATGCCAGAGGACTATCAGCCTTTTGTTTGTTTCCTTGTTTGCCAATATACTGAGCAAAAATATTTTCATCATTGTTTTACTTTATATTTCCTTAAGAGACATTGAATATCTTTGTTATGTTCTGTGAATTGCTTGCTCTAATCCTTTGCTGGTTTTTAAGAAATTCATTTATTTATAAATGTTGGTGGGATACAGAGTGATAAGTCATTTGCTATATCCATTATCAACTATTAAAACACTTTTGCTTATATGTTCATCATCTTACACATTTTATAGAACCATATAAACTAAAGAAGAAAAGGAAAAAGTAGGAATTTTAATTAATATGTAATGAAAATTGTATGTAAACATGCATTACATTCTCACTGATTTTTTCTCTGCCCCCCATTTTTCCACATATTCATAGAGTTGCATCCTATATTTTGAGATTTTCCTTTCCCTTCTTAGGTATGATTGTTCATTTTTATGTATCTTCATATTTTTTTTCTTCCTATAAGTTAGACTTACCTCCCACATATGAGTGAGAACATATAGTATTTCTGTTTTTGAGACTGGGCTAATTCACTTAAAATGATGTTCTCCAGTTACATCCATTTTGCTGCAAATGACAATTTCATTCTTCTTTATTGTTGAGTAATATTCCATCTTGTATATATACCACAACTTTCCAATCCATTCCTCTGTTGATGGATATCTTGGTTGATTCCATACCCTTACAATTGTGAATAATGCTATATTAAATATGGAAGTGCACATATCCCTGTGGTATGATGAATTATCTTCCTTTGGGTATATTCCTGAGAGTGGTATAGATGGGTCATATGGCAGTTCTATTCTTAGTTTTCTAAGGAACCTCCATATTGATTTCCAAAGTGGCTGAACTAATTTACAGTCCCACTAGCAGTATAAAAGTTTTCCTTTTTCTCCTCATCCTTACCAGCATTGGTTATTATTTATTTTGGTAATCTTGGCCATTCTTACTGGAGTGAGATGGAATCTCTGTGTTGTTTTGATTTGCATTTCCATAATGGCTAGGGATACTGAGGATTTTTTCGTGTGTTTATTGGCCGTTCATATTTCTTCATTTGAGAACTCTCTGTTCAGTTCTCAACTATTTATTGGGTTGTTATTTTGGTGCTTGATTTCTTAAATTCTTTGTACATTCTAGAAATTAGTCCTCTGTCAGATGTGTGGGATACAAAGATTTTCTCCCATTCTGTGGGCTCTGCATTTACTCTGTTCTTTCCTGTACAGAAGTTTTTAGTTTTATGTAATCCCATTTGCTGATTCTTGATGCAGTTTCCTGCTTTGCCTGTTTTTCTACTGTTGTCTTTTTCTTATTAAGGATATTGTTCTTTATTATATATTTTTGTAAAGACTTTTCTTCTTAGTCTATTGCTGATATGAATGGATTACAATCTTTTTTTATTGGAAATTTTTAATGTACATCTTAATGTGATTCATTCTGACATGCTTTTCATTGTGACATTTCCATATATGCATTTTGATAAACATTATTCATATAGGTTACCCCTTACTCTCCCCTATGCTTCCCCCCTCCCACCCTTCCCATCTAAGTTTCCCATCTAAGTCTTCTCTATCTTTTACTCAGTAATATTTTTCTGTATGTCCTTGGGTTCCAGTTCTGTTTAAGATAGAAACTTTTCCTGTAGTGGTCTTTGTTTTTATCTTGTTAGAACAATTACATGCATTTTCTAGACCATTTATATTGACACCATTCTTACCTCCCCCCCCCCTTTATTATGATCCGATCTTTGAATAGGATTTTTCCTTCTTATAATTTTGAATCTTTGATGTCATAGAGAACGTAGTTTCAATATTTTTCCATTGTCCATCATCTTCATAAGCCCAACCTATTAAAACCAATTGACCATTTAGTCTGATTTAATTATTTAAACAGCTTCTGTAGGAAATGTTCACTTTCAGAGGACAACTGTTTAGTCAGTCCCATTGTGAGCACCCCCTGTACTATCTGTACCTTCACACCTACTTCTCCTAAGGTGGGTTTTGATACATGAGAGGTGGGCTGATAGGAGCACAGAAGAAAAGTGAGGGGTCCTCAGGAATGTGCAGAGCTGCAGAGCCTCACCAATGCCTTTGCACCCATTGGTGACAGTTGGCCTCATCTAAATCACATGTGTTCTGTAAATATCTATTGCTGGCCTCTTCCGCTGGTGACCCAAGGAGTATTCTTTCTCCCCATCTAAGAGCCATCAGCCTTTCCATCCCCCTTGCCTCAGCTTCCTCTAGCCTTTGCTGAGTTGCAGGCCCCCTGAGCACTTGCTGCATGTTTTATCCTGGCTACTGGCCCAGGTGACAAGCATTCAGGGTTTGGTGCAGGCCAACTCACCCCACTTAGGGAGGCATCATGGATCTAAACTCAATTTGACTCTGAAATGCAGGTGTGCCCAGCTGTCTCTCTCCTGGCCTTGCTGGCCACCACACTGTCAGCACACAATCCCCATATAGCCATCTCCACCGACACCTGTGTGGGAAGTGAAGTAAGGGCCCTTCTGCCCTTGTCATTCTCCTCCATTGATCGGATATGACTTCTTCTCTGAGGACATGTATCTAATTATCTACTCTCTGGCTTTTATCTGCTTGCCCTTCCTATAATCCTACAGGGCTGAAAATGTTGAATTTCCCCTGCATCTCCTTCTATCTGGATGGGATCTCTTGAAGGCGAAATGCAATGATCTATCTCTGATTTCTGCCCATTAATATGTCCATTCTTGTGGCAAAGTCCTATTCTGAATGTCAGATGATGACTTTCTCTTGACATTTCTGCTATATCAATTTGAAAGGTTTTTTAAAATTTTAACTTGCATATTATATAATGAGTCTCATCATGGGGTTTCAATACAATTGTATCATGTACTTTGCACTCACTTTCTCCCTCATTATCTCACATTTTGCTTCCAACCCCCACTGTTTCACCAACCCCCAGATACATCCCCTTTTTACTTTCCATTCTTTTAAGTATAATTATGCTGTCTTTTATTATTCATAAATTTTCAGATATTCAAATATATACATCATTTCCTTTATAGAGGTTTTAAATTTTTTGTTTTCATCAGAAGAGTTCATACAACACAAGGTTATAAAAATGCTTTTCTTTGAGTTGTTACCATTTTTTACATTTAGCTCTTTAAGCCATATAAGCTTTTGTGCATTGTATGAATTCAGGATTTTTTTTTCTACATGGATAGACACAATATCACTTAATGAATTTATACTCCTTGATATGATCAAAATCTAAGTTCCCATGAATCTATTGATCTCTTTCTAGATTTGCTTCAGGTCTGCAGTCTCTCATAGGGAATGTTCTGAGTCATTTTTCCTTCTAAGTTGGATTTCTTCTCTTTGCTTGCTATTCTCTTTTTCACTATACCAATGCAATATCTTCTATCAATATATGTTGTTGTTGTTAGGTGCTGTCAAGTAAGGTCCTACTCATAGCAATCCTATGTACAACAGAATGAAACACTCCTCAACACTGTGCCATGCCTGGCACTATTGTCAGTGTTTCTCTGCTATTGATAAGAGTTTTCAATGGCAGTTTGTTTTTGGAGTGGGCTGCCAGCTCCTTCTCCCTAGTCTGTAGCACCTGGTATTCCAAGGAGGTTTCCTATCCAAGGACTAACCAGGCCAACCCTGCTTAGCTTCTGAGATCAGGCAGGATTGGATGCCAGGGTGCTACGCCTGCAGACATAATAAATGTAAATACATGCCTATATGTGTAGAGGTATGTGTGTATATTTGTATTGGTATTGCAAAATCTCCATACTTTTTTTTTATCCTGCTAATCCTTGGAAGTGCTGTCCACATATTTCATTTGTCCTTACATGGTATGTGTGACTTTTAAAATTTCTTTTTGGGGTATTGGATAGGGCTTTGCATCCCTGAAACTACATAGTGACTTTGGCTACTTCACTTTTCTATCATCTAAGCAATGGTGGTTGGGATGGGGAAGGACAATTGCTTAGCTGAGGCTTTGCATACTTGTTAGACCAGCAAGGCTCCACCTTTTCTTATGGGATATGAGTGACTATCCTGTTCTAGGGTCCTTTTACTTATAGAGTAGGGAGGTGTGAAAGCTACTCCTGTTGGCTTTACTAATAACCTATGGTCAAATTTTTACCAAGGAATGACTATCTAGCTGCCTTTGAGGATGATGAAGGGGAGGATGTGGGCATGTGGGGCCATTTAATCTGCATCTGAATCTTTAATCAACCCATTCACTTCCACTCCACCTACCTCTCCAGACTGAATCTAGAAGTTCTGCATGATCTGTTGGGTAGATAAGCTGTCTCATATACTCATTTTAGTACTCAACTTCAGCTTTGTTATTAAATATGTGCTTTGTTGATACCTTTTGTATTCTTGTGGGTTTATACTTTTTCAAACTTTCTTTAATTTTAACGGGGTCTCAGGAGAAACAATACATGTTTGTGTTTAATCCACCACCCAAATTGAAATTATTTCCATCTAGGTAACATATCTGACAATTCCATAGAATTGTGGGTCATTGATTTCTGGCACTATATGGAGGTATCTGTAGATGACAGATGGAGACAGAGATAATTTCCTCCCTGTGATCTCATGGGCTGCATTTGAGTGGAGGATCACATGTCTCAATCTATAGCTTAATGCGGTCTCCCCTAAGGCCTTCTTTCACTGCAACCCAACCCCTCAGGATCTGAATTTCCATGAATATTTCTTAGGGAATGTTAGTGCAGCACATTTCTCAGCCACAGGCTGGATGCCAGTCATAATGATCCTAAGAACTGAGTACTGGAAGAAGACCCCTTGGAACCTCTGACCTCACTGGGAACCATTTAGGTTGCAGTCTGTCACCATGAGCTTCCTGTAGGGTTGGGAGTGCACAGTGGGGACACCGCCACGTGCTGGAGATGACACATACCCTCAAAGCTAACTTTCCCCATCAGATGCTCATCCTCCACCAGCAAGAGCACTGAAGGTCCATAACCTCATCTTCTACATGTCCAGTGACCTAAAAGTCTGCAAGTGTCTCTCATGGTAGTCCTTTCTTTCCCCTTCTTTAACCACCACCCACACCAAATCAAGTATTCTTCTGAACTCAAATATGGCATGAAGCCCCTTCCAATCTGACAGTGACTACTACATGCATTAAATTCCAATAAAAATATATATCTTATTTTTTGAATGAGGGTAAAAATAGATCCCACTTTTAAACTAGGGTAAAAATAAACTAGGATAAAAATATTAAAAAGCAGTCTTTCTACTTCCCACACTTCTTGAAAAATACAGAGCAAGTGAATAACTGTTTATTTGCAACAAATAGATTTTCTTGAACTCAAATCATAATAATCACCTATACTTTTATATACTCTGATACATGTTTTTCTAACAAAATTCTCACAGTAATACTGTAAGGTTTATACTATAATTCTTATTTTTTGATGAGAAAACTGAAGTTCAGATTTGCATAGTATGTTCATAAATGATAAAACTAGGGTGCTAACTTCTAATGCTTATTCCAGTGCTTTTTCTCACATCAGGCACACAGATTGTCATAATTTGAAGACCAAAAACTGGAAACAATTTTATGATAAAATTTTATTGAGTTATTACTCTGTTCCAGGCACTATTATACTTTATATGTATTGATTCATATAACCTTCATAACAACACTATGAAGTAGATACTATTGTTATTTTGCTAACGAAGAAACTGAGAAATAGATAGGGTATTTGTGTTTATGAAAACTATGAGATTCTCTGGTGCAGGGGCAAGGTTTTACTCATCAATTCATTCCCATCATTTACTAAAGAGACTGACCATAAATAAATACATTCTTTTCAGATAAAATTAAAGAGTCACTCATACTATGTGAGAACAAATAAAATACATAGGCAACATTTTCAAAACATTAATAAGATAAATAACAATGTTTGGAAATGTTGCAAGATTGCTATAGTGGGGGAGGCAGATGAAAAGAACATGGCCGGCAAAGGAGATAAGAAAGAAAATACAAATTAGAAGAGACTGACTGAAGTCTTTATCAACAATTGCTTACCAAGAGATTACAGAACTAGGGGAGCAAATCTAGAAACGGATTAATGAGCATTATTTTACCCAAGGAGGTTCCAGCCCAACAGAAAGAGGAAGTAGAGAAAGTTCACCTCTTCCTGTTCTGAGGGAGTATGGGAGAGGGGAAGGGACAACATCATAGGAGTAAACCATTCTAAAAGACACAGAGGTTCTCAGGAAATTTTTGTTAGTTGTTTTCTTCTTCTCTATTGCCTTATAAATATTTACTTATTTAGAAAATTTATACCTACTCATTGCTGAGAATTTGGCTAATATAGAAGGAAATAAAAGCAAAAATATTACTTCCAATCTCAATGGTCAATGTTAGCACAGTATATAATCTCTGAGATGCTTCCTGACACAAATTACAGTGTTGAGAAATTCAGGAGGAAATAACCGTTCTTGCACCTGTGGGATGGAATGCCATGTGATCTAACCTTTCTGGAAGGCAAATTTTCAAATATATCACTATTTACAATAACTGTAACCCCTGACAAAACAACATATCTCCTGGGAATTTATTATAAGACAATATACAGATAAATTCATAAGGTTTTCAAAAAGATTTTCATTGCTGCCTTAGCTGTTATGGAAAATAAGTTCAATTGTTTCTTCAGTACTTATTTGGCTGTACTGATTTTCTCAGCTTTGGCTGTTTCTTTGAATCTGATTCACTTTGTTTTGCTTATACTGTTGCTCTGACTGACTCTTTGTAGACCCATAAAAGTCAGCCTCCTGAGGCCAACCAGCTACACATTCATAGGCTCTGGTTTTTCCTGTCACTTCCAAATTCAAATGAAGAATCTCATTGCAGGACATAGGATCTAGGTTGGCAAGTGACTGTCAAAGTTGCTAAGTGATGTGAGTAGACTTCCTTGTGGGACATGATTGAAACCATAGAAAAGCCAGCAGATAAATTCTTTCCCTTTCTCATTTCTCTTCCCCAAAACTATTCTGTGGTCTGGTTTCTCTGTATAGTCTTTCTGGGCATGTATTGCCTGACCAAGCAAGTGTACTGGCTAAGAAGAAGCTTTGCCTCTGAGAGTCTCATCATAAGGCAAAACCCATCACGCAGCATTATTTCCCATCATTCACTACTCCATGCCTTGTATCTTTCACTCTTCCTAATTTACTTCCCTAATTACTTCCCTAATATTGCTTATCCCAAATAAAACATAAACAATTATTTCATTTCCTGGATCCATTTCATAGGAAGCTGGTCATAGCAAGGTTGGCTTTAAAAATTAGTTTGAAGAATTGATGATGGCAATTGCAGTAATTAAAAATTATAATGTATACCTACATTTACTAACTTGGAAAGAGCAATGAGCCATACTTTCAGAGGGAACTTAATCCTAGTTATTCTATATGACAAGATTTAGGGAGTTTAGGGTGAATCCAGGGCCTCGCACATACTTTGCAAGTGCTCCACCACGGGGTTGCATTCCCGGCCCATTTTTTATTGTTTATCTTATGTCAGTATCTTGATAAATTATGCAGGCTGCCTCTGGCCTCAAATCTGTGATCCTCTTGCCTCTGCTTCCCAAGTTGCTGTGACTACAGGTGTGTGCCCCTGGCTCAAGATTTGGGGTGGTTTTCTTTCCTTTCTTCTTTTAACCATTGTACATTTATTGTTGCACTTCTTTCAACAAATATGTATTATATTTATAAAAAATAGTTTTTCTAAAAGCATAAAAAATCTTACACTGAAATGTTGCCAAAATTTCAACATTCTACTACTCTAATGAGTAAATATGAATGAGTAAATACCTTATGGATGTTTGGTCAACATGGAGGTCATTCTTACCTGAGTAAATACTCCCATACTCAATGTATAAAGCACATAAAACACTTCCGGGTGAAACTTTTTCAAACAATTTTGTTTTTTTAAATTAGATTATCTATTGACAAGCTGCTTTACTCAGCTTCCAGTTTCAGAAATGCCATATGATAATTGCCTATTCAAGAAGAACAACAGTCCTTTTATATACTCAAAGATTTTGGCTCACTGCCTTGTAGGCAGAGTTCACTGCACTATTTATAACTGCCCATACAAACTGGTCATGAAAAGATGGTATTTGGGGTTATTTTAATCCATTCCCTGCAGAATTCAATAACAAACCTGCAGCTAAATTAGAAATTCTACTTTATTATTTATGTGTAGTGTTCTTCCATTTAAGTTACATTGGCTGATTTAAATAAACAACTTAATAGTTGACTAAAGTTTTTTATTCAAGTGTGCATATAAATGAAAAAATGTATAACTAAATAAAAACACACTGGAAAATAGAGTTACTGCCAAATTTTAGATCCAAATGAATTAAGAAATAGACCTGTCATGGCTCATGACAGATATGGCATTAATGTATAAAAATAATATGAAAAAGATTCATTTCAGAGGTAGCAAAAATCAATTCTGAAAGCTCACTTTTGATGGAAAAGAGAGGATGAATAACCATTAATATCAATAACTACAGCAAAATACATCATCTTTACTAAAAGATTATTAAATTATATTAATACATTTCCCATGTTTAGTGAGGTATATCATCAAAAAAGTTTGTGGTTAACAATATGAAATACAGGTTAAAAAAACAGTCATTATTTCAAGCCTGTATCAATGATGTCATTGGTGCTCCCTCATCTTCCCTCTGAGTGGGTTCTGGAGTTTCTTGTACCTCTTCTTATAGCACCTAAAATCATCTGAAACCCAGTGAACATCATGTGCAACCTTATTGCAATATGTAACCAGTAAGAATCCTAGCAGCAAGAGATGGGACATCTTCCCAGGCTGGCAGTACTGAGGACCCAAAACTACTTCTAGGGAAGAAGGGAGCTGAGCAAAGCAGTTTCTGCTGCTGCATAGAGATGACACCTAACAAGAGACATCACCTTTGACAAGGGGTGGAATTAAATTTGTAGTTGTCACCAACACCTGGTCCTTTTACTCTACATGGATAGAAATCACATGTGGGCAAGGAGAAGCTGTTGAGTGCTAGTCTTTGGCAGCATCTGTATCCCTGAGAATTTGATGACAGTGAGCAGAGTTCCTTCCATTCCCTGTAAATGAATGCCAAAAGCAAGCTGGGTCCTCTGGTTAGCCTGTGGGTCCTGTCAAAGTAAACATGAGGTTGACAGTAACAGGGCCTGTTTGTGTTTCTCCATAGAAAATCTCAGATGTGCTATCAATTGGGAGTCTACTGAATGTACTCATGCATTGAAAGAGGAACTAAGGCAGGTATAGACCAGATGAAATGAGTTGAAAATCCCCGGAACAATTAAAACCACAGATCATCAGAAGGTGTGTCCAAACATCCATTTAGTCTTATGAAAGATCATCCCAGAAGTTCCTGATCAGAGGTAAGTACTGACAATTTCATTCCAGATTTATGTCAGTGGCTCACCACACTTCTTTACAACATAACCAGGAATGACATCTTAGCTCAATCTTTGCTTCTACCTTATTACTACTCTCACATGTCCACCAGGTCACTAAGTCCTGCATGTCGAGAGCAGCCAAATAATGTTATCATCCACACAGCATTCTGTAGAAAGTGAGAGGGACAGTATTAACAATTATGGAGACAACAGGTATGAAGTGAGAATGCCTGGGGCAAACCAGGATGTGTAATTAAGTCAAGCACTTAATTCCTATCACTGCCCCATTCATGATGTACAGCTATTATAAGCAAAAGCCTAGTAACATCTTTTAACCCAACAAAGTTGAGTCATAATTATTATATAACTATGTGATAACACAAATTTTAGCATTTTTTGCACACTATTTTCTTCATGGGCTGGGATTTAGCTCAGTTGGTAGAGTGCTGCTCTGCAGTCTCTGAGGTCCCGAGTTCGATTCCCGGCACCACAAAAACAGGAGAAGGACATGGCAATCCACTCCCCAGGCAATCTCAAAACAATCAGCCATTGAACACCTTATAAGGGTTGCTATGAGTTGGACATGACTCAACAGCACCTAACAACAAAAAAAATTTTCTTCACATTGAAGTTTATACTTGAAGTTCCTTTAGATAATAAGGTCTAGATAATAAGGTTTAGATAATAAGAGCCCGGGAAATCACACCTACTGTTTGAAGATGTCAGCCCAGAGTGGACTCTCACATCTTTTACTCTGATTCTACATGTCCACACTTAACCACACTTAACTGCAGGGGATTCCAAAAAAATGGAGCATCCACGTGTCTCACTATAATTCCACTGGTATGAAAAAGGTGGACAATGGATTTTTACTGACAGTCTCTGACACAACTGAGACTAGAAAGCTGTCTTTTTGGTTTAAAGCACTATCATCTCTCAGCTGGACTATTTATCTGTTCCTTTAGTTCTCCACCCTAAATCTCTGTATTGCACGCTCAGAGTAAGTCATTGTACATATAAATCAGATTGTGTCATTCTTCTGTTCAAAATCCTTTAATGAATAAAACCTGAAGTCCTTTCCATTGCTGACAAGCCTCACTCAACCTTGCCTTTCACCACTGCTAATGCCTTCTTTCTCCCTTCTCCCCATTGCTCACTCTGTTCCAGCCACCCTGGCCATTCTGCTTTTCTAAAAGCAAGTTAAGCAAACCATCATCTATAACTTTTTACTTGCTGTTCCAGTAAGAAGCCAGCCAAGAGAAACTCAAGAAGAGAAGTATTGCAGGGAGAGAAAGGGGGTAAACAGTTAGTATGAAAGTGAGGCTAGCATGTCCAAAGACCTAAAGATAACTTGTGTGGAAAAAGCAAGTAGAAGATTGGGGAAGGCTGTAGCAGATGAGGATGGAGAGTCAGGCATGGGCCAGATCCTTTAGGACTCAGGAAGAGAGTGCAAGGACTCTGGATTTCACCAGAATACAATGATGACAAGCCATTGGACCTTTTCAAGAGGAGAGTGGTATTGTTGGATTTAAATTGCAGACATCCAATTCAGACTGATGCGTAGATAGTAGACTGTAGCCCCCATGCCTGGAGACAAGAAAATAAGTTAGAATGTCTGGCTGTCCACATTCAAACATCTTCAATGACTCTCAAACTTGTCTTCTACTCACCTATTCCCAGGTGTTATCTATTCTATGGATGAATTATTGAATGAATGAATGAATGAATGAAGATGTGTTTTTAACATTAATACACCATAGGGGGTTTATTCACCTATGAACATTTGGTGAGCACATCCCAAAGTATTTGCAAGGCACAATGCTCTGTACTACAGTTTGTATAAATGTGATTGAGGCATTCTCCTCATCTTTAAGAAGCTTTTAATTCATTGAGGAAGATGTTACCTACACCTATAATTACAACTCCAGGGAGAAAATGTTAAGTGCTATAAAAGAGTTGTAAGTTAAAGGACTATAGCTGCATCCTGAAAATAAAATAAAATAAAATAAAATAGTTGCAAGTAAAGTCCTATTCAAAGGCGCTCACTTCCAGACGGAGCCATTATGAATAACGTCGTGTTTGAATAGAATAATACTTGATTGGGTGAAAATGGTCAGGAAGGGCATTTAGATCTATGAAAATAAATTGACTCAAACTCTTAGAGCAGAAGGAGATATTAAAGGTCATTTATTCAAAAACTGAGTTTCTATGTATAGAACAAAACTTTTTATGGCTGAGATGGTATTTTTTTCAACTTTACAGTTTGCAGTTAAATCTTAAATGAAGGTTGGTAATGAGACTCTATCTTTGAAGAGTCACAGAATCTTGGCATAACCCTCCAGACTGTGATTGGATCAGTAATAAAAGACAAAATAATAGAGACTTCCACTCAGAAGAAAAAATGGATTGTTAACCTTATCCAGTCTATCATCTCTGTTTGGATCAACTGTTAGTCTCATCTAAGGGGACATAGCTCAGTGGAGTATTTTCTTAGCGTGTACAAGGACTGGCTTCAATCCTCATTATGGGAAAAACAAAAGTCTCATCTACTATCCATCCCATAATCTTCATGTGCTCTTCTACCTGTCTCAGTCCCAACATTGATAATCATTCCATTCATTCATTCATTTATTTATTTATTTATTTATTTATTTATTTATTTATTTGAGACAAGGTCTTGCTATGTAGCCCAGCTGGCCTGGAATTAATCATGTAGACCAGGCTGGCCTCAAACTCATATTGATCCTCCTGCCTCAGGTCCTGAGTGCTGAGATTACAGGTGTGCACCATCATGCTCATCTTCCATTCATTGTCATTAGTTTAAATATATAATTTACCTTTCGTGTAACGTAGAAAGAGTGGATAAAATTTGACTTCTGCATAGCTCAGGATAGTAAGATAAGTCAATAATGAATGTGTGCTTTAGAACTTTGTCTATTTGAATGGTCACAACCTGCTGCTAGCCTTAAAAAATCAATCTCAGAAGTCTTAGACAGAATAATATAAAGCAAAGGTATCATAATACTAAAAAGTAGAAAATGCATTTTTAAATTTAGAGTTGAAAAAATAAATAACATATGTTCAAAGAAAGGTTAGTTTTTATAGTCATGGCCCAGTAACAATAGACTAAAACATCTACGAATAATGAGAGTTCACCTTTAACATTCATACGAAGATTGTGTCTACAAACTTCAACAGTTCCATAATACTGCCAGAAAAACATGTTTTAGGCCAGGCATAATGGTGCACACCTGTAAACCCAGTACTCCAGAGGCTGAGGAGGAAAGACGAGCAGTACAAGGCCAGCCTGGTCTACAATTTGAATTTGAGGCCAGCCTGAGCTACATAGTGAGACCCTTTCAAGTTCCCTCTCCCCTACCTGGTACTGTAGGATTGATCTCAGGGTCTCCCACATGCTTTGCAAGTGCTCTACCAGTGAGCTGCAATCCCATCACTTGAACTTGTAATTCTCCTGCATCAGCCTCCCAAGTAGCTTGAATTACGGATGTGTGCCATGACCTGGCTTGAGATTCTGTCTCAAATAAAACAAAAACCAAACAAACAAACAAAGAGATATTTTAATATACCTCTCAATTCTGAATATTTAATAGAGCAATATACTATAACACTCCTTATATATCTGGGATGCATATATTTTCAGGACTGAGGGAATAATATAAGGATTAAATGGGAAATTCATTACAATTATCTGTCCAGTCTGGGTTGATGTCTTTAGTCTATTTCTAGTGACTTCTTGTTTGGAGATAAGAGGTCAAATCAATAAATTCTTCTCCTCTTTTTCTTCTTTTTCTTTTTCTTCTTCTTCTTCCTTCTTCCTTCTTCCTTCTTCTTTTCCTTCTTCTTTCACAGTGAACTTCAGGGCTTTATTCTGCAACATGACGAGCCACACCTTTTCCTGCCCTCCTCAATAAATATTTCAAAAGCAGTACTTTTTGCCCAGCACCATGTTGTCACAAAAAATCAATTGGCTGGGGGTCCTTTTATTTTACCTGGATATAAATCATGTGTGTGCAAGGAGAAGCTGTTCAAGTGCTGGTATTTGGCAGCATCTGTATCCCTGAGCATTTGATGGCAGTGAGCAGTGACAGCAGGCAGGGGAGAGCAACAGCAGCCAAGTGGTGCTATCTGGCATTATAGCTCTCACGTAGGCCAAGGAGGTCCGATTCCTAAGCCCTTGAAGTGTTACAGCTCCTTTGTAGGCCCAGGAGGTCAGGACTCCTAAACTCATAAGTGCTACAGCTCTTATGCAGGTTGAGGTCAAATTCCTCAGTTCTCAGCTGGTGTTTCAGCTTGTGGCTTAGCTGAAACAGCTGGTGTTTCAGTTTGTGGGCTGGACGAGGGATTGGGATTCCTCAGTCCTAAACAGCAGCCAGTGTTATGGCTTCTGGGCCAAGGTGCCTGCAGTCCTTGATCCTAAAGACTTACAGCTCTCTAGAACACTACCAGTGACCAGGGCCTACAGAATCTCTTTTCTGGCTTTTTTTAATACCTTTTTCTCTGTCTTCCACTGTCCCTCTTCTTCCTGCCTTGGACACTTTCCTGAACTGTTCGGCTGCCTCTTATTGCAGCGGCTGGTGTCACTGTTGCTGCCATTTGGGAGGCAGTGATCCTGGCCCTTAAGTTTACTGATGCTGCTGCCAGTTGCTGGTCTTACAGCCTCACCTCTTCTTCAGCTGTTAAGCAGTCAGCCACTTTGCTGCTTCTTTAGCTCAGTATTCTAGCTGCTCTGCTGTCTCTGCCACTGCTGCTCTGCTGTCTTTGCCATTCCTTGCCACTGCCATCACTGTTACTCTGCTATCTATGCTTCTTCTTTTTTCATATTACCAACTCAGCCTACACTACTAAAAGTAGGCAAAGACTATTGAGAGAAGCCTTTTATTGGGCCTAATGTTGTAACGGGCTGGAATTTAGCTCAGTGGGTAGAGCGCTGCGCTGCAGTCTCTGAGGCCCCGAGTTCAATTCCCAGCACCATAAACATGGGAGAAGGGCCTGGCAATCCACTCCCAAGGCAATCCCGAAGCAATCAGCCATTGGAAAACCCTATAAGGGTCGCTATGGGTCGGATACCGACTCTACAGCACTTAACAACAACAATGTTGTAACATCAGGGGAAAGCACAGGGAGGTTTCTCCCAGCAGGGTTAGCTCAAGTGAACTGAATAGTCTATTCTATTTATTAAGCCAGGGAAGGGGAATTTGGGTTGATCACAGAAATGAAGATTTGTGTTTGCACCAATCACAGAAGTCTCTTTTGCACCTATCATAGAAATGCAGGCTAGTGTTTTCACCAACCACAACACTCCCTTCTCTGGGCCACCAGAGGAAGTGCCCCTTCCCTGGCCTTCACTGAATCTTGTGGTTACCAAAAGTCCAGTGCAAACTGCAAAGTGTTTGAAACATCCATAGGTGGAGCTGCACCTTCAGCAGCTAGAGATGTGTTCCAGTGGCAATTGTCAAGTTGCTTTTTAGGACATCTATGAAGTGTTCATGGGCTGGGATTTAGCTCAGTTGGTAGAGCACTGCTCTGTAGTCTCTGAGGTCCTAAGTTAGGGTTAGGGACCCAGCAGCCCCCTCCCAAAAATCAATCTGCCATTGAAAACACTATGAATAGCAGAGAAGTACTGACAATAGTGTTTCACCTATCATACATAGGATCGCTATGAGTCATATACCGACTCACAGCACCTAACAACAACATGAAGTGTTCAAAATAGGGAGGTTCACTGGTCTGCTTGACTGAGAATTCTTTCAGGGTAGCAAGGGAGGGTCTAACAGATGCCAGTTAGGAAGTTAGATCACCCCATTCCCCCAACATCTGTGGTTCCTTGCAGGATAATAAGCAGCAGGAGCACTTCCAGTAAGAATGAAAAAACCTTGTCATTAATGCTAATATTGATTTTAACATTGGATTAATAACACTGCACACCCAGCACTCCAAGAAAAGGTGGGTTCCTCTCTTCTGTCTCAATATCAGGAAACATGGATATTAGGAAAACAGTAAAAGCCATAGTCCCTACATTTAGGAAATATCCACACTTTGGGAGAGTAAGTTGTGTGTGTTTCTGTATCTATATAGAGCCAGAGTGGGAGATAGAGGCATTGAAGCAAAATATCAGATGGCATGTTCTACTAGTGTAGATCCAACTACTGGCATTTGGGCTGTAGACATTAGAAAGTGAAAAATTAACTGCAGGCAGAGATTAATCAGAGAAGACTATGGAGGATGAGGAGCCTTTAAACAAGGGTAAGATTCATGTCATTTTATTACAAAGGGGAAAATGTTGTAGGTAAAAAGAATGGCACAAGAAAAAACACTAAGATATCCCCTTCTTCCTTTAATAATGCATTCAAAAATCATTTTAAAAACAGTTCACATAAGGAACAATAACTAGTAGCCTCAAAGAGGAGCTAAAAGATTAAATCATGCTCTATACCTTAATAGCAATGGCTTAGAAGGAACTTCAGTCTCAGTACCTACTATTTAATCAGCTTTTGTTGAATATTTATTAAAAAAGGATGAGCCTATAGTGATTTCCCAATGCATCATTTGCTCTTAATGCCTTCTATCCAGTACGTCCATATTTTTATGCCTTTTCTGAGATTGTTTTCCACTGTCTGTGCTCACAGCCCAGAGTCATCAATACCATTAGTAGTTCTGGCAGCCTGGGAGTGACTACCAGAGGCCCCACCATGATGTGTGGGTTGATCAAATGACCTGTAAGTAGACCTGTCCCAGGGCAGGTAAAAGGGTAAATATGGACTAAAGCAGTAAAATACCACAGCCACCTGGCAGCTGGGACACTAAGTCCTAGGGGGAAAACAAGCACAGTGATCTGCTAGCCCCTGGAAGCTCAGGCTAAGTGTAGGCAAGTGGAATTGTCCTCCTCTCTCTGCCCCCACACCTTGAACAGTTTCAGGTTCACATTGATTCTAAATGCAAGACCAGCTCCAGACACTATAGTGCACTGAGTTCTTGGTCTTCACTGTCCAATTATCTTCTTCGTTTCTCCTTTAGTAGCTCTTTCTCTGTCCAACAATCGGGAAAAGTAGGTGGACAATTTCTTTGCCCACATGGAACCAGCTGATCACTGCTGGAGAAAATCATGCAGTTGGGTAGGTTGGCTTCTGCTATAGGCTAAACATTTGTTCCTCCCCCAGGATCTAAATTTTAAGATCTTAATCCCTAAGGTAATGGTATTAAGAGGTAAGACCCTCTTATGATGGGTGCCATGGAGCAGGCCTGTAATCCCACCAACTGAGGAGGCTGAGGCAGGGAGGCAATGAGTTCAAGGCCAGATGCAACTTAGCAAGACCCTATCTCAAAATAAAAAAGAATAATTTTAGAAAAGGGGCTGAGAGTGTGGTTCAGTGGTAGAGCACTTGCCTAGCATATGTGAGGCCCTGGGTTCAACCCTCAGTACTGCAAAAGACCCTCTTATTCTGGCTGGACCAAGATCCAGGATAAGGAAATTGAGGTCATTGTGGAAGATAGTCCCGGGACTCATGAGCTCTTGCTATCCTTGAGGTAGAAATAGTCTTGAATTTGGAGTTAGAAGACCTTGGCTCAAGTCCTAGCTTTGTACTAGCAGTTCTTCCCTACAAAAAAAATAGTAAAGGGAGTCTTTCAAGTGAGAACCCCAGTCAATAACTCAAATCCCTCCCCAAAAGCTAAGAGCGCCAATAAAAGCAACACATAGTGAATATGAAAGTCAGTCTAAATGTACTTTTGTTTATATTTTTGTCTCTTCTTTTGATTTAAAAGACTACCACATAGAGCAATAATTATAAAACTATTGATGGGTTTATAATGTATAAAGGTATAATTAATTGTATGCCAGTAATAGCATAAATGAACAAGAAGGAAAAAGAATAATATTGGAATAGAAAAAATAAGGAAAATAAATAAAATAAAATAAAAATACGACGAGGCACTATGATGCATGCTTGTAATCCAAGCTACTTGGGAGGCTGAGGCAGGAGGACAGTGAGTTTGAGGCCAGAGGCCGCCTGCGCAATTTAGCAGGACCCTATGTCAAAATAAAAAGTAAAAAGGGGGCTTGGGATGCAGTACAGTGGTAGGACACTTGCCTGGCATGTGTGAGGCCCTGGGTTCAACCCCCTAGTACTACAAAAAAAAAAAAAAAAAAGAAAAAAGAAAAAGAAAAAAGAAAAGAAATTTAAAGAAATCTGAGCTTAGCCAGTTATGAGTTGGGTAACTTGGAACAATTCTTTTACCCAACTTGAGTCTTAATGTTCTCTTTGCATAAGAGATAATATATATTTTTATCTCTCAGGAAAATTGTTTGCTTTAATTTTTTTTTATTGATTTGTTTGCTTGTTCATTTATTTTGTGGTACTTGGGGATTGAACTCAGGACATCACACATACTTTGCAAGTACTCTACCACTGGGCTGCACCCCCATGCACATTTTTTTTTTTTTTATTTTGAGACAGGCTGTCTCTAGCCTCAAACTTTCGATTCTCCTGGCTCCACCTCCCAAGGCACTAGCATTACAGGCATGTGTACCTTGTCTGGATGATGATGTTTATTTCATAAGGTTGTAAAGATGATTAAGTAAGAAAAAATTTTCAAAAATATTTTGTACAAGCCGGGAGTGGTGGCCGACGCCTGTAATCCCAGCGGCTTGGGAGGTGGAGGCGGGAGGATTGCAAGTTTGAGACCAGAGGCAGTCTGCGTAATTTATCGAGACCCTGTCTCAAAAGAAGTAAAAAAAAAAAAAAACGGGCTGAGGTGCAGCTCAGTGGTCCAGCGCTTGCTGAGCATGCAGGCGCAAGGCCCTGGATTCAACCCCCAGTACCTCAAAAAAAAAAAAAAAAAATATATATATATATATATATATATATATATATATATATATATATATATATATATATATATGGGGCTGGGATTTAGCTTAGTTGGTAGAGCACTGTGCTGCAGTCTCTGAGGTCACGAGTTCAATTCCCAGCACCGCAAAAATGGGAGAAGGGCCTGGCAATCCACTCCCAAGGCAATCCCGAAACAGTCAGCCATTGAAAACCCTATGAGGGTCGCTATGAGTCGGATGCTGACTCGACAGCACCTAACAACAACAACATATATATATTGTACAGAGAATTGCCCAGGTATTAAATAAATGCTAGAATTGATTGTTTTGGATAATAAGTACTTGGGAGTTCAATAACATAGCCTCTCTACTTTTCGGTATGTTAAAAATATTTTGTAGTAGAAAAACAGGGTTAGATATGTAGTTCAGTGGTAGAATGCACCCTTAGCTCTGGGGTCAATCCCCAGCACATATACAAAAAAACAGATGAAAAGAAAAGATTCAGTTTTGGTTTCTTGCCTTTTATGATTTTCTCTTTCTTGATTTAACCTATAATATTATAAATGAGTATGGAGGTTAAGAAAATTAATGGTAACTACATAAGCCATATCCACAAGGACTTTCTTAGAAGATACCAATGGTGAGGCGTAAATTGAGAATGTCTCATCTCCACTTTACACAGAGATACGTGAACACAATCTTGATGTGCAAATAATCCAGATTAATTTAGATGATTCTTTACCTTTGTCTCCCATTGTGGTAGATAGCTTCTAAAGTGGCCATTGATGATTCCCACTTGCCCGTATGCTCAGCCTCGCACAATCCCTCTCCCTGAGTGTGGGATGGATCTGGTGAGTTGCTTCTAATAAACAGAATACAGAAAATGATGTCACTTCTGAAGTAAGTTATAAATAATCGTGACTTCTGATTTGATTGCTCACACTCTTTCTCCCCCTTCACCCCCGGCACCCCCGTCCCCACTTGCTTGCTCTGATGAAGCAAGTGTATATGCTGTGAGCTGCCCTGGGGACAGACCCACAAGTCAAAGAACGGTGGGAAACCTCCTGTCAACAACCATGTTTGTGAACTTGGATACAAGTGCATTTCCAATTGAGCCTGGCAACGACTGCAGATCTATTGCCACCTAGGTGGCAGCCTCATTAGGAAGCTCAAATAAACCATGCCGGATTTCTAACCCACAGAAACTGTGAGATAATAAATATTGTTGCTGTTCTCATCTTAAGCTGCTAAATTTGTGATTCATTTTTATATAGCAATAAGCAGCTAATACCTGTGTCTCATGGTAAATGCATTCACTTTAGAATGTTTATCATTCTAAAGATCTTCTATGTATTCAATGTATGATAAGCATTTCCAGGAGCCTATTTACACACAATTTTTTTCAAGAACACTTCTATTGTACAAAGCATACTTCAGAAGGTATATGCAGGAGCTACATTTACCATCCAGAAGACTCATAAATTTTAATGTTACATTTGATCAACAGTTACTTTAAGATTCTTCCTGTTTTTCCTGACCAGTGTTCCTACCTCCATTCTTCTCCATGAAATTTGTTGGGAAAAAAGGAGGAAAAAAAAAAAAAACCCAAGAAATTTCATCAGACTTTGTTCAAACAAGATTTACAAACTAGAGTTTTTAAAATGTCCTTCATGCCAAGAAGAATCAGTATGAAAAATAACTTCCGATATTGATGTCTATGGGAAAAGGACAGAAGAACATGGCAATCTATTGCCAAGGCGATAGTGAAACAATCAGTCATTGAAAACCCTATGAAGGTCACTATGAGTCAGACCCGACTCTACTGCACCTAACAACAACATATCGATGTCTGTGCTCTAGCTGAACCATGATGAAACCTTCTGTATTTTCTGAGACAATCTCAATCTCAAATCTTCTGCTCTACTTTCTCCTAGGTTAACTTAGACTTGCCAAATCACAGGTCCTGAATTTTGGTTTGTAAACTATGCATCTCTAGAATCTTGACTTGCTCTTGAGTTTGGTTTGAATCATTGGTGGGTGCAATCTATCAATGCATGTATAAACTATTTACTGAGTCCCTTTCATAGCTTTAGCACTCTTCTATGACAGATGCCAAGAGAGTTAAAGGAGCAGACACTCATAGAGCTTTTGCATTATTGGATGAGGCTGAACAAGCACAGATGAAGGGAAGACAATCAGTTAACTCGCTGACAGTTGCAAGAGATTATGTAATAGTTCAGAAAAGGGAAACATCCCCAGGTGCTCAAGAAATCTGAGACATCTTGGAAATGAGAACTTGACGTGGAAGGGAGGAAGAATTGACTTTAATCTTGCTATCATAGTAAGGGCTGGGGTTCAGCTCAGTTGACAGAGCATTGCTCCATACTCACTGAGGACCTGGCTTTGATCCCCAGCACTGCAAAAACAGGAGAAGGATGTGGCAATACACTCCTGAAGCAATCTTGAAACAATCAACCACTGAAAACCCATTGAGGGTCACTGAGTCAGACCTGGCTTGATGGCACCTAACAATAACTGTAGGAATGAGGCATAGAGGGGAAGGAAAGAGACATAACTCTGCTTGGCTCGAGTCTTATCTAGCCCACCTCGAATCCTGAGGCACACCCAGGATCAGAATCTGAGGGACCTCGACCCTGAGAGACCCTGGGTTTGAGCCCATCTGGCTCAGCTTGAGTCCTGAGGAATGGCTGGGGCTAAAAAGGCCGACATGGCACACCCATCCTGGCCTAGAGGTTAGAAGACAAGATGGTGCTCCCCTGGGTCTCCTGGGTGCGGCCTCAAAGGGTTTCCCATCACCAAGTCCCTCCCCATAGGTAGAAGGGCCACTAGACAATGCCACATAGAGGGTCAGGAGAGAATACATAAGCAATTGCATATAAGGCTGAGCTGCTAAATAAAATTTGAGCTTGTTCCCTGAAACGGTCCTGGACATCTCACTCACCACCGGTGGGGGTGTGGGGTTCCAACCCAGGGCTAAGGGGCCCCACAAACAACAGTCATAGTAAGGTGGGGGAGTGTAAAGTCAAGAAGAAAGGACTGGTCATTAAGGAGGTATCTGGTTTGAGGAGGAGGACAAAGTGAGACATAGTGAGACAAGACTCTGGTTAAGAAAAGAGAACAGGCATCGAGTCACACCAAACCCAAGCTGGATGCAAAGAATGTTCCTAGGCCACGCTGTGTATTTGCTATCATTTCATGCCTATTCCATGCCAAGCACTGTGCTAAGAGCTCTGCATGATATATCTCATTTACACTTCGTAAATAAGAACTTTACTGTGTGCTCTTCACAGATAAGAACACTGAGGGTTCAGAGAAGCTAAATAACTCACCCAGGATCATAAACTAATATGTTGTGGAGCCTGTTTGACACCGAATCCCAAGCACCTAGCCTTGGCACTCTCCCGATATATTGTACAAAAAACAGTCAGGTGTGCTGTCAGGAGGACCTACGAAAAAGTTAATTCTGAAAATCTTATGTGAACCTTCCATAGGGCATTGTTGATGTCCACCGCTATACTCTACCTACTGGCTAAGGGAAGGGATTCAAACGCAGCGGTGCTTCACAGTGTAAAGAGCGCATGCCCTGCTGGTTTGCAAGGCAACTGGAACTCTTGCAAAGCCACTGACACTCTGGTTCCTCTTTGCGGTATTTAAGGTCACTTTCATCTCTAAAATACATGGGCCATACTTGTTTTGCATATCAAAGGCTTACTTCTAGTGACTACACACCCAAAAATATCCAAACACAATGTTGAGTTGTGTTGGTTTCAAACATCTGTTCTTGTGGCTCTGAGCTACTGATCCTACCACCTATTAAATATGTCTTTGTTCTGGCATCTGGCAACAAACGCAAGTAAGTAGACTGCTTTCAAAAGTATGGGCCAGCAACGATTGATTGCCTAATACCTGCTGCTTATTTTGGGACCAAGAAGTACAAAGCCTTCAGCAAAACCAGAAGCTCTAACTTATTTTGAAAGGAGAGAAGTTATAAAAGACCTGTGAATGCTTAAGAAGCCAAAGAAGCTTGTTTTTTATTACCCTCAATTCAATTCCCAAACCTTACTTGTTCATGTTCAAAATATTTCTATGAAAAGAAAATGTTTCTCACTCTCCCCAGACACTTCAATCATCTTTAATTCCAAGGAAAATAAAATATTTCCATAGTTTGTGTACTATATTTTAATTGACTGGACATATTTCCACATTAGGTTATTGCTTGGGTTTGTTTCTTTTTCTCCTAATTAGCTTACTGAACTCAGCTTCACATAATCCTCTGAGCAATGTCCCCAAATTGCAGTATTGTGTTTACCTTATTTCTACAATAAAATAAACTGCCTACCTCCATGTTTTAAATGGAAATCTGTTCTTATTCATTATATTTATTTTTATTTTATTTTTTTGTGGTACTGGGGGTTGAACCCAGGGCTTCACGCTTGTGTACTCTGCAAGTGCTGGACCACTGAGCTGTACCCTCAGCCCATTTTTTTTTACTTTTTGAGACACGGTCTCACTAAGTTACGCAGATTGCCTTTGGTCTCGAACTGGCAATCCTCCTGCCTCCGCCACCCGAGCCGCTGGTATTACAGCTGTGTGCCACCATGCAGGCTCATTGTATTTATTTTTGAGATGTTATTCCCCATAATAGCTCTTTCTTGTTACAGACAATGAGAAACATAAACAGTATTAACCTTTGAAGTGATAAAAAATATGGCTAGGTTAAAGCTTGAGAGAAAGATGTGGCAATCCACTGCTGAGGCAATCCTGAAACAATTAGCCATTGAAAACCCTATGAAGGTTGCTATGAGTTGGACTGAATGGCACCTAACAACAACAACAAGACGACAGCTAGATCTTCCCACAGGCCAGTGTCCATCTTATAAGAATTTGGAATGGGGCCTGAATTTTTAGTCTTTTCCAGAGTTTGGGATCTCATTCGCTGCATTTTTTGTTTTAGAATTTGGGATCCAAGCCAAATTCAAGAACAAGTCAAGATTCTAGAGATCTTGACTATTAACTCAGAAGGTTAGAGACTTTACCCTCTTTACAACACTAACAAGCGAAACTGCTATATAGATTTATATACATATATTGACAGAAACTAAAAACTTAGGACCAGAGATGAAGACTGTTTACTAACTACAACAAAATTAGCAGTCAGAGCAATATCTTGTGCCAGTCTCCAAAGCCCCAGTCCACGTGGGATGGCACGGTGGGGACCAAGTGCTCATCGTGGGAAAGGAATCCCCAAAGTTTGAAAGACTGATCTATGTAGGACTGCTGGGGACCTGTCCACAGCCTCCAGAGAGAAAGAGAAGATCTATTGTCATCTGGAAGGTAAGCAAAGCTCTCCATGGAGGGAAGGAGGATCTTACTCTCCTAAAGTCTCTAGGCAAGGAGACACTTCTAAGCTTTGCCAGGTTTAGCTTGCAAGGCCATTTCCTCTCCAAACATCCTTGAACAGAGATTCTGAAAAGTGTAGGAAAGCCATGGAGAATTGCTTTCCACCAATCAGGACTAGAGACAGAAAGCAGGTCCTTCCAAAGAGCAATTTACCAGAAACAAAAAACAGAAGTGTCAGGCCTCCCTCCTAGACCAAGCCACACCTAGATGCTTTGGATTCTAGGCTGGCCTCTTATCTCCCAACATATTTGCAGTGCTGTGTTTAACCTGTCTTAGGGAGAAGCAAAATTCAAAGACTTGGTGAACTACCAATTAACAGCCAGAAAAGACATGGTAGAGAGGAGAAAAAAAAATTGAAATACAAAATCAATAAGACAGCCAGGTGCCATGATGCACATTTGTAGTCTCAGGACTTGGGAAGCTAAGATAGGAGGATGGCAGTCTCGAGGACAGAGGCAACCTGTGCATCTTAGCAAGATCTTTCCTCAAAAACAAAACAAAACAAAATGAAAAAGGGCTGGAGATACAGCTCTGTGGTAGAGCATTTTCCTGGCATGCATGAGGACCTGGGTTCAACTTTCCAGTACTGAAAAAAAAAAAAAATCAACAGAACAAAAATCGGGTACACATTCAAAGTGGCGCTTGAGAGAGAATGGTTTTAGAAAAACTTCTGAGTCTGGTCTGAGTGAGTCATAGCTTTCTTACAGGATACATGTAGCCTTGGACACAAGCAGAGAAGAAGCCATATAAGGTGCTGATAAACCCAGATAGTGTTCCCAGCGTCTAGAGATTGCTCAGAATCCTTAGGTTAAGCCAAAGAGAAAAGATATTCAACATGAGTTTAGAGCAGAAGAGAATTGATCCCGTTAATGTCCAGGTCTACAGGCCACACAGACTCATTATACAGGCAAATAATTCTGCCAGAAGTACACATCAACAGCTCCCATAATTGTGACCAATTAAGACATGTCATTAGTATGTTTCCATTTCTCAATGTAAAAGGTTCAAAATGGTACAAACTAGAGTTGACACCCAGGGTACCAATCAATGTGTGGCTTGAGCATATTGAAGGGGTTATTTCACAAGAATGGCATTGAAACTGGATACAGCTCTCAACAAATCACTGAATGTTCCTGAAAAATTGAAAGCCTCTTGCTAGGGAAAAAAGGATTACCTCTATTTTGTAGCCCACGTACTCTTCTCTGGCATTCACAAGCTGAGCAGCCAAGCATCCAAGATAGTCTCTTTAGGCTTTCATTTGCAGAGAAAAATGGCTGTCTTCGAGTCCCTGTGATATTTTGGGAACATTAAGCTGAGTGAAATTCGGGGTCATCTAACAGGTTAATGATCCAAATCATTAAATGGGCTACACTAATCTTCCTTCCCACAAGAAGAATGTCAGGCATTTGACTTCTAAAAATGAGGACAGTCAGCAAAAACAGTTGAGATGAGAGAAGCTACAAGCATCTTGCATACTCCTTAAACTAAAGTTAATGGTCTAACTATTTAAGAGGAAGAGGGTGTGGAGGGCTGGACACTGTGGTGCAGGTCTATAATCCCAGTGACTTGGGAAGTAGGCTTAGTCAGGAGGATCACAAGCTTAAGCCCGGAGGCAGACTGTGCAACTCAGCAAGACCCTGTCTCAAAATAAAATAATACAAAAGGGGCAGCAGTTCTCAGCTCAGTGGTAGGGCACTTGCTTAGCATGGGCAAGGCCCTAGGTTCGACCTTCCAGTACTGGAAAACAACAACAACAAAAGGTGTAGACAGATCTTCTTGTTTGGGGATACAAGTCATATGTACAAATGTGCACATGCACACGTGTGTGCATATATGATGTGGTATATGATTATTGTTCCTTTGCTTTAGAATGCCAGATGCCATAAAGTTTTAACTGCTAGGTTTATTGTCTACCCCCTTATTGCTAAATTATGTTTTATATATTATGAATAAATTTTCTCTGTAAAACATCTATTGATGAATTCAGTTGTGCATCTTTGCTCCCTAAAAACCTGTATTCACAATCCTGGCAAGCTTTGAGAATATTTGTTTGAGAAGTAGCAGGATGCAAAATAAAAATACAAAATCAGTAGCTTTTCTATATATCAATAATGACCAGGCTGGGAAAGAAATCAGAAACACAGTTCATTCACAGTACCTTCAAAAAGAATGGAATATCTAGGAATAAACCTAACTGAGGAGGAGAAAGACTTCTACAATGAAAACTTTAAAACACTGAAGAAAGAAATTGAAGAAGACACTAGAAGATAGAATGATCTCCCATGTTTATAGATCAGAAGAATTAATATTGTGAAAATGTCCATATTACCAAAAGCAATCAATGGATTCAGTGCAATCCCCATAAAAATTCCAATGACATTCTTCACAAACAGGAAAAACAATCCTAAAATTTATATGGAAACATGAAAGACTTTAAATCACACAAACAATTCTAAGTAGAAAGAGCAACACCTGACATCACAATAACTGATTTCAAATTGTACTAGAGAGCCATACTAACAAAAACAACATGGTACTGGCACAGAACAGACATGTAGAGCCATGAATAGAATAGAAGATCCAGAAATAAACCTATGTAGCTATAGCCCCCTGATGTTCAACAAAGGTGCTAAAATACAAGTTGGAGAAAAGATAGCCTCTTCAACAAATGGTGCTGGGAGAACAAGATATCTTCATGTAGACGACTGAAACTAGATCCCACTCTCTTACCTTGTACAAAAATCAGTTCAAAATGGATCAAAGACAATGTAATACCTGAAACTTTGAAATTGCTAGAGGAAAACACAGGGAAAACATTTCAAGACATAGACAAGGACTTTCTGAAGAGGGCCTCTTCAGCACGGGAAACAAGAGAATTGACAAATGGGATTGCATGAAATTGAAAAGGCTTTCTAGCAAAGTAGACAACAGAGTGAAAAGATAGCCTATAGAATGGGAAAAAATCCTTCCAGCTATATACCAGACAGGAAATTAATAATGTCTAGACTATATAAAGAGCTAAAAAAGTTAAACACCAGAAAACCAAAGTATCCAATCAAAAAATGAGCAAGTGAACTGAATAGAATTCTCAAAAGAAGAAATACAAATGGCCAACAAACAAATGAAAAAATGTTCAACATCCTTAGCCATCAGGCAAATGCAAATCAAAACTACATTGAGAAACCATCTCACCCCAGTCAGAATGGCTAGCATCAACAAAACAAATAGTAACAAATGCTGGCAAAGACATGAAGAAAAAGAACCCTTGTACACTGCTCATGGAAGTGTAGAAATCAGTATGGAGATTCCTCAAAAAGTAAAAATAAGACTACCATGTGATCCATCTATATTACTCCTGGGCATATATTCCAGAGGAATATAAGTCAGCATACCATAGAGATACCTGCTCATCTATGTGTATGACATTGCTATTCACAATAGTCAATATATGGAACCAATCTTGGTGTCTATTAACAGTTGAATGAGTAAGGAAAATGTGGTGTATACATACACCATGAATTTTATTCAGCTACAAAGAAGAATGAAATTATGGTATTTGCTGGAAAGTGAGTATAACTAGAGATCATTTTGAGTGAAATAAACCAGACACAGGAAGACAAACATTGCTTGTTTTCTCTCAAATGTGGATGCTAGTTTCAATGTATATTCAATGTTTTAATATATAGGTCATGAAAGTAGAAGAGGGGCTAGGTAGGGAGACAAAAAGGACTAAAGAGAGAGGGAGAAGCAAAAAGAAACGGTAATAGGGGAAAGCAAGGGAAATATATGTTTTCCTCTCAAAGGCAAAATCTGGATTTATATAAATATATAAAAATATATACATACACACACAAATAAGACATGTAAGCAGAAGAAGGTAAGGAGGAATGGAATCAGAAGAAGAGAGAGGGTCATGAAAGGTAATGAGGTAAACATAAGCAATGGACACCAATATGAATACATGAAAATATCATAATGAAACCCATTAAATTGTACACTAACTGAACAGTTACTAATGAAAAATCATTTAAAAAATAATATTTGCTTTAGCCATGATACCATTCAAGTTCAGATTTCCCATAGGTATTGTTTAATCCTCAAGATCTGGGCCAAAGTCAGAGGAGCTAGAAACAATGCTTCAAATCCTTACCTCTCTCTATTTCCTATGTATGTTCCTATGTTTCTTAAGAAAATTCTTCTGAACTAAAAATAAGGTTATCCTAGACAGGCTTTGGTGGTTACCTCTGGCAGAGTTGCCAAAAGCAGCTTGATTTAACTCAAAGCGCATACCATGAATGAGAATATTCAAATATATCTTTAAGACCTTCCTGTGGGTATATACCCAGAAGTGAGATTGCTGGAACATACAGTAGTTTTATTTGTAACTGTTTGAGGGACTGCCATGCTATTTTCCAAAGCAATTGTATCATTTTACATATGGACAGAGTATCAGGGTTCCAACTTCTCCATATCTTCACCAACATTTATTATTTTCTCTTTAAATGGTAGCCATCCTAACAGGTGTGAGGTGATACCTTATTGTTGTTTTCATTTGCATTTATCTAACAATTAGTAATGTTATGCTTTTGGTGTCATGTCCAAGAAATCATTGTCAAATTCAATGTTGTGAAGTTTTTCTCTTAGGTTTTTTTTTAAATAGTAGTTCTATAGTTTAGTGTTCTACATTTTGAGTCTTTGGTCCATTTTGAGTTGATTTGTGCATATAAAGTCACAGTCCAGCTCTGTTCTTTTGCATGTAGATATCCAGTTTCCCCAGCACCACTGGTGAAGACTGTCCTTTTTCCGGTAGCATCTTGGTGTCCTTGCTGAGTATCATTTGGCATTAACTACCGGCCATAAATTGTCATTGATCCATATATCAGGCCATTTATCTTTCCAGCGAAGTAGATAACCATGTGAGCTGCTTGAAGTTCTGTCTAATGGGAAGATTTCCCTTTACCATACTTTCTAGCCCACAGCTACGTGAAGCTGAAATGCGGTGGCTGTCTGCATCTGCTGGTACCAGCACATCATGGAGGCCCATGTGGAAACCAGGCATGCATCTTTTCCTCTTTTATTCACTTTTTGTTGGGAATTCACAAATGGCCTTAAATGTAAATTGAATGAGAGATAGCAATTCATTAACCCAGGTGCCATAGGAGTCTGAGTTCCCCAATCAGGCAGTTGTCTGTGCCTGCCAGACCTCCTCAGCCTGCTCTTGGGTATTCCGTTTCCATTTAACATCAGAATGCTGTAGCCCGTGTCCACGTTCTGAAGGCAGGGGTCAAATAACATCCAGTTCATGATGGATAATTTGAGACACAAAGTTAATTTGTATGCCATAAAAAGACAGCAGTTTGGCCCAGTAGTAAGCAGTAACTGCTTTCCAAAGAGGACAGAGCAGTCAGGAGAAGAAAGCATGGCCTTCCTCTGACACTCTATGGGACTAGGCTTTGTTTTCCTACTGGGTCTTAGTGGAGCCTCCAGGCAGCATCTCTGTCTGCCACAAACACTTCCAAGGACACCGGGTCTGTTGGGCAGTGAGGCCTAAGTGGCAGAGCATTTTGAACCACGGCCTTGACTTGCCAAAGTTTTGTCAGTAGGTCCCCTCGTGGTGGTGGTGATATTAGGTGCTGTCGAGTAGTGTCCAACTCATAGCGACCCTCATAGGGTTTTTGATGGCTGACTGTTTTAGGATTGCATAGGGAGTGGATTGGGCTGGGATTTAGCTCAGTCGGTAGAGCAGCACTCTACAGTCTCTGAGGTCCTGGGGTTCATTCCCAGCACCACAAAAATGGGAGAAGGAGGTGGCAGACCACTCCCAAGGAAATCCCAAAACAATATGCCATTGAAAACTATGAGGGTTGCTATGAGTCCTACACGACTCAACAGCACCTGACAACAACAACATCAAGGGAGTGGATTGCCATGTCCTACTCCCATTTTTGCAGTGCTGGGAATTGAACTCAGGACTGCAGAGCGATGCTCTACCGACTGAGCTAAATCTGAGCCCAGGCCCCCCTCATACTTGACCCATACGAGAGTCAGAAGAGCACACCCAAATTGTACATGCTGCTTCCACAATCAAAAGCAGACTGCAATACATCATGCCTCTGTTTTAATAGTATGAAATGCAAAATGAAGCAACTCATCTCTTATGTTAGAGTGCTATCTAAACAAGCCCCAGTCAACTAGATGCCCATAGAAACATCCCCACTGTGGCCTGCCATTTACCAGGTTTATTCCACATGCTCTGGCATGCATGTGTTTTATTGTGGCATCTAAGGTATTGGTTGGGCCTGCAGCCATACCACCATGGCATCCGATCCCATCAGATCTTGGAAGCTAAGCAGGGTTGGGCCGGGTTAGTACTAGGATGAGAGACCACCTGGGAACACCAGGTGCTATAGGCTTGGGAGAAGGACCTGGCAACCCACTCCCAAAAATCAATCCACCACCGAAATCTCTGTGAATAGCAGAGAAGAACAACAATAGAGCTTCATCTGTTGCACATAGGGTGGCTATGAGTTGGACACTGACTCAACAGCACCTAACAACAACAACAACAAGATATTGGTTAGGGGCTGAGGTTTAGCTCAGTGGGTAGAGTACTTCTCTGCACTCTCTGAGGACCCAGGTTTGGTTCCCAGTACTGCAAAAACAGGAGAAGGGCATGACAATCCACTCTCAAAGCAATTCCGTAACAATCAGCCATTGAAACCCCTATGAGTATAATAGCTTTGAGTCAGACTTAACTCAGTGGCACTTAACAACAGCAAGATATTGGTTCCATACCACTCACCAAACCTAGTTAATAACTTTTTTTTAATACAGCAGCAACACAATGCTCTGTGAGATGTTAAGGTGATTAAGTTCCCTCTGTCCTACATTATGACGGAGATAGAGTTCACATAGCTCTAAGGCAGAACAGTAAAGGTACTGCTCTTCCCACTTCAGGAAGGGAAACTGCTTCTAATCATCTTTGCTGGTAGCCATGAACAACAACAGCAAAAGAATCTATGACAAATCAGTACTAGAATATCAGCCTTGGGTAATGAGTGGCAGTAATAACCTGTACCAGTAAAGATGCTCCATCTGGAACCTCAGCTGAGATGGCAATACCTACTGAATCAGTTTGCAATAATCTACAGTCATTCTCTGAAACCTTTTGCATTTACACTGTCCAAACAGTTGAGTTAAATGGGGATGTGGTAAAAATTACCCATACCCATTCTGTGTCTTTCAAGTCTGTGATTGAGTCATTAATCCCTGTAATTCCCCAAGGAACATAGGGTTGCTTTTGGATTACTACCTTGAGTTGGAAGTCAGCAGGGCAGCAGTTCTGGGGGCTTCTTCTGACCCATATTATGTTATAGCATTTATTCCATGGGTCAGGTGCCAATGTGGGGGCTCCTCAATTTAGTAAGTATATCTGCTACTACTCTATAGTTGGAGACAAGGGAAATAAGCACAGGATGGGTCCAGGATCTTACTGGACCTCTTCTTCTGTGGGCTTGAAACAAGACTATCTATCACCTAAACTGCTTGTAAGTCCCTTCTCAACAGGTAGAACACAATATGTTTAGGGTCTCCAGAAATTAGCATCCCTTTTGAGCCAGTATGGAGTAATTCCAGCAAGGACTGAACATAAACTTTTCCCCATGTAGTCCCTTGGTAAAGGACTACAGGTTCCTGAAAGGAAGTTTATGGCCACACTGCAGAGCCTTCTTCAGTAGAGCCTGACTCCTTCTTAATCACAAGGCTCCAAGACAGGTACCATCTTAAATTTTTGGAATTGGACAAGAGACAAGATTAGATTTTTGTCTATCTGTCCTAGAACTTAATTTTTTTCTTTTTTCTTAAATTTTTTTCTTTTCTTTTCTCATAAAGTAGTATCACAATTGTCTGCCCATAACTTTCATTCCTCAGGACCTTGTTATGGGTTGTCTCCCAAATGTTCATGGTGCTGGAAATTTGATCTCTAATGTAATAATATGGAGAGGTGATGGGACCTTTAGCAAGTGGAGCCTAGTGGAAGGTAATTAGGCGATGGTTTGACACCCATCTTGTGGGAGTGGATGGTCTCAGCTGGACTGGATTAGTTACCATGACAACAGGTTGTTATAAAGCAAGGCAACTCGACATGTTTGGTCTGTTCTGTAAGTGCTGCTCACCACTCTTGCACATGTTCCCACCCTATGGTGCCATCTGCCATGTTATGAGCAAGCATAAGGCCCTTATCAGATATGGCCACTTGACCTTGAACTTCTCAGCCTCCAAAATCATGAGCCAAAATAAAACTCTTTCCCTTACCAAGTACTCAGTCTCCGGCATTTTGTTATAGCAACATAAAATAGACTAAAGTAGACCTCATGTTCTATTGACCACCATCACAAACCCTACAGGTCAAAGCTCTGATTTTTACTCAGAAGCCATTGTAACTTATTAGAGCAATGCACACTCCTCTCTTGCTAGCATATATGGTCTCCAACACTCCAGGATTCTATTTTTAATCATTGAAATCAGGAAATACTTCATGGCAGCATTTCCTACCCTTATTCCTGGCCTAGAGAAAACAGTTACCACAGAATTTTTCAAGGATGCCAATACTCTTCTCTTTTCACTGATGTGTTTCCTACTATTTTGGGAGAAGAGATTCCTCCAGACCTTCTTGGATGTAAGGTTAGCAGGTGTTTTAGTAGCTTGTACAGAAATGATCCATTGCAATATTTCTCTCTCCTTAAGCCTTTGGACTGCTACCTGTACAGTATTCTAGGGAAGTCCCAATACATCAACCTAAATGATTGCATGTTACCCTTCAGTCCAGACTCCAGTAGAACATCACAGCATACCAACAAGAGAGGACAAAATGGTCCAGAAGCAGCAACAGCGGGACTCCTTTTCCATTCCTCCCTGAAGAGGTAAGGTAGGGGTGCGAGTATTGCCACTACCCTGTCCAATAGGAGCTGTGGCCTTTTTGAGAGGAACATAGCGATTGCCTAGCCAAGGCCTAGGAAAGAGGAGCATAGAACTCACTCCTGATGGTCTTACAGCTGGCCTTACAATGGAAGCCAAGCACATAGAACCTAGCTGATTCATTTCAAAAGGGGTAACCTTCCAGAGAACAAAGCAAGGCAGAGAGAGTGAACAGTGAATTTAGAGGCAAAAATAGACAATGGCCAGCCCACATGTCAATGCACAGTTTCTTTTCTTAACAGCTGCATAGAATTTCATTGTATGAATGTATTATGATTTACATGTCATCAGAGCTCTGCTGATGGATATTTAGATTTCTAATCTTATTACAAACAATAATGTAATAAACGTTGTAATGAATAACTTGCATATATGATAGTTCATTATTATTGTTGCTAGGTGCCTTCTAGTTGAGTCATAGCAACCCTCATAGGATTTTCAATGGCTTATTGTTTCGGGACTGTTTCGGGAGTGGACTGCCACATCCTTCCGTTTTTGCGGTGCTGGGGTTCAAACTTGGGTCCTCACTGCACAGTGGCACTCTACCAACTGAGTTTATATTGTGGCAAAATACACACAACACAAAATTTACATTTTAACATGTTTAAGTGTACAGTTCAGTAGCATTTATTACAGTCACACTGTGGTGCAACCATCACCACTATCAATTTCCAACTCTTTCATCATCCCAAAGTGAAATTCTATACCAGTTAAAAAGTATCTTTCCATTCTCCTTCCACCCATTCCCTGAGGCCACAGTTCTACTTTTTGTCTGTATGAATTTCACTACTCTGAGGACTTTATAGAAGAGGGAAAATATGATATTTGTCCTTGTGTGTTGGTTTACTACACTTATTGTTATTAGGTGCTATTGAGTTGAGTCTGATTCATAGTGACCCTATGTATAACAGAATGAAATACTACCTGACACTGTGGCATGTACATAATCATTTCATGTTTAAATTCATCATTTCAGACACTGTGTCAATCCTTCTAGTTGAGGGTCTTCCTTTTTTTGTTGACCTGCCACTCTCCCAAACATGATGCCCTTCTCCAGGGATTGGTCCTTCCTGACTACATGTCCAAACTGCATAAGACACAGTCTAGCCATCCTTGATTCCAAGGAGCACTCTAGTTGCACTTCCTCTAGGACAGATCTGCTGGTTCTTTTGGCAGGCCATGATATATTCAATATTTCATCCAGCTTTCACAAGCATATGATGCATCTGAAAATACCATGACATGACTCAGGCTCACCTTCATCTTCAATGTGATGTCTTGACTTTGCAACACTTTAAGGATGTCTTTTGTAAGAGCTTTTCCCGAAACAATGCATCTTTTGATTTCTTGACTGCTGCTTTCATGGGTGTTGATTGTAGATTACTACACTTAGCTACTTATTTATAAGCCATTTGTGGTCAAAATTCATCCATGTTATATGTGTCAGAAATTCATTCTCTTTTGAAACTAAATGATATTCCATTGTATTATGCATTTAGGATATTTTCCATATATGTTAACATATTGTATGATAGAAATGGCATGACTTGCTTCAAGGTTATATAATTTTGTAATTTTTTTGTGTGTCTACTACTGAACCGCAACACTTCACACCCCTTTGAAGGATACACATTTTCACCTATATTGACATTACAGCAGATCTCTGATTCCTACATCCTTGCCAACAGTCTGTTGGCTTTCCAAAATTTGCCAGTCTGATAAATTAAAAAATGGCTTCACAAGTCTCTTATTATGAAGGAGAGTTAGAATTACATTTCAGATGGGAGTGGGAACTTTCAAATACCAAATATATGCTAAATATTATAGAATATTTAAAGAAAGTAAGAGTTCAGTAAATATTTCTAAAATTCATCATAGAGAGTAAAGATTTTAAATCTCCCCCACACACCTGGCACACATTCTGCAGGCTGACTTGGTATTTCTGAACTTCATCCCCAAATTTCTGGCACAATTCCCAAGGCCTTCCCTTGAGTTCCTGACTTTCTACTTGGGGGCCTGTCATCAGATGGTCAGTATCTTCAGTATCTTCTCAGTAGGCACCCTCAGGATCCTTCTTTTGGATCACCAACAACTTCTAAGGGAGAGAGTTTCTGCTCCTTCTTCTGAAGGCACTATGTCTTGGTTTTGATTTCAGGCCAGAGAAAAACATGGTCACCCAGGTGGTTGGTACCTGAGCTGGAATTAGCTTTCAGATGAGAGGCAAGTGAGCTGGCAACAGCTTCTATCAGCCTATTGATCACTAGAGTTGATACTGCCAATTTGCTGATGAGGTGTTATCTTTCTGATTGCTCCTCCCTAATCTTTCCAAAGCTGTGCATCCAATCAAAGAGGACATTGGCTGAGATGCAAGGGCTTGGCAGAGTAATAGTGTCTTAGCTGCAATCATGGACAGCTCTGGCAGAATACTAATTTCATATATTGTGCTCCCCAAACTTGCTTGATAGTAAGAATTAATTAGGGTGTTTGTTAAACTCCTGTTTGCCAGCCTCCTCCCCTGGAGATTCTGTTTGAGTAGCTCACAGAGGGTGAACGATGTGCTTGAGTCTGTGACTGGTAAATGCAGAGCGAGAATCATGAAATTCCAAAATCCTACTCTTAACACTGCTTGATAACTATATACATTTGGGGAAAATCACTAAAAAATGCTGACTGCCATTTACAGAGGGTTTTATAGTTTATGAAATAATGTCACACATAATATTTAATTCTTACAATCCTATGTTGTTTTTAGGTGCCATCAAGTTGGGCCCAACTCATAGTGACCCTATGTACAACAGAACGAAACACTCCCCAACATTGTGCCATACACGTGATCTTTTTATGTTTGATCCTGTTGTTGCAGCAACTGTGTTTCTCCTAATTTTGAGTCATGCCACATCAACAAAAGCAGCTCCAGGGGCTTTACGTCATTCCTGTCATTGACTCTAGGTAGAGTCATTTCTTGAATGACTTCCAGCCTGGGGGTACTCATTTTCCAGGCACTATATTTGACAATGCTACCCTACTATTCATAATGTTTTCAATGGCTAATTGCTTCAGGAGTGATCTGCTGGGTCCTTCTCCCTAGTCTGTCTTAGTCTGGAAGCTCAGCTGAAACCTGTCCACCAGGGTGGCCCTGCTGATATCTGAAACACCAGTAGCATGGGTTTCAGCATCACAGCAACACACAAGCCCCTACAGCATGACAAGCTGAAAGACACATGGGAGTACAACTTGGTTGTTGTTGTTGTTAGGTGCCGTGGAGTCGGTATCCGACTCATAGTGACCCTCATAGGGTTTTCAATGGCAGACTGTTTCGGGATTACCTTGGGAGTGGATTGGACCTCAGAGACTGCAGCGCAGCGCTCTACCAACTGAGCTAAATCCCAGCCCCATATGTTGTGTTGTTAGGTGCTGTCGAGTCAGTATCCGACTCATAGCAACCCTCATAGGGTTTTCAATGGCTGGCTGTTTCGGGATTGCCTTGGGAGTGGATTGCCAGGCCCTTCTCCCATTTTTGCTGTGCTGGGAATTGAACTCGGGACCTCAGAGACTGCAGCACAGCACTCTACCAACTGAGCTAACTCCCAGCCCACAACTTGGTAGATTTTATCAAATGTGTCCATTTTATAAAGGCTCAGAAAAGTCAAGTGAGTTGCCTAATGCAGGAGTTATGTATTCAAACACTGGCCACTATCAGTCAATTCAACCCATTTTTCAATCATTGATTAATTCATTCATCTATTTAGCAATTAAATATTCATTTATCCATCCATCTGGAAATTATATATTGCATATGGATGGCTAGGGATGGAGAAATGAACTGTATAATATCCTTGCCTTCAGTTTAAATTCTAGGAGGAAAAACAATAAGCACATAAAGAACAAATAAATAACTTTGGATTATGATATACAGTATGAACGCAATAAACCAGAATGACTTTAGATTATGATAAATGCTATAAATACAATCAAATAGGCATTTTGAGTAAAGGGGGCCACTTTGTCTAGGTCTGTCCAGTATGGTAGCCACTTGCCTTTCTGTATCTATGGAGCATTTGAAATGTGGCTAGTCCAAATTGAGATGTTATGTCTAAAATATACATTGGAAAAAAATTTAAATACAATACACATTGAATTTTAAAGACTTATGTCAAAAAAGAATGTAAGCTATCCCCATCTTGGTTTTTATATTGATTACATAAATGGTATTTTGGACATATTAGATTAAGTAAAATAGGTTAGTAAAGTCAGTTTTTCCTGTTTCCTTTTGCTTATTTTTAATGTGGCTACCAGAAAATTTAAAAGAGACAGTGGCTTGCATTTGTGACTTCTATCACCTGTCTTTCGGATGGCAGTAATCTAGTGTGACCAAGGAAAGCCTCACTGAAGAGGAGGGTTTGTGATTGTGAGAAGGATCTTAACTGTGTGAAGATCTGAGAGAAGAGTTCTCCAGGAAGAGGGAATTGCAGGAGAGATTGTTTGAATTCAAATTGTGAATCTTGTGCTTTACAGCAATAGGGAAGAGTGTTGCCTATGGTAAACCAGAGAGAGGATCCCACTAAAATCATTCAAATTCAAAATGCTTAAGCACTGTGAAGGACACCAAAGTGAGGGCCTGAGTCATTTCTGACTCTAACAGGTGTCAGCCTGGCTTTAACTCACATTGTCCCCCACACTTATGAGAAGTGAAAGTCTTGGACCAGGGAAAGCAGATCAGCCCATTGGCTCAGCCCAGCAGCCAGGTAACCACTGTCTTGTCAAGTTCCCTCATCTCCAATCACATGGTCAGAAAATGTTTGGATACTTTTTCCTTTAAATCCAAATGTCATGTTCTTTCCACTTAGTCCCTTTGAGAAGATGATGAAAATGCTGGCTAATTCCCCACCATTATTGCCACCTTCATCTACAACATACAAACATGAATGCTGCATTTAGTTTCAAGAGGCTCCCTCCAAAGCCTACCCTGGACCCAGGATTAAGAACTTCTTTTGGGCAGTTAGCTCCCTTCCCTGAACCAAAACTGTAATGAGGAGATGACTGCATCCATTCTCTTCAAGTCATTAAAACAGTGTGAGGATCAAATTCGACAGCTGTGAAAGTGCTGTAGAAATGTACGATATGGCTGTTATATTCGGCCAGGGCTTGAGAACCTATTATGGAAATGCTGGTGCCTTGGAGGGATTTTTGTTTTTAAAACTGAATATCTAATCAGAGATTTGGGCTGGGATTTAGCTCAGTTGGTAGAGTGTTGCGCTGCAGTCTCTGAGGACCTGAGTTCAATTCCCAGCACTGCAAAAATGGGAGAAGGGCCTGGCAATCTACTCCCAAGGCAATCCCGAAACAGTCAGCCATTGAAAACCCTATGAGGGTCCCTATGAGTCGGATACTGACTCGATGGCACCTAACAACAACAACAATAATCGGAGATTTACTGAGAAACAGAGGAATCCAAACAATTTTCAAACGATATAAATTTTGGAAATCTGTTTTAATCCAGTGTTTCTCTCAATTCTGGTTGTATATTAGAGTCACTTAGAGAAATTTTTTAAATTTCTGATGAAATAGCACAACTCATAAAGAAAAGAATGATCTGTCTAGAAAAAAATTTTTTGTGTGTGGTACTGGGGGTTGAACCCAGGGCCTCGCGTCAGCATGCTTTGTAAGTGCTGGACCACTGAGTTGCGTCCCCAGACCATTTGTGTTTTTTTTTGTTGTTGTTGTTGTTGTTGTTGTTTACTTTTTGAGACAGGGCCTTGCTAAATTATACAGACTGCCTCTGGTCTCGAACTTGCAATCCTCCTGCCTCTGCCTCCCAAGCTGCTGGGATTACAGGCGTGTGCCACTGGGATTACAGTGTGCCCAGCACACTGTCTAGAAAATTTACATATCACTTTGACCTAGAAATCCCACTTTGAGGACTCAATATCAAAGATACCATGGTAAACTCCCCAAAGAGGTATGTATCTGGGTTTTCATTGCACATTGCTTATAACAGCAAAAGCCTGCAAACAACCCAGATATCCAGAAATGAAAAATTAATTTGCACAAGATGGATCCCATGCAGGCTATTCCCCCAGAAAAGGAGGGGGTCTTTTGTAAATGTCCCTGGAAACCATCACAGCCTTGTGCTTAAGGCAGCAGCCCCCTCGCCCTGATGATGTCAAGGCTGTGGCAGGAACTTCCTCAACTCTAAACATTCACATGGAGCATCCTGCTGCCAGCCTCCTGCCTCCAACAGCATGGCTGTCCATGGAGTCTGGTGTTCACTGCTGCTTAGGATGGACAGTGGAAGACCCACCCTGTGCCTGTGAGTTTTTCCTGGGGAATTCTGTGCTAACTAATTAGCTACTTGGCCATTTGCCCATTTTTGCAGTCAACTGGTGTAGTAGCTGGGCATCTGGCCAGACAGCCACCATATCTTTCTAGAAGATAATCAACAGATCAAAGATCAAAGTCACACTGGAGGATGGACAAATTCCCTAGGTATAGCACTGCCAACTGTAAGGATGGCTGCTTACTAATTGTTCCTGGGGACCCCATGGAGTCCTCAAAACTTCAGGGGCAAGAGCTCCTGGAATAGGACCCTTTCATTGTTAATAATGACCTGGCAAGAGTTTCCCAGGAGGGGCACCTTCACTGGCCAGAAAGCTGAACCAGCAACCCTGGCAAAGGTACAATCACCCTGCAGTCACTGGAGAATATGCACCCTCAACCCAGACACATAGTGCTCGAGACAGAGGCTGAAACCTTCAAAACCTCTCTTCTAGCTATTTTCAAGTATATATTATTACTGACTGCCTGCAGCCCTAGCCCTGTGGCATCTGATCCTGTCAGATCGGAACCTAAGCAGGGTCAGACCTGGTTAGTACTTGGATGGGAGATCACCTGGCTGAATAATATTCTGTTGTGCATACACAGCACATTTTCTATATCCCTTTATCCACTGATAGAATACCAGATACTGTAGGCTTGGGAGAAGGACCTGGCAGCCCACTCCCAAAAAACAATTAGCCACTGAAAGCTCTATGAATAGCAGAGAAGCACTAATAATACTGTTTCGCCTGTTGTACATAGGGTCGCTGTGAGTTGGACACTGACTCAACTGTACCTCACAACAACATTATTACAGTGCAATAGAACTCCAGAACTTATTCCTCCTATCTAACTGTAACTTTGTACCCACAGATTTGTACAATTATTATGCCAATTAAAAAAATGTAGCAAGGTGTTAGGCCAAGGCACAGAGCATGCTGAAGATTAGGACAAGGAGGATCCCAAAATTATACTCCTTGCCTTTAGAATAAAATAGTAAAATAGGTAAGATGAAGCTAATAGACCTAATTATATTTTGCATTGACCCATTATTTTATTTATTAGTTGGGACTTTTCTTCATCTACTCCTGGTGTATCTTGAGTGTTCATACAAAAAAAGTGGGAAAATCCCAAAATCAATCACATATCTCCTGCTCTAGACCTGGGAATCCATCTCTCTAAGAAGTTTTGGTTCTTTTCAATGAGAAACATTGTTTAGAAACTACAATCTCGGCTTAAGGGGACCCATTGCTTTTGAGGTGGTTATTTTGTACATGTCTTTTCTGTGAGAGGAGTTAGGAAATATGCGAGCTTTTTCTTATCTCTGAAAATATCACTTAATCTTCTCACATATTTTCTTAAGTATTATTTATTTTTAATTGACACAATAATTACACATATTTATGATACAGTGTGATATTTCTATATATGTAATACGTAATGACACTTAATCTTCTCACATATTTTCTTAAGTATTATTTATTTTTATTTATTATTTTATTTTATTTATATTATTTATTTTTAATTGACACAATAATTATATATATTTATGATACAGTGTGATATTTCTATATATATATGTAACATGTAATGATGGGATCAGGGTAACTAGCATATGTATCACTTCAAACATTCGGTATTTATTTTGGAACAGTCAAACTGTTTTGAAATGAACAATTAAATGTCACCAACCATAGTTATCCTCCTGTGCTATAGAAGATTAGAAGTGATTCCTCCTATTCAACACTTGTGTGCCCATTAACTATCCTCTCTCCTTCTTTCTTCCTCTACATCCTCCCTGGCCTCTGGTAACTACCACTCTCCTCACTACTTCTAAGTGATCAACTGTTTTAGCTCCCATATATAAGTGAGAACATGCAGTATTTGCCTTTCTAGGCTTTATTTCTACTTAACATGTCCTCTAGTTCCATTCATGTTGCCTCAAATACCACATTTCATTCTCTTTATGGCTGAATAGTATTCTGTTGTGTGTACATAGCACATTTTCTATATCCCTTTATCCACTGATAGACACCTCACTCAATTCTGTATCTTGGCTATTGTGAATAATGCTTAAATATTGGAATGCAAATGTCTCTTCAACATAAGCAATATGGATTTCTTTTTATTTTCTATATTTTTCCTTTCTTTTCTTTTTTGAGATAGGATCTCACTAAGTTGTGCAGGCTACTTCTGTCCTTGAACTTGTGATCTTCTTGTCTTAGCTTCTTGAGTATCTGGGATTACAGGTATGTACCATGGCACCTGGAGGCAATATGTATTTTTTAAAGGAAAAAATACATCCAGATTTCATTCTGATGTGTCTTATTCACACTTAAGGCTAAAGAGGTTTTATTTACTGTTACAGTATGGATCTAAATGTCCCCTAAAGGTCCATGTGTTTGAACATTGGGTCCCCAGCTAGGGCACTGTCCTGTGAATTTATGGAAATCTAGGGAGTGAGATTCTAGCTTTGCAGAGGTGACTCTCTGGGGATGGGCCTTTGGAAGACATTACCTGGAGCCCTGGCTCTGGGTGCTCTCTGCCTCCTGCCTTGCCATGTGATGAGTCTCCTGCCACAGGCCAAACCACCTGCTTGATGCCTGCCCTGCCATCATGCCTTCCCCCCTCTGCAGACTAAATCCTGTAATTATAAGTCCCTAATTATTATTTTTCTCCCATAAGATTGCTTCAGTTGGTTTTTCTGCTATGCTAGTGACAACTAATACATTTGCCTATTTTGATTTTATGTTTATAGCTCTTTTGTTCTACTGCTAAAAATCTTAGATCCATATGACATTAATACAATCATCAATTTGCTCTACCTCAAATCCTATCCTGGGGATTCTCATTCAACAGGCCTGGAGTAGGGCTGGGCAGTAGGGCATTTTTAAAGCTCCAGGTGCTTCTTGAGTGCAGTCAGCATTGAGAACCGCCATTCTAGCTGAATTTATTAAGGACATAAGCAGTGTCTTGGTCATTTTTACATCCCAAGCACATACAACAATACTCTACATGTACTACAAGTCTCAATGAAATTGAATGTTTATCCCAAGGACTTGGGAAATGGAGATAGATAATTGTAGATTCAAGGCCAGAGGCAGCCTGAATAACTTAGTGAGATGCCATCTCAAAATAGAAAATAAAAAATGGGCTGGGTGTGCAGCCTAGTTGTAGAGCACTTGCAGAGTACATGCAAAGACTTGGGTTCAACCTCCAATATTTAATGACATTATAAAGACAGCATTCTTGATTTTTGTATGACTCAGGAAGAATGAGGAGGAGAATGAAGAAAAATTATGACCTCCAAGTGAAGACCAGATTAACCAGACTGAGAATCTGCAGCCTGCATGAAGATTCTCTGCACATACATCCCCACTTACTCTGCCTCCCCAACCTCCTTCTCTAATCAAACAGAGAATTTTCATCATTTCAAGTCCACTCCATTTGTCCATAATGGGAGAAGGATGTAGCAATCCACTCCTGAAGAAATACCCAAAACAATCCGTCATTGAAAACCCTATGAGGGTCAGATCTGACTCCATAGCACCTAAAAACAACAACAATTCATCCTCCAGACAGATAAATTACAACAAATCAGATAAATTACAACAAACAAATCTTCCAGGTATAAAAGGCATAGGTAATAGGTAAGTGAAAAGGAGTTCTAAAATTATTAACCCACTCTCTTCCTAGGGTCAAAGATACCAAGATTGTTAATGAAAAAAATTCTTTCTTAACTGGCCCATCAATCTGCCATTTTTTGTAGAACTAGACAGAAGTGCAAGAATTGTGGTGCCAGGCTTCAGTTGACAGAAGGGTTTGCATAGAACTGGTATCTCCTTCACTTATTACCTATCTGTTAATGGCTACACCTGCCCATCACTGAGCATCTTGGAAGGACAACACAATGCCAGGCAACTGATGACTACTAGCAGGAACATCTGGGTCTGGGTCCCTTCTTTTACAGACATTTATAGCTAGCTGCCTACTGGGCATCCCAAACCATCTGAATCTCAACCAAAAGTGACTTCATCATTTTCTCCACCAAATCTTCACCTTCTCTTATGTTTTCTAGCTCTAAGATAGCACCTGCACACCCCTAATCTAGAAACCTGTAAGTTACCCTTGCTCCTTGCTCTTTCTTAAACTGGACATCTGGTCAACTGCTAGGTTCTTATGGTTTTATTGTCTATACATCCCCCAACTTCATCCTTGTCTTTGCCTTAGTTCAAGTTGATAGCACCCTAGCATCCCACCTGATCTCAGAAGCTAAGCAGGGTTGGCCTGGTTAGTCCTTAGATGGGAGACCCTCTGGGAATATCAGGTGTGGCAGATGAGGGAGAAGGACCTGGCAACCCACTCCTGAAACTATCTGCTATTGAAAACCCTATGAATAACAAAGAAACACTGACAGTAGTGCCTGCTGTCAGTAGTGCCTGGCATGGTGTTGGAGACTGTTTGGCTCTGTTGTACATAGGGTCACTATGAGTCAGACCGGACTTGACAACACCTAACAACTACAGTAGATATCTCCATAAATCCATACTATTACCAGAATAATCTCCCTAAAACCATATGTCCATGTTATTGGATGTATTTCAGGGATGGCTTTCTTGCATGGAGCCATTTGTGAGTTTCCTTAATTTCCTAAATTAAGTCTAAACTCCTTAACTGGGTATGCAAGGTCCTCTCTAATATGGCCTTTGCCTACATAGTCTTGAATTATTTACCATTCTTTAATAAGTATTATGAGATAAGAAAAACATACATACCGGCTATTATGTAGGGCTGTGCTAGACACTAAATTATCTAGGTTTAAATAAAGTAATCTCTGTCCCCAACATAATCCAGACCCAATAAAAATTTATGAGGTGTGATTAAACTTCAAGAGACAAGGTAGAAAGGGGATTTTATATTTTAGGATTCCTTTTCCATCTCTTTACTCCACAAAGATTTACTAAGAATCTATCATTTGTCAGATTCTTGCTAAAGCCTTATTACAAGATCAGGGTTATTTCCTTCATAAAGCTTGCAAACTACTGGAGAAGAAAGCAGTATGGTTTGTAGGATGGAAATCAGGAGATTAAAATGGAGGACTCAGAGAATAAAAAGTCAGATAGCTGAAAGAACAATAATGAGAGAAGCCAGGGAAAAGGATAACTATGGAGTCAATAAGGAATCATACTAGATAAAAATGGGAATAGGAAGGGCACTGCTACATTTAACAGTGTAAAGACATAGGTATAAGGTCTCAAAAATTAAGTTGACTTTTGGATTCTGACTTGTTCACTGTGGTAGATAATCATGTAGGATATCTGCATTCCCAAAGATCATTACTATAATATATATACTACCTACAAGTCTTTTTTCTCTTTTCACTTTTCCTTTACTCTTTTGTCATTCTTTCCTAATATATATTTCAAAGATTATTCTTGTTCTCAAGTTCACGTTTAAAAATTGTTTTTAAGATAACTATTTTCTCTTACAACACAGATGCTTACATTTTGTATGACCACCCGGGAAAGACTCATACAATCTATCATAAGTGCATTATCCATATTTAGGATTATTACAAATTGGAAATTCAAATAGATTCTAAATTAATCTTTAAAATCTCTGCTAAAATTTTAAGCAGCTTAAATAACACTGCTTGACCTGGATCTTAATTGGTTTAGCATTAACTACTTTGCTGTACATTTTGGATGTATGTAATGTGTATCAAAGGAGCAATTGCAAGTTTAAAAAGAGGGAGTAGATGGCTGGCAATAAGAGTATTTTTAAACTTTATTTAAAAACATTTCCTTATCTGTGGTCTTAACCCAACTTTCAACATTTCTATCTTTGCTAACTAACTTTTGGACTAGGTATGAGAGGTATACTGAAACATTAAAATGTTTTCAATGATTTTCATATTTTGTGTTTAATATCAGTATGCTACCAGCTAAAATTGACTATGAATCATTTAAAGGTATTTCACTGAGAAAGCAGGAAGTTGGAAGTAAAACCCACAGCACATTCCCATACTCCCCTCAAAAGTTCAGTGCCCTTCAGCTGCTTCATTCTGCACTACTAAGTTTTCCTTATCTGTTTTCCTAGGTTTCAACTATCATCCCTCTACTTTTCCCTGAAACCACAGAGCAGCTTAACTTTCACATGTGAGCAAAATCTAGAGTTTGGCCACAGTTTTTTAGTTGTGGAAGTTAAAGTCATGACTAGCTTAATATAGAAATCTTTAAATATTTCCGAGGAGAGTGAATTGTTATTTCTAAGTATTTTGATACTTCAAGTTTTTTGTAGATATAGATAAACTGAGCTAACAATTATATAGATATGCAAAGGACAAAGAAAAACAAAAACAATATTGAAAGAAGAAATAAAGGAATTACACTACCTGACTTTGAGTCTTATTATAGAGCCACAGTAATCTCAATAGTGCAATAATAGTGAAAAGATAGACAATAAACTCAATAGGACAGAACAGAATCCAAACATAGGACTACATATATACTAAGTCAAATGATTTTCAACAAGACCACTAAAGCAATTCAATGAAGAAAGGAAAATCTTTTCAGTATATGATATTGAAATAAATAGGTACCTAAATTGGAAGTGGGGACCCTAACCTCTATCTCAAACTATATTCAAAAGATACTTCAGGATGTATCGTAAACACAAATATAAGAACTAAAACTATATAGATTCTAGAAGAAAATATAAAAGAGTATCTTTACAGACTTGAGTACAGTAAATGGATGGATTTTGCATACTTGAGATGAAAATATCTGAGTCAGTAACTTAAAGGAGGAAAGGTTGGTTTTGGCTCATCGTATCAGAGGGTTCAGTACATGGCTTCTCAGTTCCATGTGCTTGGACAGAGCATCATGGGGGTGGAGCATCTGGCAGAGGATGTTCTTTGCCTCATGGCAGACAGGAAGTAGAGAGACAAAAGGGGACTGGAGATTGGATATAACCTTCAAAGTCACACCCCCAGGACCTACTTCCTCCAGCTAGGCCCCATCTCTTAAAGTCTCTAGAATCTCCCAAAACAACACTACCAGCTGGGTACCAGGCATTCAACACACAGACCTGTGGGCAACATTTCCTACTGAAACCATAACAGAAAGTCATTTTTTTTTTTTAGAGAGAGAACACAAAGTATTAATGATAAAAGGAAATAATAAATTGCGATTTCATAAAAATTCAAATCTTTTGCACATCAAATAATACCAGATTAATAGATGGCCCAAAATCCAGGAGAAAGAACTCATAATGTATAAATCTAACAAAACTTTTTAACCAAACCATATTTTTAAATTCCTATAATACAATAGGGAGAAGGACATGGAAATCCACTCCCAAGGCAATTCTGAAACAATCAGCGATTGAAAACCTTATGAGGGTGGCTATGAGTCAGACACCCCTCGACAGCACCTAACAACAACAACATAATACAATAAGGGCTAGGGTTAGCTCAGTTGGTAGAATGCCACTCTGAGGTGTCTAAGGCCTTGGTTCAATCCCCAGCAACAAAAAAACAAGAGAAGGGTGTGGCAGCCCAGTCCTTAAACAATCCTGAAACAATCAGCCTTCAAAAACCCCATGAGGGTCACTATGAGACAGACACGACTTGACGGCACCTAGCAATAACAAGTATAAAGAAGACAACACAGTTTTTTTAAATGGGCAAAAGATATGAACAGACACTTCACAAAAAGGATATATTAATGTCCAATGAGTACATGAAAAGGTGCTCAAGATCATTAGTTGTTAGAGAAATCCAAATTAAAACTAAAGTAAGATATTATTGCAAACCCATTTCAATGGTTAGAAATTAAAAGACAGAAAACACCAAATGTTACCAAGCATGTGAAGCAAACAGCTTTCATCCTTGCTGGTGAGAATGTAAAATGGTAGAACCACTTTTTAAAGAGTTAAACATACATCTATCATATGACTCAGCAATCTCAGTTCTAGTGTTTATCCAAAAGAAATGAACACATTCATCCACTAAAAGCCTTGTGCGAGAATGCTTGTAGCAGCTTTAGTCATTATAGCTCCAAAACAGGAAACAGTCCAGGTGTCATTCAATAGTGGAGAAAAATAAACTGTGGTACATTCAGATGTTTTTGTTAGGTGCAGGGGAGTCAGGTCCTACTCACAGAGACTCTCATACCATTTTCCATGGCTGATTGTTTTGGGATTGCTTCAGGAGTGGATTACCATGTCCTCCTCCCATAGTAGGATAATAGAATATAATTCAATAATAAAAAGGCACAAACTATTGATACATGCAAAACCATGAATGAATTTCAAAGGCTCTACACTGAGTGAAAGAAGGTAGACATAAGAGTCCATACATCTTGACTCGAGCTATATGAAGTTCTGCAGAAAAAACACTTGTGATAAAGTCAGAACAGTGATTGTTTCTAGAAGTGGCCAAACATGACTAAACTTTCTGGATGATGAAAATATACCTGTATCTTTTAAAATATATAGTTTAATGTATTTTAATAGCAAACTTACAGGAACAGCAAAACAAAACAAAAACTAAACAAAAACCATGTAACCGGCATGTGGGACAATTCAGAAAAGAGTAGTGAATGGATGGGATCTACTGTCTGATAAGAAAGCTACAAGCCCCATTTAGTTGCCCTCAATGAGAAATTTATTTGTCTTACTTTATTTTTCTTTTCTTCTTTAGTTCATAATGTTCTGTAAAATGTGTAAGGTGATGAATGTGTAAACAAAACTGATTTAATAGTTGAAAAAGAATGTAGCAAATGACTTACTACTCTGCACCCCACCACTTATAAATACAAATAAATAAATAAATAAAACTTACCTGTTATTTAAAAATCCAAAGAGCTAGCATTGTCCAGAAAGTTTTCTTTTTCTTTTTTATCTTTTTTGTTCTGTTTGTTTTAAATTTTTTTTAACTTTTATTTATTTATTTTCATTGTCCAGAAATTTTTAACTGGTTTATTTATAATTCTTATAAGATTGAACTGCAGAAACTTGTTCACTGAAGCATTTTGACTTGCATTAATGCTCTACATCCTTGAATTTACATTAAATATTCACCCACATAATAAAAATGAGAAATATGACAATACTTGCTTTTCCCTTATTTTTCCACTTGCAATCACATATTTAGGTACTTTTTGACCCCATGGGGAAAAAAATTACCCAGTGTCCACAGCTCTCAATAAATAGAAGAGTTTTTCTTTTTAGAATGAACTGATTCCCACAATAGTGGATTCTTAAGCCTGTTCTCCATGTTTGTGGCATGCTAGCCAAACACCCCTTGGTATAACTGTTACATGTTTCAATGGGTAGCACACAGTTTTGATGTCTTCAAAAAGGCCAACCAAACCAGGTACCACAGTGCATTCCTGTAATCCCAGCTACTCAGGAGCCAGAGGCAGAATTGTGAGTTTAAGGACAGAGCCAGCCTTTGCAACTGAGTGAGACCGTGTCTCAAAATAATGCCAGCAGCACTGTGGCATCTAATCCTGTCAGATCTTGGAAACTAAGCAGGGTCCAGTCTGGTTAGTACTTGGATGGGAGGCCACCTGGGAATACCAGATACTGTAGACTTGGGAGAAGGACCCAGCAACCCACTCCCCCAAATCAATCTGCCATTGAAAACCCTATGAATAGCAGAGAAGCACTGACAATAGTGTTTCGCCTGTTGTACGTAGGATTGCTGAGTCAGACACTGACTTGATGGCACCTACCAACAACAATTTCAAAGTAAAAAATAAAAAAGCAGCTGAGGGTGCATCTCAGTGGTGGATCACTTGCCTAGCATGCATAAAGCCCTGGTTCAACTCCCCAGTACTGGAAAAAAAATGTCCATCTATATAGGCCTGGCTTGCCTCCTGTGAAGTACCAAGAGCTGTACTCTGAAGCCTAGATCTGTTTGAAAGCTTGAGCAAATGCTTGCACCTAACACCATAAAGAGAAGTTGTGAATCAGAAGTTCAGTGGACTTATGATTATATCTAATTTAACCATAGCCCACAGTACCTCTAAAGATGAAGTTTCTTCTCCCCTCCAGTGCCGGGCACTTTCTTGGCAAGCAACTTTTGTAGCCAGTTACTTCCTGAGTGGTTTAGCTCTGGTCAATTTCCTGACAGTTGGTATAGTCCCAAGGTTCCACCACAAATTCAAGAGATGGACAGCCAAGAATGTTTGTGAGTTTCTGCCAAGAGCTGCTAAGGCTCTCTCCTAGCTTCTTTATATCTAAACTTTATTTCTTAGTAACAAATTATAGAACAGAAAAAAATGTATGAACTTTTTTAACCTGGTCATTGTTTCTCTAATCTCTTCCTCTTAACAATCGGAGGTAAGATTAGGGCAGGGAAGACTCTCTGGACATTGCTTCTAAATCCCAAGAGATAATTGATAAGTGGCTTTCCAGGAGCCAGGACATCAATTAGTGTTTTCGGAAACTCATTTTACTGCATGCACCAGCAAGCCTTTGTAATATTTAACAAAGGACACAGTGAAGGTGGGCATCTTGGCCTTTCCAGGCAGCGTAGCCTCTCTTGATGGCTTCTCCACGACTGTGCCTTTCTTAGGTTGTCTCTCTGCTTATGAGAGATCATACCAGTCATCAGCAATCAGCCTTCCTGAGAGCCAAACAGGGTGAAGGGAGATAAGTTCAATGTAATATATTTGAGGGTGCAGCATTTAGAGGTAACACCTGCTGGCCTCTCTACGACTGTGCCTGTCTTAGATTGTCTCTCTGCTTATGAGAGATCTTACCCATCATCAGCAATCAACCTTCCTGAGAGCCAAACAAGGTGAAGGGAGATATATTCATTGTAACATATTTGGGGGTTCATCATTTAGAGGTGCCAAGTTGGCTTTATGCAAGCCATGGTAACATAAGCTCCTTATTCACTCCCTTCTCCTCTGATTGAAGCAGAAGAGCTGGGGGAAGCACCAGTATTAAAGGAGGATGTGAGGGCTATGACCACTACATCTGTATCTGGACGGGGTGTTAGTTACATGGATATATGCTGTGACAGTCTTGATTGTCAACTTGATGAGATTGAGAAATGTTGAGGACATTAGTAAAGTACATCTCTGGGAATGTCTGTGGATATTTCCAGAGACAGGTCTTAAGGGCTCTGACTTAATGGACTCATAACATAATGGCATTTTTGGGAGGTGGTAAAAAGTAGGTGGGACCTAGGTGAAGGAAGTCAGGGCTAAATCTTGCCCTGGTCCCCTTCCTTATTCCCCTTTTCTCTGCTTCCTGGCCACCATCATGTGAATGGCTTTGTTCTATTATGCCCTTCCCGCCATGATGGATGGAACCCTCTGACACTGGAAGCCAAAATAAATCTTTTCTCCTTTAAGCTGCTTTTCTCAGGTATTTTCCCACAGTGCCACCTGACAAATACATGTACCTTTACTAAAACTGGTTCAACTCTACACTTAAGATCTATGAATTTCACTCCTTGAATTATATCTTGATTTAAAAAGAAATTTATCATGCATTCTCTAGCTCTTTTATCCTTTGTTGTTGTTGTTAGGTGCCATCGAGTTGGTATCCAACTGATAGTGACCCTCATAGGGTTTTCAATGGCTGTTTTGGGATTGCCTTGGGAGTGGATTGCCAGGCCCTTCTCCCATTTTTGCGGTGCTGGGAATTGAACTTAGGACATCAGAGACTGCAGCACAGCACTCTACCAACTGAGCTAAATCCCAGCCCCTCTTTTATCCTTACATTTTCAATAAATAGTACATTAAGTTTTGAAGTCTATTCCTACATACATTTGTCTCTTTAGCTTTTTGGTAATATGAATACCTTATGAAAAAATAGGGTTACTGGGTACTAATCATAAACCAAACCAGACAGGCTTCTTTGAGCTCTATTTTTTGATTATGCCCCAATCTTTGCCTATAGGAAGATTTGAGCCAATAATAATATAGTATGGAATAGTTTATGGCTGCATCCCTAGGATGATCATGGCTCTCTTCCAAGTGCCTGTCTAAGAAAACTCAAGATTGCAAAAACAATTTACTGCCTGTTCCAGCCAACACCTAAAGATGGTCTCCCTGTCTCCATAAAAGGACAAGAATTGAACCTCCATAGGAACCAGTTAGCAAACCCTATTGCATTTCACAGGGACAAACCCTCCTTTCCTATTCTATTGTCTACTTCTATAAGTGACTACTTTAGATGCCTCAGTAAGAGGAAACATGCAGTCAGGTGTGGTGGTGAACATCTGTAATCCCAGCGACTCAGGAGGCTGAGGTAGGAGGACCTCGAGTTTGAGGCCAGAGGCAGCCTGTGTAACTTAACGAGGCCCTGTCTCAAGATAAAAAACTTAAAAAGTGGCTGGGGGGTGCAGCTGAGTGGTAGAGCACTTGCAAAGTATGCATTATGCACAAGACCTTGGGTTCATCCCCTTACTACTACAAAAGAAACAGAGAAAGGAAGGAAGGAAGGAAGGAAGGAGATATAGAGAAAGAAAGAAAGAGAAAGAAAGGAAGAGAGAGGGGGGGGGGAAGGAAGTGGGGAGCGAAGGAAGAAAGGAAGGGAAAATTTTCTTTGGTCCTTATCCTCTGATTTCTCTCCTCACAGTATTCACGCTAACAATATATTTCAACAGGTTTTTTAGTCCCCCTAAAGAACTTTTTAAAGCATGTATAAGCATATATGATATCATCTTTTTTTCTGTCACAATTAGAATCATAACATATAGACCATGTGTAATCTATTCTTTTTTAAATTTTATTTTTTAAAATTTGTCTTAAATACATTCCCATGTCAGAACATAAATGCCTCATTCTTTTTCAACCACTGGGTAGAATTCTCTTGTTTGAATTCTCTAACTTATCTAAACAGATTGTTTTCAGTTTTTTGTTAACAAGGCTTCACACAGCAGGTGCCTGCAGTTCAAGGATCACTATAGCCCCCAGGGCTACCTCACTCACAGGGCATCTGAGGACACCAGCTTAGTGGCTGCACACTAACCTGCCCCGCTGAGACTGATGGCTCCTAACTGGAAGTACCTTTGTCCATCTGGCTTCTCCACTGATTTCTAAGTTATAATTTCTCAGAGTCCTCCCACTGTAGAGCCACTGCTAAGATTAGCCAGAGTGTCCTCTGCTGTCAGGAGTGATATGAACACACCCAAGGCAAACGCATTCTAGTCTGCACTGAGCACAGACCTGTCTGCCTTCTCAGAGCCTACTACCACCTCCTGATCTCTTTCTCCAGGTGGAAACCCACCACGAGATTGGCCTCTGCTTTTAGACTGGAAGCACCACACTCTGGAGCGTGGAATTCGAATTCTTGAGGAGCCAGGCAACACAATTCCAAAGTACAAGGGAGTGCCACTGGGTAAATCTTGATCAACAAGAAATCAAAGATCAGTGGCAACCAGGAAAAAAACTCTCAGTTTTGAAAATTCTTTTTTTTAATTGGAAAATTTCAATGTACACCTTAATGTGACTCATTCTGACATGCTTTTCATTGTGACATTTCCATATATGCATTTTGTTGTACGTTATTCATATAGGTTCCCCCTTACCCTCTTGTACGCTTCCTCCCTCCGTTCCCCCCCTCATCAAAGACTTCTCTACCATTTACTTGTCTTTCTATGGTAATATTTTTCTAGATATCCCTGGGTTCCAGTTCTGTTTAAGATAGAAACTTTTTCTGTAGTAAACTTTCTTTTTACCTTGTCAGAACTATTACATGCATTTTCTAGACCATCTATAATACTATCATTCTTACCTTTTTTTTTCTTTTATTATGATCTGACCTTTGTATAGGATTTTTTCCTTCTCATAATTTTGATTCAGCTCCCACATATGAGAACATGTGGTGTTTCTCTTTCTGAGCTTGTGTTCGTTCACTTAAAATAATTTTCTCTAATTCCATCCATTTTGCTGTGAATGGCCTTATTTCATTTTTTTTTTATTGCTGAGCAGTATTCCATTGTGTATATGTACCATAGTTTTTTTATCCATTCTTCTGTTGAAGGGCACTTTGGTTGATTCCATATCCTTGCTATTGTGAAAAGTGCTGCATTGAACATGGAGATGCAGGTGTCTCTGTGGTATGATGACCCATCTTCCTTTGGGTAAATTCCCAATAGTGTTATAGCTGGGTCATATGGTAGATCTATTTTTAGTTTTTTAAGATACCTCCGTATTGATTTCCACAGTGGTTGGACCAATTTACAGCTCCACCAGCAGCATAAGAGTGTTCCCTTTTCTCTGCAACCTCGTCAGCATTTGTTGTTGTTTTATTGATCTTGGCCATTCTTACTGGTGTAAGGTGAAATCTCAGAGTTGTTTTAATTTGCATTTCCCTAATGGCTGGGGATGTTGAGCATTTTTTCATGTATTTCATGGCTTTATGGACCTCTTCATTTGAGAACTGTCTACTCAGTTCCTTTGCCCATTTGTGTATTGGGTTATTTGTTTTTGGGGAGTTTTTTTGAATTCTTTATAAATTCTAGTAATTAGACCTTTGATGTATAGGAAGCAAAGATTTTTTTCACATTCTATGGGAGTTTCCTTGACTCTGTTAATTGTTTCTTTTGCTGTGCAGAAGCTTTTTAATTTCATGTAATCCCATTTATCTATTGTTGCAATTTCTTGAGCAATTGGAGTCCAATTAAGGAAATACTTTCCTATGCCTATATGATGAAGTGTATTGTCTATCTTGTCTTCCATAAGTTTTAAAGTTTCTGGTTTTATGTTGAGGCCTTTTATCCATTTTGAGTTAACTCTCATGCATATTGAGAGATATGGGTCAGTTTTCATTTTCTGCATGCAAATGACCATGTTTCCCAGCACCATTTATTGAAAAGGCTATCCTTTTTCCAGTTTACTTGCTTTGCTCCTTTGTCGAAAATAAGGTAGCTATGGGTGTGTTGAGGTATTTCTGGGTCTTCTATTCTGTTCCAGATGTCTTCAGGCCTATTTTTGTGCCAGTACCAAGCTGCCCTCAAGTATAGCTTGAAGTCAGGGATTGTGATTCCAGCTGCACTCGTTTTGCAGCTTAAGAGTGTTTTGGCTATATGTGGTCTTTTGTGGTTCCATATGAATTTTTGGATCATTTTTTCTATTTCTCTAATACCTTGGAATCAGTCTAACCAAAGACCCTTCAGATCCCTACAAGGAAAATTTCAAAATATTAAAGAAAGAAACAGCAGAGGACACTGAAAAATGGAATGACCTTCCCTACTCCTGGATAGGGAGAATTAATATAGTAAAAATGGCTATCCTACCAAAAGCAATCTATAGAGTTAAGTTTTGAAAATTCTCAGAAAACCAGGAGAAAATGGCAGTTCCCCAAACCCCCATGGACTTCTCAGACATGCAGTTCTTTGTAATTACTCCAGAGAAATTCTGCATCCTGGGTAAAATGCCCACCCAGCCACCTGCTGAGTCTTTGCAGTTCATTATGAAACAGTCACAGTGAGGGCCCACCCCATTGGTTCTCAATTATCTCTACCCTATTTCTCTTTACTGTTCACCCCCAAATCCTTGGACTTACATGTTCCACATAAAGCATCAGTACTTTACTTTTGCCTCAGATTCTACTTTCTGGAGGACCTAGGCTTGGAAACACTTTATCATTTTTCTTTTTTCCCCCCAGTAATCTTATTTTATTAGTAATTTTCCAAGTACAACTTAATGAGTTTCATTATGACATTTACATACACGCATTTCATTGTATGCCTGCAGCTGTAGCCCTGTGGCATCCGCTCCCGTCAGATCTCAAAAGCTAAGCAGGGTCGGGCCTGGTTAGTACCTGGATGGGAAACTGCCTGGGAACACCAGAAGCTGTAGGCTTGGGAGAAGGACCTGGCAACCCCCTCCCAAAAAAGCAATCTGCCATTGAAAACCCTATGAACAGCAGAGAAGCACTGACAATAGTGTTTCGCCTGTTCTACTCAGGGTTGTTATGAGTCAGATACCGACTTGATGGCACCTAACAACAACAACAACATACAGATTTACACTGTAGCAGCACAGACCTGCATTCCTGCCAGCAGTGTAATAGAGTTCCTTCCTCCCACATCCTCACCAGCATTTGTTGTTTTGTGGATGCTAGCCATTCTGACTGCGGTAAGACAGTATTTTAATGTAGTTTTGATTTGTGTTTTCCACATGGTTAAGGATGTTGAGGGCTGGGATTTGGCTCAGTGGGTAAAGTGCTGCACTGCAGTCTCTGAGGTCCCGAGTTCAATTCCCAGCACCGCAAAAATGGGAGAAGGACCTGGCAATCCACTCCCAAGGCAATCCCGAAATAGTCAGCCATTGAAAACCCTATGAGGGTCGCTATGAGTCGGATGCCGACTCGACGGCACCTAAAAACAACAACAACAAGGATGTTGAACATTTTTTCATATGATTGTTGGCCTTTTGTATTTATTCTTTCAAGAAGTCTCTGTTCAGTTGTTTTGCCGATTTTTTTGGTTGGATTCTTTGCTTTTTTGGTGTTTAATTTTTTGAACTTTTTAGATAGTCTAGCTATTAACTCTGTGTCTGATACATAGCTGGCAAACATTTTCTCCCATTCTGTGGGACACTTTATTCTTGCCTCAGGCTCTATTTTCTGGAGGACCCAGGTTTAGACACACTGTAAAAGGAAAAACAAGCCTCTTAATAAAACAACTGCCCTGTAAGATGGTTTATAAAAAGAAATAACCTCCCTATAAGCTGTTTTTATTTGTTTTGTTTTGTTTTTGAGACAGGATCTCACTAAGGTGCCAAGGCTGGCCTTGAAATCAGTATGTAGATCAGGCTGGTCTTGAACTTATGATCCTTTTGTCTCAGCCTCCCAAGCAGCTGGGATTACAGCCATGCACCACCATGGCTGGCTTAGTTTTTTGGAAGAATGCTTAGAAAGAGACAAAGTCGTCTGTGTGTGTGTGTGTGTGTGTGTGTGTGTGTGCGCGCACTTGCACAAAAGAGAGAGAGAGAAAGAGCGAGAGGAGAGAGCGAGAGGAGAGAGAGAGAGGAGGAGGAGAAGGAGAGAGAAAAAGGCAGAGATACTTTAATACGTTTTATCATTAAAATGTAATAAATGCTGGTCCTCATAGTTTAAGCAATAAAAATCAATGTTGTAAAGAACCTTATATAAACACACATGCCTTTTTTTATGATTGCATATGTGTAGTTATATACCAATTTAATTTTGTGCAGTCTGTGAATTACCTGGAGGATAATTTCTAAGAGTGCAATTATTAGGTCCATTTAATTTTATAGGTATCGCCAAATTGCTCTTTCAAAATTTCACAACTGCACATATAGTAAAACTGGAATGACACAGAGATTGGCATGGCCCCTGAGCAAGGATGACACACAAATTTGTGAGGGATATCATATTTTATACCCAATGGCAGCACCTAAAGTGCATTTCATGACCAAAATGTATCATCCTAATGTAGACAGGTGGGGAAGTATATGTTTAGATATTTTGAAAGATAAATGGTCCCCAGTGCAGCAGATCTGCACAGTTCTGCTATCGATCCAGGCTTTGTTAAGTGCTCCTAATCCAGATGATCCATTAGCAAATGATGTAGCTGAGCAGTAGAAGACCAATGAAGCCAAAGGCATAGAAACAGCTAGAGCATGGGTGAGGCCATATGCCATGATTAATATTTAAGTCAATCTGATCATCATCACTCTCCTGTCTTGTCAAGACTTCTTCCTTTTGTGTTTACATTTAATAGACTTAGTCTTAGAAACATTACAGAATAAAAGGCTAGACATCTTCAGTCCTTTGGTGATCCAATGCGCCTTAGCAAATTTATGTCTTGTCCTGATTCACTGTTGCAAAGCATGAGCAGAGGTATCATCTGGATTGTTGTGAAATGTATCAAAGCAGTGACTCACTGCTTTTATTCTCTTCCCCCACCATGGTTTAACTATAAAGCACTGTGAATGAAGGTAGTTGTCAGGGTTATCTGCAGGGAGGGGTATGGGGAGTTTTATTTAAATTTTATGAGCTCCTTTCCCTGACTTTTATGGGGATCTAATTGCTTTGGTTAAAAGCAGCTAACCAGTTCTTTAGAATACACTCTCTAGCCAAGTCTAACTTTATTTAGACATTGTAGATAGACAAGCTTGATTGTTTGAACCAAAATGGGAACATTAAACACACATCACAGCCCTCACTAATAACATTGTGACTTTGCTGTCAAGTGTAGATACCCTCTTCACCAAAGGCTTGTGACCCATTTTGTATGGCTTGTCTGGAGACTTCCGTAAATCTTATGTTTTTGTAAAATATTTTTTGTCACTCTAAAAAAATTCACAATATTAATCTTTTATCACAGTGGATACTGTTTCAAAATTTCTTGCCCCATAAACTACCATCAAAACTTAATCGGTTGGGAGAGTGGCAGGTCAGTGAAAAGAAGGAAAACCCTCCACCAGATGGATTGACACAGTGTCTGCAACAATGGGCTTAAATATAAATAAGATCATGTGCCTGGCACAGAATCGAGAAGTGTTCTGATCTGCTATACATAGGGTCGCTGTGGGTCGTACTCAACTTGACGGCACCTAACAACAACAACAATTGCAAAATTGATCCCTCTTATTTTAATCTGTCATTAATTCATTCAATAAATAATTATGTTTCTATGTTTGTTAGTCACTGGGCAAATCTAATAGCTTTGAATAGTGGTTTTAGAACTGTTTTCAGTGTACAGTGTGATAATACATTGTTGTTGTTGTTGTTAGGTGCT